>JAGFMI010000015.1:600000-1122464 GCA_021030905.1 Pyrenula massariospora
ACCAGCGGCCCTGATGATATCGCATTCGTCGACCATGCTCCCCCACCGACCGGCCTCAGGCGTTCAAACACCGCTACCTCTAAACGCACGAGCGGTATTTTCGGCGGCCTATTCGGTGGCGGCGGCGCATCATCAACTCCAAGTCGCGCACGAGGAATGTCTGTGACCGAGTCCCGCCCCCGATCCAGCTACCGCGACGTCGACGCTGTTGTCGAGCCTTCTCGCTCTAGCCGTGACAAGCCCAAGCGCCGCTCCACGTATCGCTCCACCCGTGACCGCGACACGACGGACGCAGAGGGCGGCTTCACGACGGATGCCGCCGGGCAAGCGACCGAAGGTGAGGACGCTGCCGCAGCCGAGGCCCGCCGCGCCGAGCGCCGTGCAAAACGTGAGGCTCGTGAGCAAGAGGTTCGGGAGGAGGAGGCGGATCGAAGAGAGCGCGAAGAGCGACGGGCGAGGAGGAAGGAGAAGGAGAGGGCAGAGCTTGAAGCACGGCGAGCGAAAGCCCGGGAGGTGCGGCGGAAGGAGCAGGAGGCTGAGGAGGCGAGGATGGAAGAGAAGAGGGCGCGGAGACGGGAGAAAGAGGAGCAACGTGCAAGAGAGGAGGAAGAACAAGCTGCTAGTGCGGAGGCGCGACGCGAAGAGCGGCGCAAATTACGCGAGAAACTTGAAGCGGAAGCGGTAACTAGAAACAAGGCAGACCGGAGGAAGTCATACGCGCAGGAAGAGGAGGAGCGGCTGCGCAGGAGAGAAGAAAAGAAGAAAAGCGACAAGAGCAGCCGGCGGAAGAGCATGATGCCCGGCCCCGTCGAGGACTACTTTGACTCCCGCAATGGCGGGACGGGGGCCCCAGCCGAACCAGCGCTGAGCGGGCAGCACCCGCCGGACAAGACGTCGAGCTGGGTCAACGAGCTCGCCGAGGACCCGCCGGATCCGCCGCCCGTCGAGGGTACGGTGCTCGAGGATCCGCCCGTGCTGAACGACGAAGAGGCGCGCCGGAAGGCGAAGCGCGAGAGTCGTCGGCACTCGAAGTATGCGGGGTTGAATGAGGCGGAGGTGGAGGAGCGGAGGGCGAGGAAGAGGGAGGAGAGGAGGGCGGGGAGTGGGGGGAGTGGAGAGGGTGGGGAGAGGAGGAAACCGAGGAGGAGGGCGACGGAGGATTATGATGCGTATGTCGAGGGGGGTCCGGTGAGGACTTTTGACGGGAGGACGGAGAGGCCGGGGATGGGGGGGAAGAGGAATAGTCTTTGGGGGAAGTTGAAGGGCTATTGATTAGTCTTGTGTGCAAACAGGAGCACTGCTTTTCTCTTCTCAGCGGGTGGTGTTGGATATCTATTTGGAAGGTCTCGGGCTTTGTGGTTTTTCGCCGCTCGTTGGATGGATTGATTGATTGGACTATCCAGACCTGGAGCTACAGACTATACCATACTATGTTAATTTTGTGGTTGAGATACCCTACGTCTTTATTCTATTACAATATACTTCACTTTAGTGATAACTTTACTGCTGCTCTGTTCCCGCTGAATAAATACATCTTCCTCACGATATCTCCGAAATATCTCCTGGAGAGACATCACACGACAATGACTTTCACAGACTCAGATATGCCATGTCGTCGCGCTGCGCTCTAGTTAGGGAGTGTGTATTTTAGGTAAATTTCCGAGTTCGTGTGCTAGCTATCTATCATGCTCAATTAAGATAACGTGACACTTGATGTATAAGGTCGGTCGTTAATAGGGGCATGTGTAGGAGCAGTACGAGGATGGTTGGATGGGGGGACGCACGCGTGAATTGGGAACGTGTAGTTCTCATCTGGTCGAAGAAGGTTCGTGTAGTTTTTGACCGTTTGTTGATTGTATCCTGAGCCCCCGTCGCGCTACCTAGTATCTGGTCTATCTGATAAAGTGTAGGGGTATATGTTCTAATGCGCAAGGAACCGTCTCCCCGCCGAAACTCTAGAAAGATTCTCACCTCCTCAAAGGCTATCCTCCCTCCACCTCGACCGCACCCTCTGCCACCCCTCCCTCTCCTTCTCACCACCCCGATGCTCCATTCCCAACCCCCGCTCAACCCACTCCTGACTCCCCATCTCCGTCAGCCGGCTCAGCGCCCTTGCAAACGCAAATGCCTCTTCATCCCCAGAGAAAAAGTTCGACGCCTTGAGCACCGCCATCGACAGCCCCAGATCGTCCATCATCAGGCGCATCGTGTCATCGACGTCAGAGTGGTTTTCGACCGCCTTCGCCGCGTCCCGCTCCTGCTGCGTATCGGCTTGGGGTCCTTTGTCCTTGTTGGCGGAGTGATGCGAGGCGTCGAGGGTCTCGTCGATTTCGTCGCGGCTCATGAAGAGTTGAGAGAGGGGGACGGCGGTGGTGAGGACGATCTTGGCGTGGGACTCGTAGACCGCGTCGATGAAGGTGATGAAGCGGCGGGCCCAGTCGCGCTGGCGGATTGTCATCCCGGGAACGTCGGTCACGATGAACGCGTTGTAGCTACGCATTAATTCGAGGTAGTCTGCTGCGCCTGTTGCGCGGCCGATGAGCTCTTCAAAGGTGAATTTGGCGGCTCTGCCGGATGCGAGGGGGACGGTGATGTCCCGGCCCCAAACTGTGTGGTGGGCGGGGTGAGGGGGGTCGTGTGTGAAGTCGCCGAGGAAACGGAACCATTTTTCCGCATGGGAGGCGGCGGCTTTGTCGAGAGGGTGGTGGTAGACGCCAGATGGGGGGCGGGGGAGTTTGCGGTAGTCGGTTGTGGAATCGAGGTTGAGGACACGGAGACGGGTTTTAAGCAGATTGATGCACGGGATGAATGATTGGCGTTGGATACCGTTCTTGTAGAGGTCATCGGGGTGACGGTTGGAAGTTGTGACGAGGACAACACCGTGGGACATGAGAGATTCGAGAAGCCTGGTCACGAGCAGGATTAATGGAGAGAAGGCGAGATTTTGGAAAGGGCATCGTACCTCCTGAGAATCATGGCGTCTGCTACATCAGTGCACTGAAATTCGTCAAAGCAGAGTACGCTAGCTGTTTCGGCGATGTCGGCTGCTACAAAAGGTACGGCGTCAAAGTCGTTGCCATGGTCCATCTTCATTTTGTGCAGCCGTTTGTGCACGTCCTGCATGAAGTTGTGGAAATGTATTCGTGTCTTGGATATGATATTGGACGGCAAGGTATCGTAGAACAGGTCCATCAACATCGTTTTGCCGCTACCGACATCGCCATGCATGTAGAGGCCTTTGGGGAGGTTATCAGGTATCGTCGGTGAGCTCTTCCTTTTTCCTGGGCGGTGAAAGATGGATCCGAAAAATGACTGTCGAGACGGTTTGAGGGACTCAAGGGAAGGGTGGACAACCTTGACAGGCTGATATTCTTGTAGCATATCATGCAGATCTTGGAGATGCTCAACAATTGCTGAATTCAATGTCAGCGTACGTTGGCGTAGTTGAGCAGAGTGAATAAGAATACTTCTTTGGTGTTCATCATCACGGAGCCGCCGTGAGTGCACGCGCTCGTCGTACTCATCAAGCGGTCCTCGACGGGCATCTTAAAGCAAGTCATCATCTAGTTCTTCGCCTCTTTCTGTGCAGGGTCCGCACCTTCATGTACAGTTGCGAGACTTCGGCGCCTGACCACTGGCTGGCATGGCCGTCTCGACGCCTTACCGTGGGTTGGACGGCTGACAGCTATTCTTCCTAGTCTTAGAGATGCACTTGCAGTCGAGTAGCACAAGTGCTGGCGTCTCAGAAGGCGCAAGCAGTTGTTGCACATCCGAGATCGACATCTCTCGATAAGCGGACTGCTACTTGCAGATAGACCGAGGCTGAAGAGGAGAGCTTTTGCTGATCCTGCAAGGCGATCGCGCATCCTGCATGCTGGATGATGGGAAGGCTGGGATTAGAATTGGGGAAGAGTGTGTCCGGCTACACGAATAGGAGTATGGCAGCTCTTGGAAATGTTTCTGTATGTGTTCGAACATAAACAGAGGCCCGAGAGGTAGGGGTCTGGTGTGTGGAGATGGCAAGCGGGGGGGTCACGCTGCGGAGTGGTTCTCTGGGGTATTGTCATCAACGTTGCCACTCCACTTGAGGCAACAGAAAATATCGTAATTGTCATTACAGTCGTACAATTAGAATTCTAGTGAATGATCCAAGTCATGTCTAAGTAATACTAGCGGTTCATTCCACAAACAGGAACGCTCCGTAGCCGAAGTTGAACTTTGTCGCGAAGCTCTCAAGATTCCGACCCCTATGTCTATCTCGCGGAAATGGCCGACATCCATTTCTGCTCGTCGGCTCTGAGACGTAGAGTTAGCAAGAGCTCTTCAAAAGAGTGTCACAAAGCGTCCAGACTCAATTCGACAATGACATGTTCGGGCTTACCGGTCAAAATGCAGCAACATCCCCAAGACGGGAATCAGCTGCTTCTGATGAGTTTTATCCTTCTGCTCCAGGAACTGTAGCAGGACGTTCTTGAGGTAGACGTAGTCGATACTCGACGCCGTCGTCTTTGAGGGTGTCTCGCTCCGCCTGTCCCGCGCAGCAGGCGAGCCTATTCTGTCACCTGGGTTGGCTCGCGCAGACGTCGACTCAAGCGACGACCTCGAAGACGGAATCCCAGATCCGGTCCCGGGGCGATTTGCGGACGGAGCAGGCTGTTGCTTCTTTGCACTTTGCTGAAGTACTTTCACTTCATCAGCAAGACTCTTGTTGTTTTTCTGAAGCTTTTCAAGCCTTTGTTGGCTCTCCTCGACCGCTTTTCTGACCTCTGCCTTCTGTCTCTCGAGCTCGTGGGCGTTCCGCTCACTCTCGTCTAGTGCATCCCTAAGTTGGGCCATCGCATTACGCATCTCGGTCATCTCTGCTGCCGTTCGTTCACCTTGTTCTTCAAGTGTGCCACGCCGTCGTCTCCAGTCGGCTTGGGCATGCTCGAGCTCATCGCGTTCTTCTTCCGCGCGTTTCAGCGTCCTGTTCGCGTCTCGTACTTTTGTCTTCAAGTCTTCAATCTCCCGAGCTAAGCGCCGGCCGGTGGTAGACGCCTCGTCTTCAGCGCGATCTCGCTCTTCTGTAGCGGTTTCCATTCGCTCCTTCATTTCACGCAGTTTTCGTTCAGAGGAGGCTTCGACGTCGTTGAGTAGGCGGCGCATGGTCTCTCCCTCACGGCTGCGCTCGGAGAGCATGCGTTGCGTCTCTGTGAGCTCTTCTTCGAGCGCTTCTGCGCGGGCGCCAGATTCACGCATCTGAGTGGAGATCTCGGAGGTCTGATCACGCATGCTAGACATTAGAGATTCGGCAGAGGCGTGTTGGGCGGTCTTGAGCTGGATTTCCTCTTGAAGCGTTTCGGTCTCCCGGCGGAGCCTGTCGATTTGGTCGGTGACGGTGAGGCGTTCAGTGCGAAGTTGTTGAATATCCTCTTTGGCTTTAGAAAGGTCTTTAAGAGCGGCTTCATGGGAGTCTAGGGCAGACTGTTTGCTGCTATTTGCACTGCGAAGGTCGGATTGAGCCATTTGAAGCTCGGATTCGAGTTTTGAACAGGTGGTGATGTGAGTGGAATTTTCTTGCTGTAGAGATTTGATCTCTGCGTCTTTGTCACCGAGCCTCTTGCTGAGACCCTTCATTTCGGCCTTAAGATCTTCATGCCGAGACTCAAGGCGGTGGAGCTCCCCTATCTTATTCTTGAGATCTTCCTTCACTGATATGAGATCCTTATTCTCCTGGCGGAGTCTCCTAAGCTCTGGTTGTGCCTTCGAAAGGAGATCTCTAAGGTCTGTGATATCCTTGAATCGAGCTGCTGCGAGCTGCTGCGCTGCGTTCAGATCGGTCTGCAAGGTTGTCGATTTGCTCCTGAGCTCTTCAAATTCTGAAGTTAAAGCTTGTTGAACTTTTGCAGAGTCTGCTGCCCCCGAGGCAGTGGACACCTTCAGCTCAGCTAACTCCTTTTCCAGCTCGCCAATGCTTTTCTGGAGGGCAGCCTTCTCAACCAAGATGGCTTTGACTTGATCCTTTGCTTGAACCTGATCCTGACCTTGCTCCAAAACTACATCTCGAAGTGTTTCAATCTCCTCTTGCAAAGACTCCTGGTCCTTCAGCTTGGCGGACAAGCGTTCTATCGCGCAGTTCTTCTCTTCCAACTGCTGCTCCAACTCTTCCATCCGGTGCTGAAGTGAAGGTTCTTCTGCACCTTTGTCCGTATCGCGCTCTGCCTGCCTGTTTTCTTCCTCTAGGTCTTCGGTCACTTTTACTGGGGCCGCTGGGTGATTGGGCTCGTTCCCACCCTTGCCCTTCTTCTTTTTCTTGTTCTTTTTCTTTGAGTTACCGGAAGGTGCACTTTCGGGAATAGTTCCGGTCTCGACCCCATTGGGTTCATTGTGGTCATCTTTCCATGTCCGGTGATATAAAACATATTTAAGCAAGAATGCTGAAGATTCATCCGCCGTATTTTGAGCTGCCAGCCATTCACGGTCAGCCTTAAGCTCATCACTCAGGCTATGATAGACTTTAACAGGTAAACTGCTCTCAAATTCTATTTCGCGTGATGCTATGCGGTCTTGAAGTTCTGCGGATTCGCGCTGTGCTTGTTCTAACTGTGAACGAACGGTCGTCAGAACACCATTTAGAGTCTCAACTCGCTTGTTTTGATTGTCCTTTGTTAGTTCGTGCTGTCGCTCATCGCTCCTTGCCATGGCCAGGGAATCCTCTAGATCCTTGACTGTTGCTTCCTCTTCGGCTAACCGAGATCGTAGATTCTCCACAATATTGTTAGAGTCCTGTAGTCTCATCTCTAGATCTCGTAAAGCCTCGATCTTCTCCTCGAGAGTCTGCTGTATGGTCTGATCAGATTCGTTTGACTTCTCTTGAGAAGCGCGATTTCGATCCGCCTTGTACTGCTCAAGCTCCCGTTCTATAATATCCCTCTCGGACTGAATATGGCCTTGACTTTCCCTCGCTTGTTCAAGAGCTTGAACAAGCGCCTGTTTTTCAGTTTCGAACGTATCCCTTCCATCCCGCAGCTGATGAAGCTCCCTTGTCGCCGATTCAAGACTTTGCACCATGCTCTCTGTAGACTCACGAGCAACGGTAAGATCACGTTTCAAGCTGTCTAGCTGTGTTGTTAAGCCTTCAATCTCTGTTTGGCGCTCTTGGAGTTCAGACTCTAGGCGAGGCACTTCAGTGTCGAAGGAAAAGAAATCTTCATTCTTTTCTTGCACAGGAGGGGATTTAGCTGCTTTGGTTTTGGGAGAGAAGAACGAAAAGCTGGGCACACGTGAGGACTGGGATGGAGTAGGAGAGTGGATCGTAGCAGATTTGCTGGAACTCTCGTCTTTGCCATTAACAATGTCTGTGGATACTTCCAGAGACGGGCGCCTAGTATCTTTTTCCAGCGAATCGACATGAGAGGTTTCTTGTGCATTTTTTATGCTAACAAGTTCTTCTTTGAGCTCTAACGCAATCTTGTCAGACGCCTCATATTTCTTTTTGAACTCGTCTCTTTCGCTGGAAACTCGCTTAAGCTCATCTGTGACCATATCACCTCTGAGATTGAGTTGGTTGAGATACTCTGTCAGCGAAGTGGGGTCGCTGATGGAAGTAAGCGGAGTGGCTTCTTTCAATACCTTCTCGAAAGGCTCGATTGTAGAAACTCTCGCATGAGCGGTTCTGTAGGCTCTAAGGAGCTCCTGGTATCGGCCTTCGAGACGATCCAGTTTCCTAAGCTTCTGCAAGACATCTGAGGGTAGAGCATCAGATTGCTCAGCTTTCGTCTCCCCGCTCTCATTTCTATCTGGTGGACTTTCAGCTTTAAAAGGTTGTCCAGCTTCCCTGTCCTTATTCTCTGGCGAGTCCCTGTCCACTTCCTTCCGTGGTGTTGCCGTGCCACTAGGCGCAGCACTCTCATCATCTCCTATAACAAATTCGGGCTCAAATTCAGCCGGGTCTGGACCTTTCTCGGTCGAGACATCGTTTCTCTCATTAGGCCTCGTGAGTCGTTTCGCCGGAGAGTTAGTACGTGAAGGCGTCCTCCGTATCGAACCTGACGGTGTACGTTGAGGTGAGGCATTCTGGGCGATCGCTCGCTGACGAGCCTGCTCTTCAGCAATGCGAGAATCGATTGCGCCTTTCAAGCGCTGCAGTTAGAGTTAGCAAGTCCGCGGTCGATAACTGTAAATGATCAATATCACCTGGAACATTCCGGCTCGCGCAAATTCAATGACATTAGAATAGATACATATAGAAACTCATTAACAGACAATGCGGCTTTTGGAGCCAACGAAACGGTACGTGTCTATGTGAAGCTTAACCCTCGGGCAAGGGCTCTTCGAACTTTCCTGTCCCTTGCTGGTGGGTCCGAGCATCGGAGAAAATGCCAGCCTCGCGTCATTCAGCCTTGCGAACAACCAACAGGGTCATAACTATCACATCCGCCCGGAGCTTGATAGGTATCTCTACTGGAACATCTGAGAGCTTTTGAGATGATATGTCCCTTCAAACATTCTGCTGATTAAAACAAAGACACGTGCCGAGGTCATTAAACCCTACATCAAAGCATGGTCACTATCCACCATGATCGCTCAGTCGCGGGCCCTAACCGACAGTAGCCATGTATTGGCCATGTGGCGTTCCAAAGATATACGCATACGATGGACCAAAGCCCAAAATTGTCCAAGATGACACGGGGGAATGTGGCGACGAAACCAATGGCGAATCTGGCGAAGAGATCGCAGACGGATTCAATAAAACTTCCAATACCGATGACAATACACAGTCCGAGAATTGGCAGCATAGGGGCATAATCGGCCTTAAAGCATCTCGCAATGATCAAGTCTTCGTCACGATCACGAAGAGCATTATTGCCGTTTGGCAAAGCCGGGTATGCAATTCTAATATAGCGAAATGCAATATCTGACTGATGCATAGCCAATAGCAGTCCTGGCAGCGGTGACTCGCTCACAACCGTCACTCGAAACATATGGATCAAATGTGGCACTTCTCCTACGGCCTGACTCGGCAATTGCAGTGGTCCAGACGGAGAACAACTTTCTGCTCACCTATTCAATCGCGACAGACCCTCAAGCCCGAGTCTATCAGCAGCAGTTCACTTACAGCCAAGCGCGACGGCAGAGCGTGATCCGCCAGTTTGGAGATGACAATGGTACTGGTTTGCGCGAAGTTGGTATCAGGTTTCGGATGGCCATCAAGATCGACGCCGGAATAAGCAAGGCTATCGCATCAGATCAGGACCTTCTGGTCGCGACTGTGCGCCCTGCTGCTGTCCAAGGCATCAAATGGATACCAGATAAGACAGGCTCTCAAACAGCTAATGAGCTTCTCAGTAAAATGGACTGGATGCCTCACAAGTCGATTATCTCTGACCTTGTCCACGACAGAGCTATGAATCTATCTGTCTGGGTTACGGTCGACGGACGAGCTTATGCAGTACAAAGGGCTCAGAGAATGGACATTGGGACGGATGGTCTGGAGGAAGCAGAAGATTCGGATAGGTCAGACAAGGCTAGGATAACGTTTCACGGTCACTGTCTCCACGAGCCTTTCAAGACCTCAAACGGTGCGTCATTAGCAGCCATCAATGCCCGATTCTCAGTCGTTGCGATAAGCTGCGAGAATGGCGAGTTATTGGTGTACTCAATTCGAGACTATGCGGGAAATGTTCCCCTATCGCATAGCCTAGAGATGCCTGCTTCAATTTCAACCACTGGAAAAACTACGACCTTGAGTTACTCACCCGACGGATACTGCCTGTTTGCAGGTTATGAGAGAGGTTGGGCCATGTGGAGCGTCTTCGGAAAATTGCTCGGCAATAGCTTTAGTGCGAATAGAAATCTCACGGATGCGAACGGTGAGGCTTGGTTACAAGGCGTGAGCACAGCTACCTGGATTGGCGCTGGCTCAGAGATATTATTGACAGCTCCTCGAGACGACCGCATCTGGAAGCTGGACATGGCCCGGAGCGCCGCGACTGGTTGCTTTTCGTGTGCCAATCTTGTTAGAGCCATGCTGCAGACACCATCGGAAGTTGTCATCTATCGAGGCCATGATTTACCGGATCTGACAACCATCTCTGGTGAAGCGTCACTCTGGCACCATGCACAATATCCTCCCAGCTATCTTCATCATCAGTGGCCTATTAGGACTTGTGTGATATCGCAAGACGGCCGTTATGTTGCGGTGGCTGGTAGAAGAGGGCTTGCGCATTACAGCATCCAGAGTGGAAGGTGGAGGACGTTCTCTGATACATATGTGGAAAATTCTTTCTCAGTTAGAGGGGGCATGTGTTGGTACGGCCATATTCTCATCGCAGCTACAGAATCAGATGGATCTTACGAGGTTTGTATATCTTGTTCTTCATTACGCCCCACTAACAGTTCTAGCTTCGTCTATTCTCCAGGGAATCAGAACTTGGGCGATCAACAATCCTCTACACGGAAACGCTAAACGCCCCTGTTATTTTCATTGGACCGTCAGGGGAGGATTCACTATTGGTCTATACCTATCAGAACATCCTTTACCACTTCATTATCAATTTGACTTCGAGAGGCGTCCACCTGGTTATGGTCGGACACATTGCTTTCCATGGCATGGTTAGAGCACCGGCTCGGGTTCGTGCTGTGAGCTGGATTTTACCTGATAGCCAACTTCGTAAGTCGTCTGCAGTGCGAGGTAATTATCCAGCTAATGAGTGGAAGGTAATGGGGACCCCTCCCATGATGTTGCGGTTGCTTCTGTGCTTTTCCTCAACGATGACAAGCTTGTCCTTTTACAGCCATCACAAACGCCAGAAGGCTCGCTGAAATACGAAATGCGAGTCATTGCTCAACACATTGAATATTACATTCTCATGCGGGATCAGCTTTCATTCAACTTCAGCAGTCCGATGGAAGAATCTCTTCCACCGAGCCCGTCGGTAGAAAAAGCGCTAAACGGTAGCCATTCGCATCATTCTCTTCGCGACTCCCTCTGGACGTTCGGCGGTAACGACCTGCGCATGTGGAACGACGTCTCAGACTTTCTCCGTATGGCTCTCGAAGGCCCACTCATGAGCAACTTACCCCTGCTGTCAATCCCCGTAGACTTCTACCCCCTCTCGATCCTCCTTAACAAAGGCATCGTCCTCGGCAGCGAATCCGAAACCATCCAACGTCGAGACGTACCCTTTGCCTTGCTCCGCTTCGCAATCCGCACTCACCTCTTCATCCCATACATCCTCCGCCACCACCTTTCCCAACAAGATATGCCATCCGTCCTCAATCTCGCCTCTCAATACCAAAGCCTATCCTACTTTCCCCATGCCCTCGAGATTCTCCTACACCACGTCCTAGACGAGGAAGTCGACCGCAACGACCAGCAAAAGTCAAATCCAGAAAAAGAATCACAGCCGTCCCTCCTCCCAACCGTGCTCTCCTTCCTTCAATCCTGCCTTCCCCAACCAGACTACCTCTCCACCATCGTCCAATGCACCCGCAAAACCGAGCTCCGATCCTGGCAGACCCTCTTTGCCCATCTGCCTCCGCCCACACAACTCTTCGAAGAAGCGCTACAACTCGACTCTCTCAAAACCGCTGGCGGATACCTGCTAGTTCTACAGGGCCTAGACGACGACGAAGACGAAGGCGAAGATGACAGCAACGAAGGTAAGATCGAGGAATATGTGATTAGATTGATGCGTTTGGGGCGGGAGAAGAGGGATTGGGACTTATGCACGGAGTTGGCAGGGTTCATGATTGCGCTGGATCCCCGAGGTGAGGGGCTGCGGAGGGTGATGGACGAGGTTGGATTTTCGAAGAATGATGATAGTGGAGAGGGCGAGGAACCGAAGGGTCTGGGTTTGAGTATTCCACCCTCATTGACGTCGAGGGGAACGTCGTCCAGCGGCGGGCGGACGGTGCGAAGACAGCTGGGGGAAGGAGGAGGCGACTCCCCTAGCTCGTCGGCGGTAAGTGCCTCGACGGAGGAGCGGGGGAGCGGGGAGGACTATTTCTCGGCGAGTCCGGGGGATTATCGATAATGGATGGATGTGGTTATTCTCGGGGCGGAGGAATAGGTTCAAAAGAAAAAAGCTTCCTGAAAGATGTGCGTAACCTTAGATTGTAGAATTCGGCTAGCAGCTCCACATCGATTGCCATTTTCCACTGATTCGAAATTTGTTCCGGACTTTGCCCTTTCAAATAAAAAATTCAAATAGCATCTTCAAAGGCCATATTCGACCCAGAAAGTGCATGGAAAATAAGATGTCTGGAGAGGTCATGAGTCCCTACTTTGGCTTTGGGGAGGCTTTGGTTGGGGGCTACCGTCTATAAACGAGGAAAGGCCTGGGTTGCGGACAGCCAACCATGACTCTTCCTGTCGACATGACAGTCATCGGGATCCGTCGCTACCACTGTCATCAAGTATCGGTTCTTCAAAGCTGATCGGTAAGTTTACGCTTCCGCGCTAGATAGAAAGCATGATGCGACGCGTTAAATTTCAACTGTAGCCTTTTCATCCTTTCTTGAGACGCGCAAGCTTTGCCAGATCTTCATTCGGCCATAATACACTACATTATGGATATCCTGTCTAGACCAAATCCTTACGCTACCAAATCACAGCTCTTGAAATTTTGCAGCACTCATCCCTACAGCGGTGATGTCCATGGAGAGCAACCAACAACGCTTCCATGGTGTCCAAAGCCGATCTATAGAGATCTCAGAGACCTGACATACAGAGTTCTTGTCAACACTAAGAGTAATCTGACCTTAGGACCACTACCAAGACGCACAGATTCCCAACCAAGCCTATTAGATCTTAGAGAGATCGAAAGAGATACGCGGGGATTCAGAATATTTAATCCATTAAGGGAATTACACATCTTTCAGCCTCATCTTTCACAAGAAATAGACGATTTTAGCTTCTCGCATACCCAGTATGTCGTTGGTGACTTGGATCATCTCGATGAGGGGTTGGCGAAAGCAGCCCAGTTCTTCAACAGCTTGGACTCTTCATTGGCGAGAATCCTCAAACAAGTAAGAGTTCGTGTAAGCGAATCACGGTTAAGAGAGGATTCAAATGGCATCCTCAATCTTCTCTTTGCTATTTCTAGAACCCTACCTCGAGAAAGATCTGGCGCGAACTGTTTCCGAGTATCAGAAGTTGATTGCCTGCCATTTTGCGGATGCCACAAGGGCAAGCGGAAGCCTATCTTAGTCGCAAACGGCCCTAGGTTTTTCACTGACTATGAATTTAAGAATGATGAATTTAACAATGCCTTCGAACGGTGGTTTGGAGGGGTGCATCGCGTTAAGGAGCCTTGCTCTCCAGTTCCTCAACTACTTCAATTGGATGGCCATAATGGCCTTCAATTGCAACTGGAAGTCCATAGCCCCCAAGACTCAAAGCGAGGAGCGGAAAACAACCTCTTACAGATGCTAAACCATCGCTTGAGCAGAAAAGAGCTCTCGAAATCGGTTCGGTCCCAAGTAGCTACTCGTAACTTCAACCTCCCGTCGAGCGAATGTTCACAGAGAGGGACTGGACGCCTACTTCAACTACCTCTCGAAATCAGGGCCCAAATAATGCTCTTTGTTGCGGAAAGCGAGAACCCTTATTCGTTTTCATCTTGGTATCGTTGGTCACGATCACAAGGGTGCCCTCCCCATTTACTAGTGAGTCACCAGTTCGCAGCAGCTTTCCGTAACGCCTACTTCAGGGATATGGACCATACGTTCCACAGCACCAATTTGCGGCCGCTATATCAGTTCATGCGCCTCTGCGGTCCCGATCTGCTACAGCATGTCTCTCGCCTGACATTCGACGTCGGCGGGCTCGGGAGCGGAGGTCGGTTGTATCAACCAGGGAGAATGCCTCATTACAATACTTTCCCATGGTTCACTTTACCTTGGCTTGTGAACGCTTTGTGCCACTTCAGTTTGACCCCGGACTATTTGAGGGAGGTAGAATCGATTGATCTCGCAAAAGTTGAGGCCATTGTCGAAGGTAGATGCCTAGGCATTGGGAGCCGGGAGTTGTGGCCCGACCACGAACCTAATGCTCCAAAACCAGAAGCTTCTCTCGCAAGTGAAGAAGACGCACTTAAGTTAGCTGCAGCATTAAGCCACGATGGACGGCCTGAACCAGATTTCAAGAACATCCGCATCACAGCTAAGTTTCGCATACAGCTAAGCAATAAGAAAATAAGAGTAAGCGTCTCATCCCCTCAGTTTCCTCTCATTTACTAACCACGTCCCTCATACAGCCATTCTTAGTGCAAACGCACAACTCCTTTAGGGTCAGTTGGGTTTCAGATGTTGAGAAAGCAAGGCTCATTCTCACCAAAGCCCGGGTGGAACACGACTTGAAAGAAGGGCTGGCTCGCTGCTTCCATGGCCTCGAGCCAGAGGATAGAGGCTCCTTCTGGGGCGACATGCAGTCATACATTAACCTTAGGAAATAGAAGGCAGACGGTCCAAGCTCTTTACTCGTAATGATCACTGGTGATGTTAGACTGTTTTCAACGAGTTCTTTATGGCCATAACCATTGTTCGATTTGAATGCCAAGTAGAGAGAATTAGGTACGGAAATCTCCCACCATTCGGTCTCCGAAAATTAGGAGCCGTCGGCTCGTCAGCTTCCAAGACCATGATTCTTCCTAGCCTGTTCGTATTTGTTGTCTTGCCTCTCAACCGTCAGACCTTCGTGTCATGGTGTCCTTCCATAGGAGGCTCTCATCGACGTCCATAATTCAAGCGCATTTCACCGAAGTTTAAAGAACTACTGCGACTCTACTGGAGGCCGCCAAGCGATAATTTGAGCGCCTTGTGCAGGAAGCTCGTGATCTCTTGCTGGCGATGTTGTGTGCCAGCCCAAGAATCCAAAGTATGTTCCACGCACTGCCCAATGAATGCATTAAGTATCTAGACGGACACGACAAGAACGTTTACGATGCTTTGAAGAGAAAAGATTCGAAGCTGTGCTAGAATAAATTGAATGTCAAGATATGGCGTCGTAACATCGGATGCTTCTCTCATAGGGCAAATAGGCTCACTCTAGCTACTAGCGATCTCCTTTAGAGAATTTTAAACCTCAAAATATGTCTATGAAAATTTTGATTTATTCAGAACAAACAAAGGACTTGAAAAGGGGAAAAATGAGGCAGTTCCTTATATCGGAGTTTTGCTGTACTGGTGTTAATACAGTCTGATCGGCTGACCTAGCCGAGACATGGGAGACGATAGCAGTAACACCTCGTAAGGCCGCCTTGAGATCCTCACGAAGATCGCTGCACGAGAAGACGACGTCACGGGCTATAGAAAGAAATGAATCCTAAGGTCCCGTGTACCCACATGCAAAAGGTGAACACATTAGGCCGACAGCCTCGTCATGGTCAGCAATACGACGGCCCTTCCCCACAATCAGGTGATCAGCCACCCGAGCCACACCCTGCTGTGCATCGCCGCGTTCCTGGAGGGTCTCGTTCATACATCGTGCAACAACTTCATTGGCCCCACCCTTGACTTGACATAAATTGAATACTGCACCTCGTGAACCGCTAAAGCAGCTCCGCCCAGGATCGCCCTCGCAGGTTCCCGCTTTGAGGAAAACTCCGCGCTCTTGGCAAGACATCGGGGATCCATCCCTCGATTCCTGCCACGCTTCAACCTTCCAATTTCCCCTTGAACAATCATCCTAGACAACGTTGCTGCTACTTGCTGCTGCTGCCACATCGACCATGCTCTCTCACCTTCCGGAATCATGTCTCACCCTATGGGCTCCACCACACCTAATTGCGGAAACCCGGGTTGTTAACGGCCGCGAGTGAAGGACCTCGTCACCCTCGTTCGCGATGTGACTCTGTTTACTCCTGCTTGACGCAAGGGCTCCGTCACCCTCAATGTCCTGAGACCTGCCAATAACGGTGAGCCAAATATACGAGTGATCAATGGCCGACATCCTGGGCAATCTCCGCTTTGACGGGGCTGGGTTTGTAGATGATCTGGTCGTGTTTGCAATGGCATATGTCATATCCCTGAAAAGGTAGCAAGACTGTACGAGGGAGAGAAGTATAAAGCAAAGCTCGACCTTCTACCACCTCAAACTCCTCATCATCAACATCTTCACACTCCATCTAACAACACAGTCAAATCAACCCACGCCTCAAAATCAAATCTCCCTCCACAGAAAAGAAACCACTCCACCCAAAAAAAACCACCTCCTCGAACCACCACAAACATGCACTTCTCAACGCCCCTCCTCCTCAGCGCCCTCAGCGCCCTCACAACCTCCACCCCCCTCTTCCCCCGCCAAGCCACCACCGCCTCCGTCTACCTCTGTACCGACCCCGAATGGCAAGGCACCTGCAACAACTTCACCCCCTCCTTCGACACCTGCGAGAACCTCGTCGACCCCTACAACGACACCGTCTCCGCGGTCGGCCCCGCCGACGGCAACTTCTGCCGCTTCTTCGTCGACCCGGGCTGCGCGAACGTGAATGCAGGCGTGGACTTTTTTGACGTGGTGGGCTCGCCGGGGATCAGTGATCTGACCACGAACGGGTTTGATAATAAGATTAGTAGCTTTCAGTGCAGTGTGTGGACGGGGGTTGGGGATGCGAGTCCGATGGTGGCGGGGAGTGGTTAAAAAAGTCGAGCGGATGTGGAGGTGATTGGGATTGGGATCTGGCTTTGCGTGGATGGAAGAGCCAGGAGAGAGACATTGCATTTTCGGCGCGTGGTTGTGTTTTTCTCTCGGCCATTTCCTTACGAACAGCATGCCCGCATACACTAGCTTTGTACTTTACAACAACACGATAGCATCATAATCCCACATTATATAACACAGTCATGCCGTGACCCCACACAAGCAATTTTTTGGATGATGAACAACCTAGCTAATCGATTCTGTAAGTACGCCGGTGATAGTATCTCATCGACCTCGATTCGCTGCAGGTATGGCAATGAAGGCCGCTGCGGGGAGCCGCGTTGGCTGTGTGTGAAAAGATCGTAATTGAATGGATGAATATCACATCATTTGCTCATGTCGAATTTCGAGTGCATATGCGAAAAAACCCCCACGGCAGAATACAACCCAACCCACACAATAACTCGCACATCTACCTCCTCAGACTTGGACCCGCACACACACATATCTCACTCATACCTCCTTCCCCTCTTTCCCCCCCTTCCCCGCATCCGCGTCCGCGGCTTTCCGCTCCTTCAACCTTCGCAGATAAAGATCCGTCCCCAAACACGGCGCGAAGAACATCTTTCCCGTGAGCGAGCGCTGGATCGTCTTGGCCGCGATGCCCAGCCAGAAGATTATGCAGAGTACTGTTAGGACCTGGGGGGAGTTTGTTAGGAAGGGAGGGGGGATAGTAGGGGAAGGGAAAGGAGGGGGGGGGAGTTTACGCAGGATAGAACTTTGAAGAAGCGGGATTCGAGTTCTTCGCCGATGGAGAGGGTGAGGAGGGTGTACACGCCTGCCCCGATGGGACAAGGTTAGAGGGTTCTTTCTTTTTCTATGCTCCAAGTAGGGATAGCAGAGGCGACTTACCGACAGGGAAGATGAACCCCCACCAGCCCATGTTGAACGGGAAGCCGCCGGCAGTGGCGATCATGATCACGGCGATGACGAACCAGATCAGTGCGAAGCCCCATAGGATCAGGCCGAGGAGTATGCCGATCAGGTAGAAGACGGCGCCTGCGTTGGCGACGTGGGGGAGGGTGTGGGTTAGGGGGAAGAGGCGCTTGGCGAGCTTACCGAGGAGGATTATGCTGTGTGTAGCTTGAGTATTTCATGAAGGGGGGGGGATGTGGCTGCGGTGGGAATGGAGGGACTTACGAGAAGCCGGAGAGACCTAAAGGTCCGATGGGGAGGAGGAGGGACACGATGACTTCGCGCTTGAGCGGCTTGTGGACGATCATGCGGAGGAAGTAGATGGTCAGGATGATCCATGACAGCGGTGTTCCGATGCCCCAGAAAATGTAGCTGATGACGAGGGTCCAGAGCTGGTGTGATCGGTTGGGTATAGCTCCTGCGACGAGGCCGCCGGATGTTGCAGCGATCACGACGGCGACGATGGGGATGAGGTACAACGCTGTCATCTCTTCCAGCTCACTTCTTCGGTGTGACATGCTGGAGTGGTGTCAATGGAATATCGGTAGGTAAGGTTTGCCTGTGGAGACGTAGACGTGGGAAAGAGGGTACTTACATTACAAAAGTAAGGTGGAAGCAGGTGGCTAAAGCCATCAGGCTATCAATCCACCATAAAACCCATGCGAACGTGGCCATGCCGTGACCCCACGCTGGTGCGCACACCAGGATAATCATGTTTATGAGCGTTGCAAGACCCACAGGAAACGTTGCCACAAACAAGCTTTGGTGCGGATGGCGAAGCACCGCCGGAAAGATTTGAGGATACATGGTATAACGCAGGAAAGATATGAAGGTGAAGAGGAGAAAAAGGATAAGGTTGAACACGAAGAAAATGATGGAGAGTATGTCGAGCCAGTGTCCGTTGTAGGGCAATTGATGAAGCAGGATAGATATGACTCCCGTGCTCATGGTGATAATGAACCATCTATACCGAATTTGCTGCATCAGGTGCTAACCAACAAAATATTGGACAGAAGCGCGCTTACGAGGGAGTGAAGTTTCTTATGATCCTTCGAAATCCGCGATCGTCAGGGTCATATTCTGGGGGTTTGTTCTCTCCATGCCTCGCGCTCTCATTCTCGTGACTGATAGCGGTGTCAGAAACGGGCCCTTTGGTATCGCTGTTTTGCGGCTCTAGCAGTTGCTCTTGGGATTGCAGTCGAGTTTGGCCATTGGCAAAGACGGGGTTTTGTCGTTCTAAGTGATAATGAAGCGGGCAGCTTCCTTCGTCGCAAGTGCTTTTGGAAATCTCCATCTCGGTTTGTCGTATTATAATCTTTCGCAATGACCTTAAAAGATCACAAGCTCGGATCCAAAACTGAATTTAAATGATTGCCATAACTTCAACATAAAATCCGTAAGGAATTTTCGTTTCGGCCAGCCTACAGAGTTCCAAACGCGAGGAGCAGAAGTGCTTTATGTTTCCAGCTCTCTGCAATATTCCCCGCGTTTGAAGGATCCGGAAAATTGAGAACGCACTTACTCATCACACTAGATCACTTGCAGTCAAGGCAGCGCGATGCATTGGTGATAGAAGCAGGGTCTTTGCCCTTGTCTCAAGATGAACTTTGCACGAAAGCCTCGACATTCACGAGTGCACGAGCCTCCGAGGGCTCCGCGCTCTTGCGTCGTCCACAGGGCGGCGTGGGGCCGTTCTTGGCAGTCAGGGGAGACGAGATTTAGCCGATGCTTAGGTGCTGTGATATGGGCCGTAGGACGATACCGTCTTACACGCACCGCGCAGCGATATGTGGCACCGAGAAAAGCTTGCCATACCTTAAATCCTGCATCTGAGATCTGTCGATAGTTGACATGTCGAAGTCGAAATATGCCAAGTAAGCAACTGATACCGCCCCCCTGTGGTATTTGATTTACGATCTGGTATCTCGAAATTCCTCGATAGCCTAGAAGCTTGTCTCATTACCGCAGGAGGTGTGTAAAAACGTGATTTTACAAATTTAAATTTGCTCTTCTACCCTACTTGCTTTCGACCGCAGCCTTCCGCCGAAAAAGTTATCGTATCCATTCCACATCCGCGTCGCATCGATTTCTGATCCCCTGGCACCGTCGCGTTGGATAATTGGCAGATTACTTCGCCAGCCCAAGCCAAGCATTGATGACCTCGCCAGAAGATCGTCGTGCCCCTATTATAGCGCTCTTCATTCAGCCCGGCGGTCGGAGTAACTTAAGGTGGTGGGAGAGTGTCCAAGGGACTGGACACGAAGCTCCAGAGTTCGTGTAATGACTAGTATCTGTATACAGAAAAGAGGAGATGATCTACTTGAATGCTAAATGTTAGAGGTTTTGCAAGAGGGTGATTGATGGAATTGTAACTCTTAGCTCGAGCCATACAAAGCGGCGACAGAGCCCTTTAGATCGTGGAATATATTGGCAAGGCTTCGAAGTTATTGCCAGCTGCTCGAATCAGACAGACGGAAGAGAACGTGAAGATAGTATCTTGATGATTAGAGAATGATGATGGATACCAAAACATAAATAAGAGAATTTCTGGAGGTAATTTCTTCTATGAGAAATTGCACTTCACACACGGCTACCAGGTATGGCTTGATCAGGACGACAACCCCCAGCAAGACCAACTTCTTCATTAGGATACTTACCGCAAGCCATACTGTAGCGATCCAGCACGGCTAGGGAGGAAAGCCTATCTCGAGTGTATTTTATTCGTCGCTCTCAGCACGGATTTCCATCACTGTGGCACGTGTTGGGATCCACTTTGAGCTCCCAGAGCATTTCGCCCAACTTGTTCTCTGCTGTGTCAGCAGGACTGTCGTAGGCCCTTATAACACCGCCTCTTGATACAAACTTCCCCAAGTCATTGACATCCCTCCTGTGTCCTACTTCCTGGCCCTCCGCCTGGCACCAAGTGTCCCTAAAATGTGTGACTGCGCCCGAGCATGCGTTACCTGCGGCCAGAATTCCGCCTTTTGAAGCCATCTGTAGGAAGACAGTATACACGTGATTTCCTGGGGCTGGTTCTGGCCAACGCATGGACCTCCACGTCTTAAGGCCATAGTATTCCATGGCCAGCCCGGTGCCGCCGCAAGCAAAGCCTGAAATTTGGGTGAATGCTTGGTTTGTGGCCCATTGACCGGCGTTGTAACAAAAGAAACGGGCTGCACGACTTTGTTGTCCTTTGGTAGGAGTATCGGTCAAAACACCCCTATCGACGTTATGGCCGCCGTCTAGGTGGCTGCGTCGAGATATTTGGCGGGTTTTCGAGATCCGTTTGAGATGACGCTTGGATGTGACATCCTCCTTCGCGAGTTGAGAAAGTGCGTAAGCGAAAGTATTTGCTTCAAAGCCGAGGACGGCATGCTCCGCCGCTGCCCACTCATCGAAAGTATGGAAGACAAATGAGCCTTCACTATCGGCAAGATCGGTCCAGTTTAGTCCACCGCCTTTTATTGCCAGGTGCTGTAGCACGTCGCTAATACGAGGAGACTCAACGAGCTGGTCATGGAGCAAAGCATCTAAGACAGAACTTTCATTGAAAGTGTTCAATGGATCGGAATCACGACGCAATGCATGAATGCATTCAAGGAGATAAATTAAGGATAGTAGAATCAAGGTACTCATGATAAATATGGAGCGACGAGAAGGAATCGAATCTCAATACTTACGAAAAGTAAAGTCTATAAATCAATCGCATTTGACGCGATTTGTCTCCGTTTTAAGGCTTTTGCCTAGACCTTGGATTACGAAAATATCGGTCTTGAAAAGCTGAAGGATGATCAGCAGGGCACGAGATGTGTTCAGGAACACGCCGCCAACAACGAGCGCAACGCTATCAGTGTCATTGAATATGTTTGCAAAGAATTGCCATGATTGCTAGCCCAGCAGTACACTATTAGAGACAGGATGCAAAGGTGAGGCACATCCTAGGAGGCTGGATAAGAAGAGTCCAAGTCAAGGTGATCAAGATGCTGGAGGATGACCCAGCCTCGTTGACAGGGTATGTGAGGTCGGCTGAGCGCAGATGGTGGATGGGTTGGCGGCTAGCGAGCTCGCGGCTGTGGGTGGATGGGACGGTTGATTGGTGATAATGCTGGGAAAATACCGCGTCGCTCCACTTTGCGTTGATGCGCCGCTGATGCTAGACCGGGTTGAGCAAGTGGGGCGGGATTGTGATACCTCCCACGGCCTCCCTCGTCTTTTGCACTTCATTCACTGGTCCTAGACCTCGTCTCCAACATGCACCCCCCGTAGTTGAATACTCGCCAGCGGACGGGAGACGCCTAGGATCACTGATGTGGTCTGCCGATACCCGATGGCACAGGTCGTAAGGCTAACACGAGCCTGCTGCCTAAGCTAATTTGCGACTAGACTGGCCTACTTCTCTCGAATGACAAGGTCGAGGGCGGATATCTACAGCCGGTTTCACTCTATCGTGACAGTAGATGCCTCTTGGAGCTATCGGTTGGCGGCACAAGGCCAGGCACCCTTCCGGCTGAGTCGTTTCAGTTATAAAGCGCCATCATGTCTACCAGGCTGTAGAACGCTCGCTACCAATGCTCCTCCTTTTCATATCATCAGCGGCAGAAAACCAACATAGATATATAACGCCGTCTATCAATACAACACACCTTTTCCTCTGACCTCTTGTTGCTATCTCAATAGGACGAAATGGCGTCAGAGAAGGGAACGACGATGGCCGAGTCTCAGAGCTACGATGCGGAGAAGATCCAGGCAGAGCAGCGGATAACTCCTGCTCGGCAACGTACGCACTAAACACGCTCCTCGCTTAGGTGTGGAAGATATTGCAGCTAACCTAATGACAAAGCGCTGCCGAATCTGTTCCCAAACTCTTTTCGCGACTGGGCTATCTTTTGTTTCCTCCGGATTCCCGTCGGCTACTTCATCACGCCGCTGGTCTGGTCATATCTATACGAGTCAAATTGCGAGGGCGTGGATTCAAAGCCAGTGCAGCCTTGGACGCATAGTTTTTGGGGCTGGAATCTAACGTCATTAATGACGATACCGGGTTTCTTTGCGCTAAAACTCGCGTGGCGAAGATTGAGATAGAATCGTCTCATTGGTCCTCGTTGACGGACAGAAAGAATCAAAGAACCCACCTACTTAGGCCGCAAGAATTGAGAAGCTCTTCACTGAATTCAAAGCTGCGGACTCTAAACTTAGGAGATAATTCAAATTCTTCCCACGTCTATCGTTTACATTTCTCCTTGAACGTCCATGCTAAGGCAGGGAACGCACTAGATTACATTTTGATGTGTTATACGCCTCCCCAGATCAAGTTGCTTCCCTGGATGTGATTCAGGGGTCGATCGAGACCGCTGAGCCTCATGTCTCGAGTCCAGGTTGGAACAATGTGGCAAGCTAACATTGATCTGAAGCTCATCCAAGAAAATCCTCCATCATTCCATTCCTGTTGCTCATGGACGACTTTAAAAGCCTCTGGGATTAGTTCGTACAAATAACTACCCTTCGTTCTTCTTCTGAAAATCCCTTAATCTAGTTCCTAGGGCTACTTCTTGTTGATATCCTTTTCTCGTATTATTCGCCATGGATCACGTCTCGTTCGACCTCTTTCCATCATTGAAGTTACTGTCGATGCTTCTTATTACCATCCTCAAGTATGCTGCTCCACTACCTACTGACCAGAGCACGTCGGATCCCGCACCACGCATCACCGACGTCTTGAATTACATGGAGGCCAACGGTGGCGTAAGCTGGACTGACTCCGGAAATGGCACACTCTACACCTTCCACACATACGAAGAATGGGCCGCGCCGAGAGTGCCGTGATCGACCACGAGATCCAGACCTTCATTGCATCACTGGCCTCAGGTGCCAACTTCTCATCGAGTCCTCCCGTTCCATCCAGCTCGACGACCGTCCTCCCATCACCCTCCCCTGCCCGTAGAATCAAGCGCGACTCATGGAGCAACTTGATCAAGGGCGGCGTCACCCTCGGCCAGACAAACCGCGCCGCCTATTACTACTGCTTCAACTCGGGCCAATGGGGCGCGACGAGCGCCTTCTCCGACTTCGCATGGCAAGCCTGCAACAACGTTATGTACTACGGTGCCTCTGACGGCGTCCACACCTGGCACTCACAGGGTTACCATCAGCCAGATCACCAAGTCGCCGCGTGGTTCATTCAGCGATCGGGAAAGGGCGGGTACGCCGATGCCTATAGCGCGTGCCGACTACTGTTCTCAGGCTTCCAGAGTGGTGGTTTACCAGATGGTGCGAAGCCGCTGTGCGGTGGAACGGGGAAGCTGGGGGATGAGAAAGGGCCCGGTATGACGCAGGGCGGGTATGTCAGATGGTATCAGAACTCGGCTAGCTCTTTTACGGCGGGAACTCAGCTCGCAGAGCTGAGGATTGATCCGAATAGGTGTTATAGCAACGGTAAGCCATGCTCGAATATTGACAATGTCGCGACGATTCAGCAGAGCTGAGCTGAGGTTGGGAAAGGCGGTTTCGACATGGAGTAGCTGGTAGCTCTTGGGAACATGATCCGATGTTAGCGCGAGGGAAGGTTTGCTGGTTTTCGGTGAAGAGGCGCAAGGTAAGTAAGCCAGGGTAATGATGGTTGCTGTCAGGAAACGTTCGACCATAACCAAAACATTCCGCTTTATTCAGAAAAGATTTTCGTTAGACCTCATCCGAGCTTTTTATATCTTCTGCTTCCTCTTTTCTTCCACAAAAGTCGAAGATTGCGAACAAGAGGATCCATCTCATATACCTTGCAAACCAACATCTTTACTACTGGTATGACACCACCCTGAGTCCGCTATCTACCACCATTCTTTAAAAACGAGACAAATATTTCTCCCCCAGGCCCATCACCAGCCATCTCTCCCAAGCCCCCATCTCTCAAACCGCCTCCCACCGTCAATGTTCACCCCTGTAGAGCAGTTCTTTCCCTCTAACTTCTCCTAAACCTCCCTAAACGAACACCCCTTACGAATGCAATGCTTTCCCCTACGCTCACACCCACCACCTCCCCTATCCTCTCCATCTCCCCAACATCCCATGCACCACAGCCCTCTCCTTCCAGAGTCTATGTATTAGTAGAGGTCTTTTGCAGAGACTTTCAAAAAACTTTGAATTACCGTGACGTGGATCAGCAAAACCCTGCCAGCTTTATCGACCGGTGAAAAGAATCCTGTCCCAGGTCGCCTCGTGATTGGCGAGCCGGCCTCAAAGTGGAAACTCTTTGGAACCTTATTGAAGTACAACAATGATCAATCGGCCAATCAATAAGCCGTACTCTCCATCGATGAGCAGCGTGCAATTAGAGGTTACGAAGTACGTAAGTTGAGAGGTTGGAAATGTTGGACGATAAAAGCTCGAAAATCAGAGCAGATTTATCTTTCCCCCTTCCTTTTCTGTAGACTACTACTACCCCCAAGATGACTCAAGTCGCATTCCCAGCCTACCCCCCCTTTCCCTCAGTACGCCCGGCCACCGACGCAGACGTGGCGCGCATGGCCGACCTAAGCGTGCTATGCTTCAAGAATTCCGCGATCTTTCGCTACGAGCGGCCACGGTACGAGGAATTCCCACAAGACGCCGTCGCCTCCTTCACCAATCTATATCGCTCAAGGCTCCGCCATCCGCGGGCGGTGGTGGTTGTGGCGGAGGACTGGCCGCGGGAAGATGAAGGGTCGCATGAGTTTCCGTGCAAGGACAACAGATCGAACAATGACGGTATGCTGGCACGGCCCGTAGTGGTGGGTGTGGCTAGCTGATTCCTGCCTGAAGGCTCGCCGCGCACGGGTCAGTTTGTACAGCCTCATGTGAGTGGTCCAGAGCCCGCTGCTGATCGGGACCTCTGTCGGCGGCGATTCGATCTCTTCACCTGTGCTACAGAAGCGGCGGAGAACAAGTAAGTGCTCTAACTCTCTCGTTATCCCATGTTCTCGAGGGCCGATCTCGCCAGCACATCAGACTGAGAGCCGCTTGTAGGCATTGAACATGCGACTTGTCTAAAAAAAATAGCAAAATACCTTCCTGAAGCAAGCTAACACGAGTAATTCTGCATCAGATATTTCCCTGAAATGAGCATCTGCGACAAACTTGTTGTCCATCCATCCTATCGTCGGCGTGGTCACGCGACCTCTATATTGAAATGGGCTCTGTGCCTGTCAGACATGGACAAGGTTGATCAGGGCGTTATACCTTCGCATATGGGCGAGATTGTCTACCTAGGGTTAGGCTACGAGATTGTTGGCGAGACTCACATTCCGAGCGACGGCGAGGTCGATGGCTTCTCCCAGAGGGTCCTTGTGTATAGGGCTAAAGGCAAAGGGTCAGAGTGAGGTGCTACGGAAATGTCGTTACGACAATCTTTTATTCAAATGATGAGGTCTCGTCCCGCCTGAGGAATGCCGAAAAGTGACACTATAGATAGTACCTCAGAACCCGAAAAGCTTTTTGGAGTGACATTGATCCAAATCTTTGCTCAATAATAGAGTGAGGTATATCTTTGACTATTCTACGGATTGGATGCTTGACAAACTGGTGAGAATGCAGAAAATGTAGGTGTGTATGTAGAAAATGCCGTGGAGTGGGCTTCACGTTGAACTGAGTCAGCATCGAAGGGTTTGAGAATCGTATGAAAATTTTAGTAGCTTCGGATAGTTTGGAGCTTCCGTGTGGAGTTCACGTCCGGTCCATGTAGGAGAGAATGGGAGTTTGAGGTAGGCACGCAAATAAGCTGACTACTAAGTTAGCAAATTTTGAAAGGCGGATGAGAAAAGAAGGGAGACGTCAACGTTTTCACTATTAGGGAAGTGATTACCCCACTTCTTTACCGTGTGGACTCACGTTGAAAGCATAGTGTGTCTCTTAAGTGATCTGAAAGAATTCACCTTTACCAGAATGTCTCACCACCTGGGACTGCTTGGCTACTTAAACTCTCTGGCGGCCTGCAAAGAACTCTCCACGCCTTATTCCGTCTCAAAAAAAAAAAAATACATCAAAGATCACAGCTAGCCGACCACTTACGATCTCTCATAATGAGCCTAAAGCTCGCAGTTCACCTAACGACCGCCCCCCCGTGTCGCTCCACCAGGACAACGACAGTGCAATTCACAAATACCACCGAAGCTCGGTCCAAGAAAAGGGCAAAAGATCATTCCACCAAAGAGACACCAAGTTTGGTAGCGGCAATCTATATACCGAAGGTAAGCATACTTCCACATAGTTTCAAAAGTGCGTCACTAACCTTAGCCTAGATCGTCGACCTATCCAAAACCCCTCAATTCTCGACAACAGGCCTCCTCGCGCTCCCTGTAGAAATCTCGCTGCACATTTTCGCCTCGATTGTGGATGTATGGTCGGAGTATGACGGCCTCTACATCGATGAGAAGTGTCTTGACAGTCTTATGAGCTTAGCCTTGACCAGCAGACAGCTGCTTGGGATCGCCACCATGTTCACAGTCTGGGAGTCGACATCCGTATATCACGAGACTTTCAAGTACTTCCGGACTCCGAGGGATCTGCGCTTCTGTGAGCTATGCCAGAGGAATTGCTTTTTGGGCGGGCGGCACTCGAAGTATGGACTTTTGCGGGTTGATGGTGATCGACGGCTGTGAATGAAAGATGGATAAAGATTATAGATGATGTTGTGTCCGTGTAGGAGAGGCAATTTTATTGTTTTAGAGAGGCAATATGACTTGAGCGGCAAGGATATGGAGGAGAACGAGGCTTTGACCAAGGAGAGCTTAGATACGAGCTCGGATTAATACTTCTCTTTCTGTTTCGTCTAGACCTGGTCTCAAGTTACTTTTACAGTTAGTAACCGTTGAAGTATGGACGTTAGAGAAGGTATAAGCGTGAAAGAAGCCCTTCGCTCGGATCATTCACGGGAAGGTTTTGTGGAAGCGGCCGCTCTGTTAATACTCTGCATGGCACAGTGGATCATGTATGCGTGGGGTGGGCGTGCGCTGCGACCGTGTGCTTCGCAGCACGTCAATCTGCTTTTATCACAGCCTTGCCAAACGAGCCAACAAGCAATACTATTGAAAACCCTCAAATCAAGGAGAGGCAGCCTGATACCAGCTATCACCAATATCCGACAAGAACTGTTTAAAGCTACGTACAACCAACAAGTCCAGTCTGACAAAGCCGATTGACATTTCTCAAAATGTTGGACACTGAGCTTACTGGATCACCAAACGCTGTGCCCATTCGTTCGTATTACTGGCTGTGGTGCCACACTATCCACTGGTACGGGCTTTCGCTTTGACGACTTGAACTTGGGACTCCTCCTCCAGGAGCGTTTGATGATTGCGTTTAGAAGTCACACTGCTTAGTCCGTTTTCCTGGTGGTTCTCGGCCTCGGGGGAGGATGCAAAAAGCTGATGAAGGTCCTGTTGCACACAATTCCCGCCGTAGGCAGTGATGAATTCGATGTCGCCGCTTAGGGCTGGATGATTGTTATCAGCCGTTGCCGGATTGTTTACTTCGCTCTCCTCTTGGCTCTCTCTTGAAGACTGCTGCTCTCCATTTGCCAAATTTCCACTGCCTGTTTCACCTGCCTCCTGACTCTCTGCCTCGACGCTGGTGGGCTTAACAATTTCGGCGCCATTATGTTTCTCTGTTATGAATGGAACTTTCAGCTGGGGGTGTTTTGGATCCTCGATATCTAGTACAGCAAGCATCTCAGACTTCTGTGTTACAGGGACAGCGCCGACACCGGCACATTGGCTCCATGTACCAATGCCGAGCTCTTCTTGGGTCATGCGTTGCGTCTGCAGGATATCATTGGTAGACCATTCGAGTCGCGAATATTTGGCTTTGCCTAGGCGACGTTCAACAAAGTCAATTAGATATTCGAGAGTGTATCCAAGGATATTGATAATAAAACCGACAACTAGAACAATAGAGAGTCCGACAATCGAAAAATTCGAGTACGAAGAGGAACGGATTTTCTGTGGAACATCAGCTCGAGATCGTTCAAATAGGAACAAAAATGCAATTATCAAGCCGTATTCTGGGTAAATATCCCATCCCGCGGCGAAATTGACAATGCTTGACACGCACTGGGTGAGATCCTCACTTCCGCAAGCTCAACACCAAGGAGCAACTAAACGTACCTGATTTTGGCAAAGCCTCTTTTCCCCTTCGGAGCTCGGGCTCACCCAGAAATATTTCAAAATATCAGCATCATCAGGTCCAACGGTGAAATCTACAGCACCTTGTAGAGCAGCTAGACCAATATTATGCCAATATTCAACCTCTAACTGCCATTGATCATCTGGAATTGGACTTTGTTCGCCCGCAGAAAGTCGCTGTCTTGATGTCAAGGACGATGCCATAAGAGAATCAATAACATCCTCTGTACTAAGATATGTGGCCCTGCCCCACGAGATCATATCGGCAACATTGCGGTCTAATACTTTGGAACTATCAATGTCGTAAAGCCCACCAGACATAGGGCAGTCCTGTCCAGGAGGTGATCCAGGGAGACAAGCCTCGTAATGAAGTGCACATCCGAGGGGAGATGCAGGCTCGTCTGAGAGGTACGCAGGAACATCGCCGCTTATATTGATCCCCACGTTGTGATATCGAGGGATAGGACTATGAGCTGCGTACCAATCATCGTTGCTCTCATTCATGTGTACAATATTGTTTGCTGATAAGAAGATCAAGTACAGATCATTATTCTTCAATGTCTGCTGAAGCTCTTCCGCAGGGTTGAAAGACGATTCGCTAATATTCATTGACCCATGGTATGTATACGCTGATTCTCGGCTTACAATTGTTAGCGTGTATGCTACTAGAGGGCCAAATATGTTTCAGATATGCTTACCCAATTGTATAGTCCGCCCACCCTGTGGAAAAATTCTCCGCCAGAATCCGGGATACTATGGGTATTGGATATTCATAAGTATAGTTGAAAGAAGCCTCCACAGAGTTGTCAAGCCTTCGCCCATAAAAATATTGCATGTACGACACATCACTGGAATAATTGAAGACTTGTTTATACCCATTTGTTGCTAAAGGTGCACAGTGTGTAATGAATCTGTACGTATATCGAAGATGAGGTGGTACATTGAAACCTAGATCGGAATCAATAGTCAAATATCCTGTATCGATTTTAACATTTTGATCCGGATTGCGACAGATTTTTGGTTCAAAAGGACAAGTGGCATTGTGGTCAACGGTACTAAGTAGCTGCCGTTTTACGAAAGAATCGCAACCTGCCGCTTTTGAAATATTTGTGTAGCAGGTTTGGACATAAGTAGCGTATGAAGTAGTCTTTTTAGCTACATAAGGATTCAAAATGCTGTCAACCATAGCAAGATCCACGGTATTTGGGTCTCCGCTAAAAAGCCGTCCACATAGCTTGCTTGATATAAGTACTTCCTTATCGATGCCGGAGCTGACTTTGACAGAGAGGATGCTGGCTATCGTAAAGACCGACGTGCATAGAAAGGTAGCTGTAATAAGCGGGATGGTTCGACAACACGGTCGAGCTGCTTTATGACGCCAAGCCCATAGAAGACTGAGGAGGCGTATAAAGCTAATTGTACCGTTTCCAGAATTTTTGAGGACAGCCTGAGTTTGATGATAGAGACCATCTTTGGCTATTTCTGACGACAAGCATTGATGTAAAGTAAAGCTTGCTATGCGCCAAAAACTCGTCCCTACAAAAGTGATAAATGTAGCTAGAAATGCTGTTAAAATAGCGCCATTTTGATGATTTAGAGTAAGTGTTGCTCCCGCGATGCGACCACGAGACCAGTTTATCCAGGCACCGGTGTAAACTGGGAAGTCTGTGCTTGAACCCAGGTCAGCCATTCTTGGATTTGCTTATATCAGAAAACAAGAGAGAGGAGTCTGATGTGGTAGAAGACTAGAATGAAGGTTTAAAGCTTGGAATAAAAGCGTATCGAAATTCCATTTCAGGGCTTCTTATGTCAGTGTTGAGACAATGGGCAACCAATGCGGATTACTCTGTTTGGATAAGTTGCGCATAGACGCCCCTAGACTGAATTTCAATCGCATGATCAACAGAACTTGTGAGACTTGACAAGTAAGAGCAGAAGACAAAGAGATTCTGAGTTCTGCGCACACTCCGTCCACGGCTGCCTATTGTCAATCGCCGATTGCATTACGTTGACCTGTTAAACCCCCTACGATTTGGTGATTCACTGGAGCGTCTTGGTCATGGAGAAACATGCAAGGCCTCGCTTTCTGGCGCAGGTAATAAGGCAGGAAGAGTCGATCATCCTGTTGACATTGTGGTCCAATGCCATCGTGGGGGCTGAAAATACTCATGATCCCCTCGCCTGCAATAGGTACTCCGCAGACTGAGGGCCAAGCAGACAACTGCCCAGTATGACTTCAAAGATGCGACATTCCGTCTTGTCATGAGACAAACCAGATAACAGCATTCTGCACTGCAATTTGAGTAGCCTCGATGCGTTTGGCCAGACTGGTGAGACAAATTGGGGTCAAAAAGCAACAATTCTTGTGGACACAAAGACAGCGAGCTGCAAGGCTATCCGATCCCTGGACACCTGCTGTCAGTATATGCGTTGCTCGTGTGCACGCAGTTCCGCCGAGTTAGACCAGAGCCAATGAAAACCTGGAGCTTTTAGTCAGGAATGGGGGCCAGAAAGTTTGTCTTGCCTCACATGTGCCTTATGCGGCGAAGTACACTGTGTTAAATTCCCAGACGTCAACTCCATGCAGCTCAGAATGTTGGTTCAGTGCTTTCATAAGCATCTGCAGCACCACTTTTCGTCCATAGAGACCTCATTGAAATGGGTATATGAGACATTTACAATCGTTCTTTATCGAGGATTTTACGAAGACGCAATAGTCACCACCCCAATCATTGATTACCTCAGACTCAACTCATGTGTTCAGCAGAGAAGATGAGTCTGCACAACTGAGCTGCCCCGCCCCTGATGTAGAGATGCATTTGTCATCCTCTCAACCCAAAGCAGGAACGTCATTAGCCATTACGCAAGAAGCGGCTCTTTTGTGATCTTCAAGGATATATTTGGCGGTGTCTAAACGAAGACGTAGCTGAAAATTGCCGCAAGACAGCAGTTTCGGAAAGATGGGAAACAGAGACATTAAATGGTCAGGTTTCACTGGAGAAGGAGTTCTTGACTATCCTATAAGACTTAGTGCTTGTTGTCCTACCTATTGTAGCATGATTTTTACAAAGCGGACAGCTCAGAAGTCAATTCTTTCGATTCGATAAGCCCCCGCCAGCTTCTTCGCCCAGGGAAAGGACATGGTGCAAGATATTTGGTAGTCACTCTGCATTTATGCATCTCAGGCTTGAAAGCAGCTCATTCATGCTCGATGACGTATCTCAGCCAGGAGTTGATTGCTCTCCCTAGGTGACATTGAAATATCTGTCATGATGGCACGTGAAACGAGTGATTTTGCAATTACGAGAGAATATTGGTCACCGCACAGTATGTGCTGAGCATTTCTAGCCCTTGCATCACGTCAGCGTCTAGAGCCTAACTTAAGATCCGCGTTCCTTCTTCTATACGCCACGGGGCGCTGCAGGGAGAGCAAAATACCGAGAAAGCTGAAAATATATGTAGTCGACTATTGTAAGCATCTTAGAGGACGGGAACTAGTTATCATCGAAGTTCAACTCTTCTACTTGATATGATCATCAAAAGATTATCCTCTGAAGTGGTGTTTATAGTAGCTATAGCAACGAAGTGCATTTCGTTGTCTGGCTTGCTAGCTATAAGATTAATCACTTCTTTGACCCTCGCTTGTGATTGAGATGCCGCAAATGCCGGCACTTTCAGATATCGGAGAGGTTGCGTGTTGGCACACGAACAAGTTCACATTTTGCTTGATGCACATCATTGGCGAGATCCTCAAATCAAACCAATGGAGTTAGAATAGATGGAATGCCCTACAAGAAAAGGCTTAGCGGAGAGTAGGACGAAGTTGGATGGACGAAATTTCTTGGTAAGCACAATGCTTAAGGCAAACAACGCACAGAATAACCGGTCAGATAAACCCACAGGATCTACAAAAGAAGTAACCTATCCGTTAGCTCTCACCCCTTCGCCCCCAGATTTGATCATAATGAACCCTTACCGAAAACTGTGTGGCCTTCGGGATCACGTACTTACCCGAATTGCATGATACGGCAATAAGTCCAGAATTACTGGCCTTGGATTGATTCTGAGTGCTTTCCTAGCCAAATAGATAGCGATTCGCAGCAGCTGGGAGTAACCTGCATCTTGAGCTCCAAATGCCTTTCTTTTTCTTTCTAGTCTGACGTTAAGTATGTAGATAGAGACACGGAGCTATCTTCACAGAGCTCTCCATGACGCTGCTTGCATAACCGCTCCTTATAAGGTTGATCTTGTATTTCTTGAGCCTCGCTAGAACGGTTATTGAAAGAAAAAACCTCCGAACACCTTTGCTGTGTGGGTTCCTCATACATAAGACTCTTTCGTAAGTGCGATAAGAAGACCAAGTTCTGTCTACAATCTGCTCGACGTATCAAATTGTGTTGCCATCTTTTGGCTGAGCTGTTATGACCAGTAGAAAATGCCACAATCTCTGGATATGATGGATGTGCATGCGGCAACGCAGGACCAAACTGATTCTGATAAAGGGATGTTGTTGGCTTGTGAAGTCATTAAGGCGTCAAAGCTGGAGGCATGCCTTGCAGTAGATGAGCAAGCAAACGCCAGAGAAGTCGGTCGCGACTTCATACCGGGAACGTCGGGGGGCATTGAAATTGCCACGAGGGGCTCTAACATCATCAGACGTATGTGGAAGTGATCGGGATCAAAGACCGAAGTCGTCGAACAGCCTGCAAACATACGTTAAGCTCCTCATTTTTTAGGTTTACCTTTCATTGTGTAGGTACGACGCAAAAGTAAATTCGCCAAACAAGAGAATGAGAGTCCGTTGCTTAACCAGAAAAGCCAGGCCTTAGATAGCTGTGTCATCGGGGGAAGAAAAACTAGCGAGCTCTCTATTATATGAAGCAATGGCCATAAGTAGAGAGGGTCCTATCTTCGTCCCTACTAAAAGAATCAATTGCCGCTGGCACTGCCGAGAGCTGCATCCTGTTTGATAGGGGTGCTTTGGCTGTCTAGGGACCCGGTCGGCAGTTCTTTGTCAGACGATCCCGGGGCCGTAAGGCTGGTGGTGTCTCACGACTCTGCGTGTCGCATTAAATAGATTGCAATGATTCAGAGATCAGGAGTTTCTGGCAATAGCGTGCAGTCGCAGTAGGCTCATGTGTATTTTGAGCTTGTAAGGTGAACATGAATAATTATTGTGAAGGGCTTTTGCTCTATGCGTTGCGATGTAAGCATTTACATGATCCGTGGAGTTGCTGAACCAGGTGAAAGAACAACATCAAGACTGACGTCCTTTCCCTTAATCTTTCCCTCAACGTAGATAGTTATGCATGACCAAGCTTGATCATCCAGATTCAACTGTTCAATAGCCCGCCACGTGTCCGCCTCAAATTCTTGGCCCTGTAGAGCCTATACCGGCTTAGCCCATCACCAAGATTCCAATCTAGGTTGAAGTTAGCACATATATCACCTACCAGCCAATCTATCCCTTGAAGAAACCAGAAACGCCCATGAAGCGCACAATTTTCCCTAGGACTCGCTTTGCTCTGTATATAAATTAACCAGAAACGAGCTAGGCATTTCTGAAACCACAGGTGACCAAGAATAGAAGGACTCTTTCTAAAGTTACATTTTAATCTGGAGGACTCGACCGATCTATTTACTCGGACGATTAGGGACCCGAAAGCATCAAAACCAGCCATATGGTAGAGTTTCGGGGGTTGAGGTTTCTTCTGCAATCCACTGTAAGTATCTTCTATTCAATGGTACTGACTCTCTATTTTGTGATTTTATCCCCTATCTGAGTGGTAGGTGAGATCGAGAAGTAAGTGTCAGGGAATTGGAAGATTGATATTAGCAATAAATGTAAATGATAGATTGAATGACCAAGCTCTTGAGATACAAGTTTCCTGCCAAGGGCCATCCTCTTCACAGAGCTGCAATAGACTCATTTTGCCCTATTCCCTGTGTGAATAACGGAAACGCATGGAACATTTGAACAGCCATCATCATTTTCGTGGCGGCCAACTCAAAAAATAGATTGTTCTGGCTGAGGGAAGGAATGGGAATGGCACGAAACTCAGCGGCGCTAAAGGGCTACGAAATCTGCAATGTCGTACGACAGAAGGGGGAGACGCACTTTGCAAAGCCCATTTTCAATAATTAGCTGCAATAATGTGACAAAGCTGCAGCACATGGAGTAGATTGCAGAAAAGATTGAGCGAGGGAACAAGCGGAAAGGCAAAGTAAAACCTTCGACACCGTTAGGCGCACGAGGTAAAAGCCCCGACCTTCTCGAGGTCTTACCTACCGTAGACGGAGCACATCGTGGACCGGGAGAACAGAAGCTCATCGACTCAGAATCCATGCTCTTATCCTCCTTTCCAATGATATCCCCTACCCTTTTCCAGGATTAGGTCAAGTTCGAGCAAACAAGACTGTAATGCAGGTGTAAGTAAAATGACCCTATAAAATTCCCTCAATTCGATGTTGAACAATATTGCCGGAGTCCGTCGATTGATAGAGTGTGCGACATTTGACCTTGAGTTTGGGGGACAGACCCCCTCTTAAATTTTTATGAAATCCCATTCTCTACCTTCGAGGTTGTAGATTCAACTCTTCGCATTCCTTGGACATACTCAGGTAGAGGACGATCCAACTCCCTTGACTCAATTGAAGAAGTTACCTGCACCCTTAAGAACGTATCAACCGTGTTTCTCTATACATTTACATCTAGATAAAGTTCAGTTGTGGATCCTATTCTTGCATATTGTTTTCACCGTTTATCTTTACAAATCTATCGTTAAGGTTTCGCTTTATCAGAACATGAGCGACAACGTTTAAAATTGAAAGTAATCAGTTTCACTTACCCTGGAATCCATGATGCCAGATCTTCTACAAAAGATCCGATCTGATCAGAGTAGTCTAGATGGCAAACAAATTTCCAAAGCAGGTAGTCAGAAGAGCGTCTTTTCCCTAGTATCGTATATCATACTTGTACAGATCATTTTGAAATTGCATTACAACAGCAGTCTTTGTAGACTTGGAAATCCACGTATTTCTCTGGATTAGCAGAAGTATGTACAAAGAACTTTATGCTTTTGTGTGTCAAGCCTCTACAATATCACGACTTGTAAAAGGTTAAAAGTCCGCTCTTTGTCCCTTGCCTCCTTGTTTTCAAAGAAAGGAGTCTCCGGAATTGCAATTTCCCGCCAGTTTACCTCGAAGCTTTCGTATTCAGTACTTTTTTAAAAACACTGTTTACCAACCCCCACAGTAGTCCAGTAGATCAAGATGCAGTCTTCTCTTCGCTCAATCGTCAGCATCATGTTTCTTATCCTCACCTGCCTTCTCCAGTCCCAGACGGTCGAGTCCTCAAAGAACCATAAAGAACCGACGTCGAAAGTTGGGACACAATGTACTGCTCCGACAACTGACATGGGTAAAATCGTTCAAGCGAATGCACTTCTCATCAGTCAAGCATCCCAATTTGGCGAGCCCGGATGGGCGGGAATGAATGGCCATCCTGTTCGTCTCATGACCTTATGCGTGTCCTATTTACGCTGGCTTCTCTTATGCTACTTGCCTCTTTGCTAAAACTGCTCTAGGTCTGCTTTGACGGCACGAACTTCTGGTTTCTGTGCGCCGGATCGATTGAAAAGCCCGATTGCGTACGTCGTTTTCTCTGTTCCTTCCATGCTGTTCCATTCTAGTCCTTTTGTTGTGCCCCATTTAACAAAGATGGCAGAACTATTGCGAACAGGCCAAGCAAGGCGGCTCTGTCCGGTGTGCGCAGCATCAAACCTCTGGCCAGTTGACTATCCATGGCAAGCGCCGCTCCGAACCCGTGCGCGATACAAATTCCGATGCAGCTCTAGCGAAAAGCGCGAACAATATCGTGGGCTTAGATGAGAAAGACATAGAAGAAAACAGGGTGGCCCCAGTGACAGGTCGTGGCCTGGACGACAGATCCCCTCCAACAGACGGCAATGATGAGCCGCAGCTAATGGCGCGACAAGTAGAACGCAGTGTGGAGCCAGATCACCCAAACGCAATATACGAAGAGGACCTTGAGCATGCTAAGTAGAAAGAAAAGTGGTTTCACGATCATCCGGATGAACACTTTCATGGGTATGAGATCACGAGCTGAGGCAGCATTAGCACATGCCTACCAACAAGAAGACGCCTTGGTTGGTACAAGAGATTCATTGGTTCTTCTTTCTGCTGGGATAGATTGGTAGAAAGGGCAGGTGAGGGAATGTTGTCAATTTGCAGCAGTCTAGCGTTGGGAGAAGGCGTGCTTTTGAAGGTAGCGGTAGATAATCCTGACATTTTCTTGACCGGCTCGAGGTGCCTACGAAGATGAAAAGCTATAATTGAATAGCTTCCTATTAACATTACCAGTCCCAAGTGCAATGGTATCCTTCACTTACCTCACCAATTTTCGTCCATACCGCTGCACGTGGTCTGTGCTCATCATCGCAGCTTTCGCAGATCCCGACTCTTTCAAATGATCTGCCGTAGCTTCCTCAGAACCTTTGATTTACGATGGCATCTCGTCGATACTGTCATGCGTTCAAAATTTGAATGTTGTTCCATCGCATCCGAGAATGCGCAGGTTATAATTTCAATGTTCCAATGAGATCGGCCCTACTCGCCCTTGTGGCACTTCCCGGCCGCACCGCCCCATTCTTGTTCGAATGCGAAACACTGGCTTTAATCCTTACGCCCTGTAAAGCTGGGGAAGCGCGCCCCAAATGCAGGTACCGCGCCGGGTGGATGTTTGACAATCTCACCCATCATTGGCCGTCGAGTTTGTTGCGGCTCTCCCCAAGGAATGATTTGCCCAGGGGACCGCTAATGTTAAACATAATGTTGGGGCCGTCCACGCTTGCCTCTAATTGCGACCATCTTGGCCTTCTTGAATACGCATACGAAAGACTCTTCGCTGCGAAGATGTCGTTGGTGGCACTTTTAGAGGCTTTCGATGCTGATCATGAGGGTTGAATGTGCCTGCCAAGTCGCGACATATCGTACTCGGAATCTATGAAGTGGTCTGGAAATGATTCAAAAGACTCGAAAGATCCTCTCAGATGTGTTCCTGTTCCATCACCGTCCACATTCATTGTGTTCTCCATTCAGTCGTTTCCACGTTTATCTGCATTCCTATCAAGTGTTTGAAAAATCCACCAGCATCCTCCTAACTCCCACTCTCCTGTCATGCAGCTCACAACCCTCCTCCACCTTCTTCCCCTCTCCCTCCTCTCCACCGCCATCCCCTTAAATGACCGCAGCCCCTCCCCCTCCCCCATGATCCCTGCCGACCCCTCCGGCCCCTCCTACCCCAAGTGCTGGATCAACCTCGACTGCACCTACGCCGAGATCGAAGCCATGCCCATGTCCCAACGCCTCGACTTCGTGCGGTACATGGAGAACGGCCCGCTGGTCAGCCTGGGCGCCTCCAAACAGCTCGAAGCCATCGCCGGCGTGATCGAGTTCTTCATCAAGTTCAACCAAGGCGCCCCGGGGGGCTGGGTCTCGCGCGTCGACGCGGGCATCGTCGAGGGCCAGATGCGCGGCGCGGCGATCGCGCTCGGGCGCTCCAAGGAGACAGGCGGCAACCCGGGCTCGGAGAAGTGGGCGACCTTCTTCACGAAGCTGCACGCCGGGGAGCTGAAGGATCGCGGCGTACGTGTATACATACAACGTCTCTCCCAACGAAAAAACTTGCGCAGTGCTGATAAGATACTACCTATAGGATCACGACAGGTACTGGTCCCTGGCGGAACAGGCCTCGACCGAGTACGGCAAGGGCATCGCCGACGCCAAGGGCAACCCCACCGGCCAGCAGAACCGCTGGTACCAGTTCACCCAGCTCTTCCGCTGGATCATGCGCAACCGCACCACCACTAAGATCGCCGTTGCTGGGTAAGTCCCCCCCTTTCCCCTTCCCTTTCCCATCTAACCCTCTCACTAACAACCACGCCCTCACACAGAGCCTTCGCATTCGTCAACCCGGCCCTAGCCCTGGCGGCGAGCCCGCTGATCGACTGGATCACGGACGTGACGCAGGACACGCCGGCGCGGGTGGGCAGCGAGGCGGCGTGGACGCTGTCGGCCTTCGACGGCACACTGACGGGCGATGTGTTTATGGCGGTGGACTTTTTGCGCAGCGTCATGCCGAAGCTGTATGATGCGTATAAGCAGTACCACTGAGGCGAAAGAGAGAGGGGGGGAGTCGGTGTGGTGGAGGGAATAGTCGGGGGATTGATACCTTGAGGCGCTCTGGGTGGTGGAGACTAAGGGGAAGGGATAGGAGATTTCTACTTCTTAGGCTTCTTTTTGGTTTTACCTTGAATCAGGTTTGGAAGACAAGATGCGCTAGAAATCGTCTTAAATTCTGTCTTGCGCAATAACGTGTGAAGAAGTTTGCGAGTATGTGTGCGATATTCATCCTAATTCTGATGAGACTGAGACTCAGCGCGAATACCTAGACTAGCGTCAATCGGTAACATAGATCCCAGTTCTGCTGAGGCTGAGACTGAGACTCAGCACGAACATCTAGACTAGCACCGATCCGTAACCTTGATCCACCTAGCTGGACATGTTCATCTGACCTATTGAAAGGGTTGCGCGTCGTAAACCTCTAGTCCAATAAGAACCAGCCCCACTCAAGGAGTGAGGGAGCGTATCTAGCTCAATAAGAGCATCAACCACGCTTGATCCATCACACCGATGTAAATTGCTTGACAAAGAAGGAAAATCGTAAGCGAGAATTTATCATCGCTATCAGTCGTGTCTCATACCTTGTCAAAGCCTAAACGGTAAGATTAGCGTTACCTTAAATAGACGAATCACTTCGTCTTCCTCTGCCTCCTCCTCCTCAGCTTGTTATTTACGTCGAAGAACCTCCCTCCATATCCAAGCACGAGGAAGGTGCTTGTGAAACAGCATCCAGGGAGCCAGGTAAAGAAGGCCGTTCTACGGGCTTCGAAGACCTCTGCAGAAGTCGAGGGTGCACGAGGTGAAAATCCCGGCGGAGAGGTCTGCCCGAGAGCCAAAGCTTCCATCGCAGCTAGCGTAATTAGCACTGTTATTGTGATACGACCCTTCCAACTCTTCCTGATGTCATAGATACTGCACATGATATGCGTGTACAGCATACCACAAGCGGTACTCATGAAGAAAACGACCCAGCGGGTCGGCCGGCGGATGTTTGCGTCGGGGTACGTCTCTGCGTTGACGATGCTGAAAGCGAGGGCGAGGAGCGCCGAGAGGTATTCACCGTCGCCGCGGAAGGATCGCGGATTGTAGAGGACGGCGGCGAAAAAGACGAGAAGTAGTGTTGGGATAAACCAATCCTCGGAAATCGTGAGGAGGCCAGTCATGAAAGACTCGTAGTTGGAGAGCCATGGAGTAGGATTTGCAGTCGGCCCGAGGGGCAGGGCCGACGCACCTCGTGTTGTGAGTAGGAAAAGAAAGGACGGCCATAGCAAACTCGATCTGCGGGTAGCTCTGCCCGGTTGAGTGTTGCGTACTGGGTTTGTGAAATCTACCCAACCCGCTCTTTCTGTTGGCCTGCCACTGCGGATCCTCGCGCATTGACCTTTTTTGCAAGAGCTGATAGCGCCATTGTCAGTGTGTAACTCTGTCGAAGTAATGGGAACTTACGCAAAAAGATCCTGGTCCTCCCACCACGGAAGCAGTTCATGCTTTGCCATGGTGTTTGCAAGCTGACCACCCGCTGGGATTAGCTCGGTGGGCGATTTTGCAGACCGATTGGAAAGATTCTTCAGTAATGTGACTTTTTCCCTTCAATTAAATAGCTTTTCATTGCAGAGCTTCGTAGAGAAACTTTGGGGGGAAAGAAGCACGAGCAACAAAGTCGCAGCTCTACCAGCCCAGTCGATGTTCGTATAGCCTCGTTCAACAGACTTGCAAGCTTCAAGATTGTGTTTGTCATGCGAAGATGCGTAGGTTAGGTGAGTGATGTGGTGCAGAACACATCGCTCGCTGGTCTGCGACATCAGGCTCAACAGGAATCGGAGCTGAAGCTCGCCCGCCTTCGCCCTGTTGCCCCGCGTATGATCGTCTGAATTGTTCAGCTGCAAGACCAAATGTTATCAAAGAACTATTCTTCAATCTAGGCTTTTGAATCGTATATTTGAAGAGAGACAATCGGTCCTGTTGTAGCGTCAACGGGCATTGGCATCACCTCTATACCCTGCTCACCTGTTGCAAACCTAGAACGAGGTCGCCTATGAGTAGGCTGCAAGCTCGACATTGGGCCCAACATTTCGTCCAAAGGGACGACAATATCATTTCCAAAGGCTTGCATCATGTCGGCATATCTTCTGTGCAAAGCTAGATCCATGTCGTGGTTCCCAATGTGTGCGGCCACATTGTGGATGGTTCTCGGCGCAGAAACGATATTGCTCAGCGTTCGATCTCCCAAGACCAGAGGTCTCGATTGCTCTTACCAGCTTTGTCGCATCCGAAACATCCTTGATGAGCTGTTGGGAGTCATAAAGAAGACAGGAGACTCTTTAGTCCTAGATGGACAGGCTCAGAAGCCACGGAATCTATTATACTCCAAAGTGCGTCGCAAAACGCCCAGAGGTTAAATATCTCCTTCAGGAGGCCACTGTAATTACTGGGTAACATTTCAAGAACACTGGCTGATAACATTTCACTTAGGTGACGCATTTTATGCAAGAGCCACCTCTCGAACTTTTTGTTGCGTCTGCTCTTGTGTGGGCCTTAGCAACAGCCTGGTTACTCGATCGCAATAAGGATAGACACAAGTACCAATCGCGAATACTGGCGAGTTTCAGTGTCATTGGTGTCTTGTTGACAACACCAGGGAGCCTTCTAAACGACGGCAACTATGGTACGGCTAGTCTAGCGATGGTACCACGGGCAATAGCATGGGGAGTCATCTGCAGTCAGATTGTTCATATGGTGTTCTTCAAAGTTCGGAATAATAAAAGCTCAGAACACTCATGGTCCCGCGGAGGAGACAAGCCAGCATCAGACACAGAGAAGGGACAGAATATCAGAGACAAGTTCGGAGAGAAGGGCAGCGTGTGATGGCGAACGCTAAAGGGGAGACGTCGGGCGTTGACCCAACATAAGAGTTTGGAGTTTCGGCAGTCGTACATTCCTCACAGCGGCCCCCGCGGTCCCGCTGCTAAGTGCAACGAATTTCCTGACACTCCAAGCAACGTGCTTTGTTCACACACAAATACACGACAATCAACCTACCTTCACACCCTTTTTGAATCATCTTCTGTATGATGATGCTACGCTAGCTAATAAAGGTTGTCCGTCCTAGATAGTTTCCAAGGCTGTTATAGTCTTGATTTTCAATCTATTCTTGAAACTTGACACCAAGCACGCTCCGTTAAATAGACCTGTCTTGGGGAACTGTCAATCTTCTAGAATGCAATACATCTTCGGTGAGACCCTCTTAGGCCCACCAGACCTCGCGAGCTTCATTTGATACCTCTATCCACGCCGCGCATCGCCACCCGCGCGTAAAATAGGCCAACCTAGTACCTGAAAGTATCGAGACTGCAAGATCCCTTTGCAACTAGGCCACGAAGCTTCACACATGACAAAATGCTTTTGAACCGCGTCTCAGAACCTCCTCCAGAGAAACTTCGCTCAGTCCTATTAAGAACCCATTGTAGCTAGCTTAAAGACATTTTCGATTGAGTGTCAGCAGCCCAATTCCTTCTAGCGAAGTCATCTCGCTTTACGTTATCCGTATTGCTCATAGGATATAACGTTCTACGCTGTGTTTCAGCAGCCGCTGAGGGCCTAGTTTGATCTTACTACGTCGCGTCTTTCATATCGCCGGACTGATACGTCTTTGGGACAGGGCCGGAGTGGCGGCGGCGAGAACAGCGGAGGCAGGGCTCTTAGCGGGGGGATGGGTATAATTATACATCCGCCGAAGTAAGTAAAGCGCTTGCAGACGAGGAGATCACTGGCTAAGAAACAGAAGCAATAAATATGGAGACAGATCCTGCGGTGAGGAATGAAATCTTGGGATGGTAGAGGAAACGGTAGGGGTCGAGTCCAGGTTGTTAGAGTAGATCGGCGGAGCAGGTTCGGGAAGAGGAGGTAGCGAGTTGGGGGTATGGTGGGGTGAGAGAGGGATAGACATAGGGAGCGGACTTGGAGATGGGAAGGAAAGGATCCAGAGGCATTTAAGAAGGATTGGTTGGTATCAGTTGCAAGGGAGAATCTAGCTATTTAAGAGTATGGAAGTCTTGTTAGTTCGGGCGTAGCGCAAAGGATATGTAAGCCTAGATCTTTGCAGGGTCCGCCGCCGGAGAATGAAACATATTGGTCTTGGTTATGGTGTGAGGAGCGATGAAATGTGAAGAGCATTAGAGTTAGCAGAAAATTAGAATGTTTGTTGTTTCCGTCCTGATTGAAGGTGACATGTTATCTAATCGCAAGTCAAATAGGCGTATATCAAACATCTTCTAACAAATACTTGCAACCTTCGGATATAGTACTTTCGACACCCTTATTTCAGAATTATGGTCCTGACTTTTGCTCGCTTGAACCAAGGTCGAAACGGTCTATAATCTTCAAGGGTTATTATCTCTTTTGACCTTAAGGGAGTACATCCGGAGCCGCAGTTGATGCGGTGACGGTGGCGGAAATCTTGGAATTCAAGCTTGATGTGTCCAATTCGCTCGTATCCGCTCTGAGTCTCTTTAGCAACGATCACGAAAGCAAACTGCCTGGACAAAGCGTCAAATTTTGCGATGAATATTCCCACCAGGTTTGTATTTTCCAGGCACCAGTTGAATTCAGAGCCTTTCTGTACTTCCTCGAGCGTGGAAATTCTAACATACGTCTCTGGCGTCTCCTTTCTAGCAACAGGGTGTGCAAATATCTTGAAACCGTCTCTGTGGTTATCGTCATGGCTGGGGATATATTTTGTTCGGATGTCGATGGTCAGTACTCTTATCCTGAGTGCTCGGATATGTAGAAGAGTTTCAGCTTCTTGTAAACGAGTCGTACAAAATTCCTCAAATGTCAAAGGACGTCCACCAGGAACAATAAGTGAGATTTCAACTGGTATGCCAGAAACCTCTTTATCATTAAGCTTATAGCACGCGTGGAATGAGCGAAGTTGGGAATGCGTCCATCCTAGCGTTGGATTAGTGCGGTGAAAGTAAGATAAAGTGATTGGATACCTGTCCACGACCAGCTGGGAAATTCAGAGCGCCTTCGCCCTCCACCCTCTCTAGCCCAGCATAGACCAACGAGAAATCCACGTGTCATTGACCTCTGTATCTGCTGTAAGGCTGTATTCATTGGGAAACCGCGGCTCGAATCAACCGTGGGAGGGAGTATCGGCACCCCCCAGAAGTGACGCACTAGGTATTTTGCTTGTTCGAAACGGCGGAAAACCGCAAGAAGTCCATTTAAAGCATCAGATTCATATGTGAGCTTTCTACTCAAATACTCTCGTATGTGCACACTGACATTCCAAGGATACTGATTCCAATCTTTGCGCTTGAACGTACTAAAAGCGTGAGCCGTACCATCCCTCCGAAACGTCGTTTCACGATAGTTCGTCTCCTCACATTCAAAATACACCTGTTGTATTGTGAATATTAAGAGCCGCCGGGAACAAATAGCTTCTTGGTATGTCCAGGCCCTCGAAATCCATTTTGATGAATTGATAACCTTTCGTGGCTCATTCATGGTTGAGGCAAAAACATATCTTCCAATAATAGCCTTTGGTTGATTAATTCTTCGTGTACCATTAATTCCGGGAAGACCAAAGCTCGGGTCACTTCCTGCCGCTGCAACAAGCGTGATTTCAGCACCGGAATAAATTTGATCCATTCGTCTGATCTCATTGTGTTTTTGATATTCATTCTCTTGTGGTATACAGTATCGATCAACCCAGAGGTACCTTAAGTATAGCTTCCTTGTAACGGTTATTGCGTCCTCGATCGTTCGAGGGAGACCGACTGGCAGGGTCCAGTGCTCTAGAGTATGAATACCTGTATTTGGGGCTTCGGGACTGCCCCACACATAGCTAAGCGCAGCGTAAGATACTCCTTCTCCGTTTATGCTTTCAATCGTCCGTGTTTCGCAGTCGATGAGCATCTGCGGCGATGAATGTAAACCATCTCTGCTATTGCACGAATGACCATGGTTTCTGCGACAGCAATCGAGCCAGTCCTGAACCATATCAAAATCTATTGAATCTGGCTTTATCAACCTTGTTTTCATATTTTGAATCCTCGACCGAACGTTTGGCGGATTAATCCAGCTTATGAGCCCGTCGCCGAACCTCGTATCTCCCGATTTAGTCTCACATAATCGGAGGGAAATTTCGTTGTCCAATTCTATGCACCCACGGTCATCAAAATATGATTGTAACTCTTTCGTAGCCTGAAGTGATAGGTGGTACCCATCTTCAGCGTGCTTTGAAGGTAGCATGACATCATAAGCCTCGGATATAAATCGACAGAAAGCACAGCTGGGAGAGAAAGCAGCTGTCAGCTTGAACGTGTTGCCATAATCGAGAATAGTCTGGTGGTCCATCATTTGTAGGGGCATCGAAAAGATCTCGTCGAAATTCAATTCCGAGCACCTTTGACAGAGATGCCCACTACCTGATCTCGACCGCTCGAGTTCATTCATTTGCTCTTCGTGGCCCTTTAACTGCCGTTCGTTTTCTCTGCTCCACGCGCGATACGGCGTTCTCTGCTGTGCCTTGAGCGGCCTACGATACCGCTTTTTTTGTTGCAATTTAGGCTGCGATTCAGAGCTATTGCAGCCCACACGAGTTCTTTTCTTCGCATTCATTTCCAATCCGATTTTGATCTCTTAGTTAAAAACTCCAAGTAACATCAATATTGTCACGCCATCAAGTAGGTGATAAGTAGGACTTAATTTCAAGCCTGTATAGAAGTACAAAAAACCAGAAGAAATTTGTAGCCAGCCATGCCACCGCACAGCCTCAACGCGGACGCATACCGAAGGTATATCAACCATATCGGCAATCCCGAATGAATCCAATTTCCTGACGGGCCATGTGGATCAAAAGCGGACCGAGACTGCCTCATGACACGGGGCTAAGCCGAGCTGTCTTGTCCAGGCATCCGTGACCTATCGCGTTGGTTCCTCAAGGCAATCTGAAAAAGGGCCAGCAAGGCGGCCGAATTTGCGGGGACGCGATCTCACGGTCATCTTCCTGGGAGAAGTGTTTCTAGGCCAGTGGGGACTTACCTTATTGTGTAGTGACATAGGGTTGACGAGGGTTTAGAAAATCAACGTCTTGGTAAGATTCAAGCTTGAGCTGTTGGGCAAGGGAGCAAAGACAATTGAGAAGCGCGGCGAGGGGAGCTATGCCCACTTAGGCCATACTGCCAAGAACCTGTGGGGGCTGACGATTTCCCACCGGCGGCTTTGATACAGAAAGGAATCAGCCCCGATGCCTCCAAATAGGGAGGAAGAGTCTGTATTGTGTAAACTACAGCTTCGTGAGAGAGTACTAGATAGCGTCACCCGCTATAACGAGATCACCATGACCTCCTTGTGGAGGAGTGACACCTCCCTTAACATGTTTTTAGCTCGGGATACTCGCAGGTTGTATCGCAATGCCAGGTAGTCATTGTTTATACTTGTCCTAAGCCTCCCATCCAGAGACCTTACCGATCCAAGTCCAAAAAGGCGATTCTCACCTCACTCTTCAACGACGTCTTGCATCGCCTCCCCCGCCTCCTCGTTAACAGCCCGCTGCACCCCCAACTCGTCAATATCAATCTCTTCATCTTCCTCCAATTCGTCATCATCCTCCGGGCTATCTGCATCCTCGATGAAGCCAGTACCGCTGCCTTCTATGCCTGCTTCCTTAAGCCGCCGTCTCTGCTTTAATCGCTCCTCATCCTGCCACCTCGCCAACGCCGCGGCAGCATGCACCCGGAATCCAAACACCCTTGGCTCATAACGCCGTCTGCTCTTCTCCGGCACCAATGCAGGGTAGACTTGGAATAGTATATTGTGGAAAGAGGTGCCGAAATACGCGCCGTCAATAGACGCGTGGCGCGATGACTTGGGGTTGTAGATGTCCTCGCATTTTGCGCAGTAGAGTTTGACGGTTTTCGTGTGCGGGGTGTCGGAAGGTCCCATGGGAAGTAAAGGGTGAGCACCGCAGAGGACTCGCGGGCATTTGCCAAAGTCGGACTTTTTATACTTGTCTAGCTGTGATATCACCGTTAGCTGCTGCTGTGGGGTAGGTTAATATGGCAAGGCAACGAACCATCTTCGCCAATCCCCTAGTTGTGACGATGTATCTTGCATGAACAAGTCCATAGAGATGTCGGGCAGATTTGTCAATATGGTCGCGGACATCGTCATCACAATCGAGGTCGAAGACGTCGGTAATTAGATCAAGAGCGTATTGGTAGTTTTGGACTTCGGTGTTAAGACCGGTAAGGTTGAAGCGATCATTGAGGTAATCTTCGTCGATTTCGCAGAAATACTCGTTGCCGCGGGAGGAGATGAACTAGAGCAGAGGGAAATAGGTCAGCATAGGCATTAGTTGGGCAGCCTTGAGTAAGATGAATAGAGAGCACAAAACTAGGCAGAAGCACATCGAAGAGTCTGAAAAATGCCTCATGAAGCTCGCTGATAATCAACAGGACCTGTCTAGAGAGCTATATGGTAGCACCGCACTGAAGTGGTCGACTGTCGTCGTTGGAAGTATACTTGAACGGAGTAAATGTTCGTACATCGAAGATCCAAAACCCATTGTACTTGTAGTATTCAATGGAAGAGATCCGGCTATTTGGGGTCTCGTCCATCCCCTCCAACCAATCAAGCTCCATCTCACCGGCTTCATCGAACAAGCGCTGGAAGGTGTGCCCTTCAGATGATTCTCTACCATCATCAATCGTACCAAGGCCAAAACCATCCTCAGCATTGTTTTCGGACACCATGATACAGAAATTTATCGCATTAGGTGTTCAAACGAGGTGATTGAATATACGAACAGGTTTGGAGGCGTTGCCATGAATTTGCTGGATCAATAGATGCCCGAATGCACCGTCGAGGAGGCAGGGTGAAGAGGTTTTGTCAAATAAATGGCACCGCTGAGTACATCTTCAATCCATGCAGCTCAAACATGTGGCACGGCTCAAGAGATGAGTGGCTGTCCGAGGCACCTGCGTATTCTTGTTCTATCGCATTGTCCATGATCGCGGTTTCCACACTCACCAATTTGCACCGTTGGCATAGGAACCGCGTATTCCAGCTTTACCAATTCGATACATAGTATAGAGCGAGAAGATAACAAAGATGATAAAGGCTTGCTAATACCGTTGAATTCAAGTACTCACCCAGTCTCTCCAGTAGCTTGTGTAATCGCTATCGGTCTCGCTATTAAAGTCTTCCATCATCGTAAATGAATGAGAAATCAGCAATTAAGAGATCGAAAATTGTTTGCCCATCATCAAAAGGGTCGAACTTGGTCACAATGCATTTCTAATATTGGAAACAGTGTGCGACAGGGAGAAACATTGTAGTGTCAAAGCTCCCAAGGCTCCCTCGGCGCATCCGAGTGATCGGCAAAGTTTCCCATTCGGTGAACCTTCCTACAAGCAAGTCAGTAACGTCTACTATGTTGTGAGTGAACTTTTCATTGCTTCGATGCAGATTTCACAAGCACCGATAACGCATCACTTATAACAAAAAACGAACTCTATTTTCACGCCTCTGTTACTCGTACTAGCGGGACACAATATAGCTGTCAACCGAACCTACGAGTCAGAATGCTGTTACTACCAGGGAACTAGAGTACCTGTGTAGAACCATCGAGTAAAGGGGAGATTCATTATATTGAATTTTATATGTCTAGCTAGTCTTTCGATTCTCGATCATTTTTTAAACGTCAGCCCAAAAACCCAATGCAGTGCGCCTTGACAAGGCGTCGCGCAACTGACAGCGTGTAATATGTACACGAAGAAATTGAAGATGTCTGGTATCGTTTTCATCTGCGTATCGTACAATAACCGACATCCACCCACCAGTTAAAAAGTACCCTCAAAGTAATAGAACTCAGATTCCCATCCCAAAATGTCCCATTCCAGGCTCGCTATGCAGTCAATGTAAAGCGACGATTGGTATAACAAAAAAGCGTGGTCGACAGAAGTGGAAAACCAACCGGAGCAAAAGGCGAATTTAGTAGCATGTCACGAGTCATATCTTAGCGGAGGTTTGCGGCTTCAGAGATAATCTCTGGCTGCCTTCTGCAGCTCGATCATTCTCCATCCCCTTGTTTCAGGATTGTTGACATCCTCAGGCAGTCTAGTCATCCCGATAGCGTAGGTGACAAGCTGCACCTTGTCTTCCATGCCGGCTGCGAGCTGGTTCGTCTTCGCATTTCGGTAGACGTGAACTTCCTGTGTCCGACACGTGATAATAAATACCGGGATCTCTCCCGGTTCCAACATCCGCGCGTTGAGAATATCAACGTTCCGTATGTCAAGTATTCGACCGTCACTCTTGAGGCCCGCTGTTGTGTACTGCTGTGCCAGGGCTGAGTAGACCTGAAATTGGGCAGCGCTGAGCCATACTTTTAGTGTGTCCACGTCTCCTTTCACGTATGCGTCCAGAACCTCAGGCAGCATGTATTCTCTGACTTCTCGAAGGAAAGACTCGGTTTGAAAATTTGGGTCCATTTCTCGAAATTTTTTGATCACCATGGCGGTCTCATTCTCCGCAAAGAAGCCAGCCACACGGTCTGATATTGAGCGGGCAGTGCTGATAAGGGGGTTTTCGGATTCGTTGTAGGTTGACTTGAGGTTGAAGAGAGATTGCATGAGTTTCGAAGAATCTCGGAATGAATTCCACGATTCTTTCCATGCTGCGTCTTTATGTAGAGTGACGTTGGTTCCGGCACTGGAATGCACTGTTAGCACCTTCCATCATTTGGAAGACTACGCCATGCTTACTTTGGATCTTCCTCCATCTTCTCCGGCTGCGATTTATCAGATTTCGAAGCCCTCATGTCCCGCAACTCTCTCTGTTTTCTTCTCTCTTCTTTCTCTACCCAACCTCCGTACCGTGAACTGCTTCCATCGTCGACGGTATCTTTAAAATTTTGAAATGCTTTGGTTTCTCGTACTGGTCGCGTGGCCTTTTCTATACTCCTGCCAGTCGCGTTGACACCGCCACGTATGCCCTTCACAACTGATGTGTCCCAAGTCCACGCAGCTCCCTGACCGACTGCTTTCCCAGTCGCCTTGAGAGCACCAGACGTCTTTGACGTCGCAGCACCAGAAGCCGCGGAGTAGGCTGCACGAGCCCGCTTGACTGACTCATTCTCCGTAAACTGATGCGCCGAGGAGGCTAGTGCTTTTGTAGATTCGTTCCATTCTTTCGAGGCTTTGAATTCTGACCTGAGAGTCTCAGTAAACACCTGCCATGGACTTTTATCACCATGCGGAGGCGGTGGAGGCTCCGAGTTTTCTTTGCTTGACTCTGTCTTTTCTTCTTGCGATTCCGAGGAATCGGAAGTTTTGGGACCTGTGCCCTGCCCGTCTTCTTGACCAGACTTTGCTTCTGAAGTGGCGTCCTCGGATCTTTTCTCTGCAGTTTCTGATGATCCCGAGCTCTTCTGAGTACTGAAGTATCGGGGCGAGGAATGTAAGGCTCGTAAGTTCAGGCTGCGGAAGGCAAGCCGAGTTGAATAGGAAGATGAATTAAAACGGTTCGCTAGAGAAAATCTTGTTGAAAAAGCCAAACATATGGGCTTCAAATCATCGTAATTCAAGGACGATTGGCATGGCGTCACATGAGAGTAGTATCTTTGCGACAGCGGCCTCCGGTATGCAGCGCTTCTGCCATGCAAGGTTGAAAACGTGGTATGGGCTCTCGTTAGAGCATTTCGAGCCTGCTTTGTGGCTACGAGGGTAGCCATACTCAGTAATGCTGGAGCCCTACCCAGCTGAGATTCAGGCAAAATCTTATAGAGCAAATTAAAAGACCTGCGGAGAGTAGAGGTTGCGGCAAAAATTTAGTCGCCTCTTTTGCGGAGCGGCGTTGGGACCGTGCTGGATTCGGGAAATCATCGGGCAGGCAGCCTTCTCTACGCGCTCGAGTCTCCAAGCCTTGTCTTGGCATTGGGAAAGCCATCTGAGGACTACGAATAAGGTTCTTCATACCTACCTACTAAGATCTTGAGTCTTTATCCTCCTCTTCATTTGAGAGCCTCTTTGAATCTTGCCAGAAGTATGGGTACAGACTATGCTCATCCTGTTGCAGATAAGTCAATCCCCGATCATAAACATTGCTTCTTCAAGGTCAACAATGCCACCACAAAGCAATATCACGCTCTCAGCCAAAATATGTATCACGGAGTAATGGAACGATAGCTGCAGTGCTTCATCAAGCATGAGACTATTTCGTGTGAACTTCCAGGATCCGTCCCTTTCTGGGCTAACTATGATCCGATCAGACATGAATACAGCTGTGGAAAGCCTCCGGGGCCTGCGTGAAGTATTTCTATCCACGGAATTTTCTGGAAGCTTTAGATCGACTCAATCGGAAAGATAATGCGCCTCTATCTAACGCTACTTATTCTAATTCTAACAATCACCAGTTCTAGTCACAGCAAAAGGTGAAGTGATTCATGGTAACATGGTCTTTCTTTCTCACTCCGAGATATGATCCATCTTCCTTCGGCTTTCTACTTTGCGCTTTAGTGTAATCAATCGTTAAGTCACCAATAAATGATAAGCTGTCTGAGAAGAGTGTATGGTGTCAACGACCCAATCACTTGGTTCATGAAATCTAGGCTAAATGTTCTTATCAGAAACGAAGAAATGTCAGCTCTACCAAAATACTCCTTTCCCTACTCCTTTCCATACTCCTTTCCTTGCCACGCCGATTGAATAAAAGGGTTGCCAAAAGCTAAGCTGGTTGTTGAAGTCTATAGAGGAGGTAGACGTGGTTTGGTTAGCTCCAGTATTTGATCGATGTCCAAGTTCTGGGGAAAGCTAGATTCTTCAACTCCGAGGCCATAGAATGGCGGGTAGGAATTTGAGAAAGAGTTGCTTTCTCGCACTCGGCTTTCTCGTGAGCTGCCTGGACGCCAGAGCATAGGTTGAGTGGTTGGAACGCTTTCTGGGGAGAGAAGCTCGGAAGCATTTTCTTGCGCTGAATGAGGAAACAGTCCGAGCCGTGACTCTAAGGAGTTTCCCTGGATTTTGCAGTCCTCATAGTTGTTTTGAAAGTCACCACAGACAGTGTCGTCTAAGGAGACAGCCGAATTAGGCGGCGAAGGAGAGCAGAGCTTAAAGCCAACTGGAAGGAGCTTTTCGATGATATCGTGGATGCTTGGTTCACCACGGTCATTAATGCGTATTTTGCCGTAGTCCCATGCGCCAAGTTCTATGAGCTTCCAATACATCAATATCACAGCGTGAGAAAGTTTGATGCGAAGGTCTTCCATGGTGTTAACGTAGCTAATTCACGTCAGCTGGTTCGTCTCAATCCGCGGTTCGGGACGAATATACGCTTCGTTGGGAGGATTCTTGGGCCATGGACGCCGGCGTGTATGATATTCGCAGTGCCAATTTTTCTTGGTGCAATTTGCGCATGGTGTTTGGCCATTACACTATAGCAAGAGTTACCAGTCTGTCAACCAGGGGCTATCAGGAAGATTACCTTCGCTTTGTGGACCCGACACTGACTACAGGCGGTGTGAACTCTGGATCTCTGCATGGGAGAGTGTTTCGGGGACTCGAGATCTTCAATGAAAGACATTCCAAATCGAGAAATTGAAATGCTGCTATCTGTTGCTTGAGGAACGGCGACTTTATGACTTGTTAACGGATTCTTACCCTTCGGCCGACCGATCACCGATTCAAATAGTTGTGCGAGTATGTCTATCCATGTCTACGCAAACAGCTCTTGGCACCAAGCTGTCCTGCCTCATGCCCTACCATGGATTGAAGCAAGGAATCTCCGACGGATATCGGTTTCATTGTAAGGCCTCTAGGTGGGGGATTCACCCACTGAGCAGTAACATAGCCGCATATGGCCCGACGGATAATATTTCTTTTGTGCCCGCATACTGACGCAGATGAGAAAAAGAACTCATACCAATTTCCTCAGATAAGGTTCGATACGCCTATTGAGCGTTCGCTTGGCAAGCTGGACGGCTCATCCCAAAGGGTTGAAGTGCGGTGGCTCAGCCAAAGTTTCTCTCCTTGGGGATAGTGTACGACCGGGGAACGGGCACTCTCGTCGCCTTGGCAAGCGATAGGCTGAATTCTCGGCAGGCAAAATGATCGACCGCTTGGTAATAACGTGCATGCATTATTTGTTATTTGCAGCACAATGCATTCTTCAGCATGGTTTCATGGCATACACACTAGCCCGGCCGCTTGAGTGGCCGCAGATCATTGTGGGTAGTAAAAGGTAAATTCCGACATTTCGAACGGCTGAACGAGCAAGGGCTGTGATGGTGGACGTGGGCTAGCTCGTTGAGAAGAGGAAAATGGCCGACAGAGTCTTGTCTTTACTACTATGGCACGTGAGTTGCAAGACTTTCACAAATTTCGCCTGACCATATTTCCTTGTGCATCGGAGGGGCCGAAACTTGGTCTACGGACCATTGATTGGCGCTGTCGTTGACCGCACGCCTGAGTACTTTCGTCCCCTTCATATCGACGGACGTTGTTAATCGTCAAGTGCTACCAATGTTCTCGTAGGGCATGAGGTCTATTTCGATGAAGGAAGACCACAACTCGCACAATACTATCTTGAGTGTAGGGTATTAAACCATCGTTGAGGCATGCTCTCTATGAAAGTAATGACCGGCTCCTTGGAATCTGAATATCTAATTTGACCAATGAGATTACTAGCTCCAACTCGGGTACAACGACCTGCGATCTTGATCGATGAGCCTTGTTTATGATGAAAAGCGAGGGACGGCTCACCGGAATTGCCAAAGGCGGACAGCGCCACCTTCGTATGCACAAGGGGTGTCTGTGTAAAGAGCATTGGAACTGAAAGAAATCCGTGAAATACATTTCTGCAGAGAATCACGTCTTTACAGAGGGCTTAGAACAGCGATTCCCAGGAAGCTCTCGGCAAGAACTGCATTATTAGGCCTCACGCAGAGGCGCGCGCCGCCGACTCGTGAAGACCCACTTAGTTCATGTAGAGTGAGATATCAAGGAGACGGCAAGGGCATACTTATAGCCCTCAACAAACGCGATGACAAAGATCGACAGAGACTTGTCGACGGTATAAAGCTTGTTGTAAGTAAGCTTTCTAGAGGCGTGTCTATGGCACATCGGTTTAAATCCCTTTCTTATGGTATCTATTCAAAGAGATGTTACTACTGTCCCTATTTAGGCAGGCGAGTTGCGAATACCGAAAACGATCTAGCGGCTGGGGGTATTTTCAAACAAGAGATTGCGCTTCTTTTCTTCACAGTAATTTCAAATTATTTCTGAAGTAGTCCAAACGGACTGTTACTTCCCGGAAGGGCTCCTACAAATTCTTGGCCATTGGTCCAGTTGTTTGGGGGCGAGTAGTCGCCGGTTAGAAAACTCTCATAGAGAGATAATTGCGAGAAAGGTCGAACATGTTTCAGCATGGCGCTGAGAGAAATCGATGCAAGCCATCATTCAAATCAAGCCATGAATTATTTTTGAATTCATGATGCCGCCGGTAGGATCTGTCCTACCCAAGGAGGTGGTAAGGACGCATGGATCGGACATGCCGCAGCCGGTCGGGACGAAAGACGGTAAGCCGACCGGCGCCACACCAACATTTTCAAGCTGCAGTAGGGCAATGAAATTTATCATTTGGGACCTCTAGACTCCAGCGACGGGAGTCTCACGTCTTGGAATCTTGAATCATGCTCTCTAAAATGCGCCCGCAGCACGACGCCTCGACAGCAGGCCCCGCGCCAATCACGGGAATAGTGGCGTGCGAAAGGTGTCCAATGTAAAGCGAACCCGTGCAAAACACTACCGGCAGCAGCACAATGCAGGTTCCGTTTGGACCACCGGTACAGGCTTCATCGACGAGCTTCATTCTCTGGATTCTAGGAGCACTAATGAATACACTTTCGTAGGTGTAAGTGTCTAATAGCAATGACCCCGGCCAGCTATAGCAGCGGCGGCATAGGTGGCTAATGTGGTGGCCCTACAGGCTGTTCTCGGCCATCTTCCGAGAGCATCGAGGCTGAAGCAATTTGATTAACAAAATGCCTTGCAAGACTGCTACGTTGAGGATTCGTCAGCTAACTTCTGCTGCTGCGCATTGACCATAGGGCGCTTCTATCAAGATGCGTGCAAATCGTGTTCGAACATTCATGACACTTAGTTGTGTAACCTCAGTTCACTACGATGATGAGCCTGGTGGGCCTTCCGTTGTTTCTTTTCCTGTCTACTGCATTTGGAAACTATCTGTATTGGATCGATGCATCATGCCAATCTAGATTTAATGGCGCATTCATGAGAGGCCTCGAAGGAGCTAAGGATATCGCGAATAGCGGATTGAGAAGACTTCACGATCCCGCGGATACCTATCAAGCAAATATGTTCCAGTGGATCTTTAAAACAAACCCTGGTTTGAACCAAGCTGCAACTCAACGTGTCGATCGTGAGAGATGCTTTACTACTTGTTAAGATCTTATTGACGCGATAATCGCCAGGTATTCTCAATGCAATTGTACAAATGACCGAAACACCGGAGAGAGATCTTGCGAATTATCGTTATTATTGTGACAACGACCCCCAGGCTCGAGATGGATCTTCAAGGTGGACACTTCGTGAAGACCCACCTTTGTCTCAACGTCCGTTGTGTTGTTATATACCACAGAGACGGCGAGTGCGGTCGCCTCCTGTATGGTTAGCAAGAGCAGGACGGTATTATCAGGAATGGGAGGACCTTGCCAACGGTGTTGTCATGGGTATAGGTAAAGGCTGCCAAACTTCAGATCTCACCGTGGGCATGACATACAGGTTCTATCAGTTCCCCCATGGGAGAAGTCCAGAGCTCCCAGGTATTCCCAATAGGGCTACGACAACTGTTTGTAAACCTGATTCAAGCATTCTTCGCAATCGAACCATGTCTGACTAAAGTACGACTACAGATCTGTGACTCTCAGCTGCGAGGCGACTTGCATTCGTTCGATGATTTACCTCTCAGAACAGACCTGGCTTTCCGTATCTGGAATCCAATCAGTTCGCAGCTTAACCCATATTACGGAACAATTGAGATGATTGCGTCTTCAATGACGGCTCTAGTCATCCTCCATGAGGTAGTTCACCATTAAGTACATGACCATTATTCCAGAGGACTGACTTGCATTTCATAGTTTTGTCATCTTCCACCATGGTCGCGTTAGTCTCCTGCTTTCCTCCCTTATCCGTCTCTAAGCATCTAATGCATGAAGCCAACCGATACTCCCCAATCGTTCTTACTTCCGCCCCTTGTTATGGTGTATTTGTCTAGCCCACATTTCTGATTTTGCATACCTATCTCTGACAGTCCCTATATGCAGTTGATGATGCACCATCCCCCAATTTGGAAGAAGGCCATGTTTACGCCTATGGCTGGCGAGACGTACAGGATGTTGACAGCACGTTGTGGTCATTGAACAATCCTGATAACATTGCGTACTTTGCTCTCCTCGCTAAGCTCGCCGATCGCGAATTCCGCTTGCATCCAGATCCAGAAGCGAGACGTCTCGGACAACTGGTATTTTCCTCCAACATCTAGCTAGAAAGATGAAAGAGAAATAGCAATCGAAACAACTCACGTGAAGAGACATGAAGGTCTGTCTACTCAGAGTCGGTGTAATTATATCTCTATCTTCTCTTTGGGCTCGATGCAGATTGATTGCCTTTTGCTTCTAATGGCGCCGATAAACGATTGTAGTTCGATCTACACCGTTGCGATGAGCTCGACTTAGAATTTGATCATGCAAGTATGACACTACAGAATTGCAGAGCATCTGACTAGTACCGCACCAACTTGCCAGGCCCAGAGCAGAGGGTGGGCATAGACGGGGAGTATGAGGGGTTGCTCTGTATTCAGGACCTAATATTGTGCGAAATGTTCGAGGATTCAGTTTTGCGCTCGCTCTTTTTTTCAACGGATCTATTTAATCAATTGTCGATGGACTGAACGCTTGGGACTGTACATGAACGGCATACTGCTTACCGCGTGATCGACCGCGTGTAAAACCTCTCTCCCTCCCTCACTGGCCACCCACAGACCGAACATGCAGCGAGAGTCTCGTTTTGATCTATTTGCCAGCCTTGCCGATTACTCCTCCTAGCCTAGCGTGATCACCCGCAATGTAGAATAACCGAGTGGGGGAGACGTCGGGCCCTACAAGGCAAACGTGGCGAACGGCAGTACACGGGATCGTCCGTTTTGAGCTAGCGAATTACTTGTTGTGGAGGGGAACTTGTTTGGGGCAGGGGGGTCGGCAATTCTTATCCGGCAAGAGACAAAGAATTTTGTTGCTGTCGGGCTTGAATTTAGGTGGATGGTGTGGGTTTGCGTTGGAAAGTTGTTTGATTGACGGTTTCTGTTGGGGTTTGTAGGAGTTCGGTCTTACAAGCTTATTCTTAAACTTTGTCGAAGTCAATGAAGGTAGAGCCACCCAAGCAAGAAGAGAGTAGAGCCTTGAGAACTATCTTTAGAGCTCTACGAGTTTTTTTGGATCGGTAGATTGTGTCGGGGTTGTCTAGGCTGCAATATGGCATACAAGACAAGGGGTTTTTGAAGAAAATTCGTCCCTTTGTTTTTCAATATCTAAGGATCGAGTGTTCTTGGGTTTTACTGATCTATATAAAGTATTCCGAATTGATCAATTGATCGAAGATAACCGCTATCTCAGTCAAAAAACAAGCCTGCACCTCGACCCCGAACCCCGGCCCCTCGACTTGTCCCCCACGCGCCCCCAATCCCTCCCCCTCCCCTCCTCTCCCCAGCTCCGGCAACTCCTCTAAGCTCTGCACACGCACCTCGCTCGTCGCATTTATCTCCCTCCTCAACTTGCTGCTCGCCGGATACACCACCCTCCTCAGCCCGTTCGGGCTGGAGGCTGACGCGGCCCATCCACGCGTCAACCCACACAGTCTGCCTTCCCAGAAGGTTTTCAGGGAGTGGTTGAAGGATTGCTGTTTTGGGATGTGGAGGCGTGCGACAGTTTGGAAGGGGTATATGGACTCGGGCAAGGGGGTGCCGGCGTATTCGACTGGTTGGTCTGTTTCTCGGCTAGGTGAGGGAGTTAGAAAAGAGCCGAGGGGATACGGTCCTTGACGGCTTTGTTCGATAGGGATGGAAATGTTTGGAAGTTTGGGGGATCGGAGCAATCTCAATTGGCAGGTCAGAAGGTAAGGATGGTTGAAACCTACGTCAAGTCTTGGGTCACCTGGTTCGCTCCTGTATCGAGTAATCACGGGAAGTTCGCATCTACGGGAGAAATACTCTGTTTGAGATGCTTCGAAAGGTCATTAGGGACGTCTAAAGTGCCATTGATGATGCCTGAGGCGTGAGCATGGGTCCCTGGGGAGGCGGTAAGTAACATAGGTAGCTGTGTTGACACCAAAAGTACGCACCACTGAAGGGGTATCTGTGCATATTGTACTGCGCCTTTTGTGCCTTGTTGGTCATGTCTACAACGCCTTGTATTTATTTGTTTTCAGTCTTCGGTTTACTATCCATACCCGGAGCATCCCAACGGGTGTAATTTCTCTTCGGAAGATCTCCTGAACTTTTCTCGCCATTTCGTATCTTCATGCACGAAACGACGTCGTTCTCCGCCGCAATTTTGACGACATTTTGAGTCCTCTGCATGATCAGAGTTGGACGCAGGTGTCTTAAATTATTCCACAGAACGACATTAGATGCAACAATTGTTCATAATATCTGTGGAAACCTGATGTCGATCGGCTGAGACTGTACTGGAATACAACGGATGAATGGCAATCAGCAGCACATAGTTGGATTTTCGTTCGGTGCTCGAAAACATCATACTCATAGCAAAATAAACGTCTGCCGCTGACCCCGCCGTAGGAATAAAGTAAGAAATATTACAAACAATACTAGGGAACTCGAAAGCTGTACAATCAAGGAGGACCATAGAACGTGGAAGCTTTCATTACCTAGTTCTTCAAAGGACCCGAAACCGTGGAAAGGTCGCCGTACTGTAGTTTACAGTCGTAGAAGAGACGATATTCGGATCAAAATTAATGTTATTGTCGACCACTGATTTTCATTATTCCGTCTTGTTCAGGCAACCCATTCTTAAGAACGGCAAGTTTAGCATTGAAATCAGCCGAGAAGTCCTGCCATTGACATTGTTTAAGTATTCGTCAATCTGTGCTGCTCTTAGACAACTATCAAATTGGCCATATGGCGTTAAAAGGAAATCGCCGGGCAAGAGAATCTCGGATTAACATCGGAAAATCAGGAACCCGGAGCTCACCGCCCTGCATTTTGCCAGCTGTTTCATGGTATCCACCGACGAGTTGATCGTAGAATACTTCCGTACCTACCCAGTCTCTCTTTTGACTCTCGTTCCTTTCAGGCGTTTATGCTTAATCTCTTACCCCATCGCGCATTATTCCTCCAGAATTCCCGACCAAATCTCCTCCATCCTCCTACCCGCCACCTTTACTCCCTCCCCTTCCCACTTCCCCCCTCCCTCCCAAATCTCCGCCTCCCCAGACACCTCACCACCATGCCTCCCCCACCCCCCCAGATCTCCCCACGCCCCATCGTCCTCTCCGGCCCCTCCGGCACCGGCAAATCCACCCTCCTCACCCGCCTCTTCGCCGCGCACCCGTACACCTTCGCCTTCTCCGTCTCGCACACCACCCGCGCCCCGCGCCCCGGCGAACAGACGGGCCGCGAATACCACTTCGTGAGCCGCGACGCGTTCCTCGAGCTGCGGCGCAACGACGGGTTCATCGAGACGGCTGAGTTCGGGGGGAATCTGTACGGGACGAGCAAGGGGGCGGTCGCGGATGTGATGGAGGGGAGAGGGGGGAAGCCGGTGGGGGATGCGACGGCGGAGGCGGAGGGTCCTGGGGCGCCGAGGCAGAGGGTTTGCGTTTTGGATATTGAGATGGAGGGCGTGAAACAGGTGCTTGCTTCGGATCTGGATGCGAGGGTGTGTTTTATTGCGCCGCCGTCGATGGAGGTCCTGGAACAGAGATTGCGCGGGAGGGGGACGGACGGTGAAGAGGCAATTCAGAAAAGGTTGACGCAGGCTAAGGTGGAGATTGATTTTGCGAAGAGCAAGGGGGAAAAGATTGTGAGGAACGACGATCTGGATCGGGCGTATGGAGAATTGGAGGGGTGGATATTTGGGGAGGAGGTGAAGTAGATTTGTTGGATCGCTATGGCCTTACGTATATGGAGACCGCAAGAAGACGACGGTATTGGACTATAAAACCAAGCAGCACTTTATGCTCTACCTGCCAAATAGGGTGGTGTAAGGCGCTGCAGTCGTGAAATTGCCAATTGGTCTGAGGCGCCAAAATCTGGCGCAATCACTCCAAATGCCTGCAACGAGCCAATCATGACTGGCATTGCCAGTGGGAATGCTGGGGAGTTTGAACGAGACATTAGATGGCACTCAAGTGCAGGATAAGAGAAGCAAGATCTTCATCTTCCAGGTTGTACTACAAGATATAGAGGACTAGAGTAAAGGGATATCTGGTAGAAGAAAAACGACGATTCACAGCTTGCCATCAACCTTCAGCCTCAAACACGCGTCAAGCGCATAAGAATTTTATCGCAGCCATGACTCCATAATTACCCTCTGAAAACCATGCCGGACTTAGGGTCAGATTTTGCTCGTGCACGAGGAGCGTTCCTCCACTAATATCCGTTCATGGTCATGCGTTGGGAGTTCCTGCTCAATTCTCGTTCGGCTGCGGGGCTGATAGGTCGGCTTCCATGACCAACGCCAGCACTGCTCTCCTTGAGTGCCAACAATTGCTTAGCACGGAAAGTTTCGTAGTGAATCTGGCTGGTGGTCTCGATAAGGTCCTGGAGATGCGTGCGGGTTAAGAAGTTTCTTAGATAAACAAATTCGCAATGAGTATCATCTTCGACGTTGATCACGCCCCAGCGGTTTTGTCGGCCGCGCACTTGTTTGCCTCCAACATTGATGTTCCTCTCACTTCCGACGACTGCAAATGGGATGATGTCTTTGATCTGTGCATTGACGGCGCGCTCTTCTTCGTCATGCTCTTCATTGTCATATGGGTACATGCGCAGGTTGTGGAAGGCGAATTCCTCCTTGATGCGCTCTTTGAACGCGCGACGCTCCTCGAGGGTTAAAGAGTCGGATTTGGCGATCACGGGGACAACATTGACCACGTCAGAGAGCTTCTTGAGAACGACAATATCGATGGGCTTCAAGGCGTGACCGGATGGTTGAATGAAGAAAAGGCAGCAGTGGATGCGGGTGTCCTGGATGTAGCGATCACGCTGGGCAGTGAGCTCTTTTCTTAGGTAGGCGCTATGTTGGTCTTTGATGTATTTGACAATGGGATCCCAGCTGCAGTTGTTTAGTATTCGTCAGCTGAGATGAGAACGGAGCCTTACCATCGATCATTGTTGACTTGGTCGCCATAGCCAGGGGTGTCCACGATATTGAGTCTCAATCGCACACCATTCTCCTCAATGACTAGCAAGAGTTAGATTGGCCAACTCTTCGGTCGGATAGCACATACTGTGAGATACAGTCTGAATTTCCGTTGTAGCTCGCACATGCTCATCTGGCCTCATACGGCCCTTTGAGTCGATCAAGTGGGACGCGAAAATGGTGTTGATCAAGGTAGATTTGCCGAGCCCGGTTTGCCCTGTAGAAGGTAATTAGTACTCCATGAGAAGACTGCGTTGACAATAAAGATGCATACCAACGCAGATGACATTGAATTGAAAGCCACGCTTCAGCAGCTTCCTTTCAATCTGGGCAGTGATGCTGTCAAAACCGACGTGGCTTCTAGGGAAGACCGCATTCTGCGACATGGTGTGTGCTGCCGCTGCCATTGTGAGGGTGAGAAAGAAGTTGAGGTCGCAGAGTCAGAAAGTGTGGAGGAGGACAGAGATTTAGGCGAACTGCTGGGAATGCAAATGACTCTGATCGGCAAAGAGAGAAGTCGCGCTGGAGAAATGAAGCTCTTGACTTTGGACGGGCCCCCTTATTTTCTGGAGTCGAATTGAACCAGGGATCTCCCCACAGCGCTAGATTGGTTTGGGACTAAACCCAATCTGCCCGAGAGCTCCAATTGTTTTCTTAAGCAGAGCATCAATCGACCAAACTTGACTTGCTCGTAGAAACAAAATCTCCCTCGCAGTGACATACCGTCGCAGCTTCCTTATCGCCTTTACTGCGGGCAACTTGGGGAGTCATGGCCACCATCGCCGTCCGAACAAGGTGGCTGGCTTCTTCATTGACCACCTCACTTCCGCAGCTTTTCCGTCCTCTGTTACTACAGTCCACCATTCCTGCGTCGTTATGCCTACCTTTCCCGAGACCACGATATACTCTCTTTACGATTCCTGTCCCTTCGATAATCCTCGGACTCCCGTCGCTGGCGGAAATTTGGGAGGGAATCCTTAAGGCCGTTCCTAAGAAGAAGACATCGCACATGAAAAAACGACACCGACAATTAGCTGGAAAGGCTTTGAAAGATGCGAAGAATCTGAATACTTGTTCGGCTTGTGGCCGGACAAAGAAGATGCACACACTGTGTCCGCATTGCGTCGCTGGTTTGCTGCTTTCCTTCATCCGACCACTAACCTCGACTAAGAACTCTACAGATATCCAGAGTGGTTTCAAAAGAGCCGAAAAAGAGGCTCAAAATTAAAGAATACAACTTATCTAGGAGAGGTATCTACGGAGTTGTTTGTCTGAGCACTGCAATTGGGCATAGCGCTGGCGTTCGGTTGTTAGCATTTTCTAGAGGGCTAAGAGGCTGAGATGCTTTCCGGAGGGCCTGGATAATGAGCTTTAATGTCAAGAATATTAGAAAGAACCCATATAGAATGAGTCAAGCTCATGCGATCTCAATAAAGCCTTCTGAATTGACTTTTGGTGAAATATCCCACGGTCCATCAAGAATTTCGGGTGACTACTGGGCATCTCCAACTTCTGCACCCCACACTCAATGCAGTAGAAAAGACTGAGCCTCCACATATTTTCCTGATGGCATGCTCGTCAATACACAACCCTCAAGCTAGATCATTACGGGAGGAGCTGGTGGAGGTGAAGGAGTTTTGCCAGCATGTCAAAGCAATACCTGACACAGCACACTGTTGATAATGGTAAGCTTGACCCTAATTGAATCTGAATGCCTGAACTAAAGATTCTAGCTTCGCCGCTGGACATTTTCTCCCTCGCCGTGACCAAAGACCAAATTCTCTGCACCTCTGGATCTTCAGAGCTGAGCGTCTACTCAACAAAGGAGAACGACTTTCCAATCGCACAGACAATCAAGAAGGCACACTCAGTGGGATGCCATCACATCGCAATCAGCGGCGATGGCAAGAAGGCTGTCAGCGTTGGCTTCGGCGGTGAAGCTCAAACATGGCTATATGAACATGGACAGTGGAACGGCACGGGGCTCGTTACAGGTCAGTTTAGAGCTATCAAACACGGCTTTTGGACTTCTCACGATTCACCTTGTATCGCAATATCAACAACCTCCTAGCTCTTCCTGTTAGCTAATACCTCCCCTACAGAACACATAAAAGCCGGCACAATGTGGGCCCCTGCCCTCTCCCCTGACGGTCAATACCTCGCCGTCACCACCTACGACGGCAAGATCAATGTCTGGGACCTCCTCGGCGGCCCGCCTCACAAACAAATAATGAGCATGGACACTCCGCAACGCAGCTTCGGCATGTGCATCGACATGGACGCCGAGGGCCGCTTCACCGCCAGCGGCCACGAAAGCGGCAAGATCTACATCTTCAGCAACGCGACGGGCAAACTGCTCCACTCGCTCGCCGGTCAGCCTTGCCAACCCATAAATCGAAACCTGCGCAACCCATACTGACAGACGATGACACAGGTCTCGTCAAGCCCGTCCGCAGCGTCCGCTTCTCCCCCGCGGGCAAATACCTGGCCGCCGCCGGCGACGCGCGCCTCATCGCGCTCTACGAGGTCTCATCCGGGGACCAGATCGCGACCATGACGGGGCATGCTGCGTGGATCACGGCGCTCGACTGGAGCCATACGGGCGAGTATCTCCTGAGTGGGTACGCACTCCAACCGTCTCATCTTTCAAAAATCCCGTGCACTAACCGCAGACCTCAGGGCGCTGGACGGCAAAGTGAAAGTCTGGTCCGTGGAGCGGCGCGAGTGCGTGGCCACGCACGCGGAAACGGAGCAGGCGGTGTGGGCGGTAAGGTGGTTGCCGAAGACGGGGAGGACGGAGTGCTTTGCGGCGGCGGGGAGTAGTCGGAGTATCGCGTTTTATCGGGAGGCTACGGGGGGTTGAAGGTTGAGTTTGCTGCCTCTTTTGGTCTGGCGGAGTTGTCTTGGATGGCGCGGCTGCTGTGTTAGGAGACGAGCGCCGCGGTCGGAGAGGGAGGTTGTGCGCGCGGTGTCTGGCTGAGGGCTACGCAAGGCTGAAAGGCTGGTGAGGAAGTGATGGCAGCCCAGCATTCGAGGTCCTTGCGGTGGTTGTCGTTGCCCTTATCGCAAAAAGTGTGAACAACCGGCGCTAGGGGTCCAGAGGGGGAGTACCTACAGCAGCGAGCGGACGGACAATCCTCTCACATCACATCTCAAAGGGGAAAAGACATCTACGATAGATATTCGAAGCAGATCGACTGATTACGTTCATCTACACAAACAATCCCGGGTATCCTATCCTGATATACCATAACATCCCATATCATGCTTCAGATCACCGCCGGGAACATGCCCGCTATTCCAACCGACGCCGTCAGTAGCATCCTTTCAGATCCAGAAACAAAACTTTCCCCCGAAAACATCCTTGACCTGTCACAGAAGTTCACAGTAAGCTCTCATACTTATCCAGCCCCGACTCCGACGCGAAATGCGCCTGATTCTGTTGCTGCGCCGCCTGCTGGCCCGCATTCCCCGGCTGCGGCGTCCCAGATCCAAAACCTTGGATCCCGCCCAGACCGGCGCCGTAGTGCGGTCTCTGTGGCAGACCGCTAAAAGCGCTGCCTGGGGTAGGTTGGTGCTGTGTTCCTGCTGCTGGTTGGAGGGGTGGGGAGAGGGGGTTCTGCGTGCCCCACGAGTTTGGGGGTTTCCAGGGTGTGTTTGAGGATGATGGGGGTGGGGGGATGGAGAATGCTGAGAAGGTAGTGGGGTTGTTGGAGGAGAGGGAGTTGAGGGTTGCGAGGGAGGGGTTGGAGGTTGTGCGTTGGTTGGTGGTAGGAGGAGGGGCGAGGGGTTTAGGGGTGGATGTCCAGGGGTTTGAGGAGGGAGGGATATTGGTAGAGGGGGCGTTTGAGGGTTGGAGGGAAGGGAAGATGTTGATGGAGGCGTCGGGGGTGATGGAGCGGGAGCCAGGGGCTAAGGTGTTCGTTGGGCCTGTAGGGCTGGTCGGGGACATGGTTGACCAGCCGAATGTGGGAGCAGGTTGGTGTGGGTTGGCGGCCCATCCGCTGCTCTTGCTTCCGAGGACGTCGCTGTTGCTCTGGTTTTGTTTTCCAAGGACGAGTTGCTCGAAGGACTGCTCCCCGTTCTCTTGGCCGTTGAGGCCACCGTTTGGTAATCCGGGAGAGTTCATCGAGTTCCACGAACTCGGAGGAGGTGACTTGGCGCCATTGGACGATAGTCCTTGCAGTTTACGAGTTTGCTCTCGCTCGATCCTGGAAGAGAATTTCTTGATGAGGTCCATAAAATCTTTGAATTGCTGCAGATCCAGCAGAGGACCAAGACTAAAGCTCCACATGATAGGCAAGACTTCCAAAGCCAGGTAATCAGTGTCTGCAACTGTTCCAACGCGCTGAAAAACTTTCAGCGCTGCCATCATGACGGCCGGCTCTTTCGTTTTGATACCTTTGAGTAAAGGTACAACTTTCTCCTGGACTGTGTATTTGTCGAGGGCTGTCACGACTTCTTTTCGGATCTTGTCTTCGAGGACGCCATTGAAGTCATCGCCTTGATCCTCTAAGTTGGACAACGGGGCGCCGCAGAGGACACCTAAAGCTTCCAAGCCGCTGATCTTAATGCCAAGGCTATTTGTCTTGCTAAACACGGACGCAATGACAGGGAACAGATCGTGCTTGACCGTAGAGAAATCAAGCACAGGTAATATAGAAGGTAGTGTTTTGAGGGCTTTGTCGACCAGAGAATGAGTTGAGGATTCCATAGCCACATGAATAATTGGTAATATATCGTCTTTAAATTCTTTTGCAGAGCAACTTTGAGTCATCACCTCAGCATTTTCCAAAAGCACGACAAGACCGGCCTCCTTAGCAGGATCTCGTTCTTGAGTACTTGTCTTTATTAGGAAGACTTCTCTCAATTGAGGGATGACTCGTTCCGAGAAGGTTCTTCGGCCAGATGGTATAGTCTTGATGATCTGAAATATATTCTGTAACACTAGAGATAATAGATCTTTGTCTTTTAGCTCATCAAGCATAACCCCGAGAACCTTCTTGCCAAGCACTGAAGCAGGAAATCGGCTCATGTTGGATTTGAACATGCGCATGAATTGCGCTTTCTCATTCGGTGTTTTCGTCGGCAGCTCTTCCATGAAACGGATAGTATTGACTAAAGTGTTATTGAAATACGCAGATGTTTGAAACTCTCGAGCTGTCATTCGTTGAGCGGGTCTTCGGCTCAATAAACGGGGCAAAGTCTCATTCAGCTCGGCTGGTAGTTGTCTTGAAGAGCCAAACTTATTGCCGGGGCCTGGCATTGTGCTTGAGCTTCCATAGACCTTCTTGTACGAAGACTGATTACCGTTAGTCTGCAAGGGTGAGCGATGAGGTGAATTGTAGAGCGCTACTGTGATTAGCCCTAGCGAGTAGATATCGGCGGAAGTAGTTATATTAATGTCGAGAACGAAATCGGGAGAGGTATAGTCAAGGTCTAACTGGACAGACCTAGGAAGCCGTGCATCATGATACAGCGCTTCTGATAATGATAACGGTGGCAGGCTCTGGTGACCTTCCGCGTTGTCTGGCGGTCCAGTATGAGAGAGTCCCGCGACTTTCCAATCTGATTTCGCATTGACGTAGATCGCCTCCGGAGTCAAGTTGCCATGGACGAGTTTTGCAGACTCATGTAGAAATTCAAGACCCTTAGCCACCTGCAACAAGCCTTTCTGAATTTCAAGTTCGTCCATTTCGAAGTCTCTTCGCCTCCGTGTACCATCGGGTTCTTCAATTACGAACCGACCTGGCCGACCTCCAGCTCCACCCGTTCTCTCCTGATCATCCTTTTCAGAAAGCAGCGTAGCTAGAGAAGCCGTCACAGGCTCTGTAGCAAACATTAGGCCACCGCTTCTCGTCTCCTCGACCGGCTCCACAAGCTGGAGGACGCTTGGGTGTCGCAAGCGGGCCAGATTGCTTGCCTCACGCTTCAGCCTCTCAACAACCTCATCCTGCACCTTGCGAAGGGCAGAGGCGCTAGAACGGGCCCCGAAGCCGCTCGAATTTGCGTCTAATGATTTCCTGTCAAAAATGAATACAGAGACCTCGGAACCAGTGGTCTTTTTCTTCGCATTGAAAATCCTCCATACTCCGGATGTGGCGGTAGGCTGCTTATCGATCTCATAATTGCTATGGATATTGGAAGCAAAAGATTTCAGTGCAGAAGAAAACATTGCTGAACGCTCAATGCTCTGTCAGCTCGCTCTAAAACGATCATTGGCGACAGACTTCGTCACGGGCCTAAGATTGCTCGAACAAGGCACTCATGATGATTTCAATCTTCATCGCATCAAAGTCGAAAGTTAGTGCCTGGCTTTGAGATTGTAAACAATGACGTCTGGTTGGTGATTAAGTTGTCCTCGAGAAACTGATGCTCAATCTGGGCCAATGAGACGCCCCGCTGTTGGAGCTCCGATGTGACTCCGATGCCCATCTTTTTTTTGGATCCTTCGTCTGCACTGCGACACGCCCTCTGACAAGATGACTCCAATTGTGCTGGCTGGACCATAAAATCCCTCTGCCCTCGAACGCTCGTTGAGCTACAGTTGTCACCCATGAGCCTACAATGACCATGTCCTTACCCAGGCTGCTTCGCAGCACTCCAATTGCCTCCTTCTCCTCATCACTCCGCACAGAACCACCTTTACTCTCGAGATGCATGCAACTAGCCTCACGACGGCCATACAGCATAAAGACGGATGGAGCTGCTCTTGAAACTCTCCCAGATATTGACCCCTTGAAGCTTCAAATTACCGAATCTATAACGCCTAAAGAACTCGTCCCTCCGCAAGAGCTGGTATTCGGGCGGCATTTCACAGGTAGCCAATTGACCGCCCTTCTTCTCTTACCGAGCCTAACCAGTGTTACTACATACAGATCATATGCTCACGATAGAATGGACGGCTTCGTCAGGCTGGCTCGCACCACGAATAACGCCCTATCAGAATTTCTCCCTGGACCCTGCAACATGCGTTTTTCACTACGCCTTTGAAGCTTTCGAGGGCATGAAAGCCTATAAGTGCGCTGATGGTAGCATACGGCTATTTCGACCAGATAAGAATATGGCTCGATTGAACAAGAGCTCCGCGCGGCTCGCTCTTCCTAATTTTGACGGTGAGAAAATGATCGAGCTTATTGGCCGATTGTGCAAGATCGATAGTCGCTTTATCCCTGCCCAGAGAGGCTACAGTCTGTATCTGCGGCCAACTATGATTGGCACGCAGCGCACACTCGGTGTAGGTCCTCCGGGATCTGCGCTACTGTTTGTCATAGCATCACCTGTTGGTCCGTATTATCCTACTGGTTTCAAAGCAGTCAACCTTGAAGCCACTGATTATGCGGTACGAGCCTGGCCAGGTGGAGTTGGCGACAAGAAGCTTGGTGCGAATTATGCGCCGTGTATTGTCCCACAGCTGGCCGCTGCAAAGCGAGGCTTCCACCAGAATCTTTGGCTTTTTGGGGAGGAGGAGTTTATCACTGAGGTCGGTACCATGAATCTCTTTATTGCGATGAAGAACAAGGAGACTGGGAAGAAGGAGCTATGCACCGCACCTTTGGACGGTACGATCTTAGAAGGAGTCACGAGAGACAGCGTTCTGGCGCTTGCACGAGAACGACTCGAGCCGGAAGGCTGGACTATTTCCGAGCGTTACGTTCGGATGGCAGAACTCGACGAGGCCTCGAGTGAAGGTAGGCTAATGGAGGTCTTTGGTGCTGGTACAGCTGTCATTGTGAGTCCGGTGAGGAAGATTGGATGGAGAGAGAAGCTAGTAGATTGTGGTTTGAAGGACGACGAGGAAGCCGGGGAGATAGCGGCCAGGATGAAGACATGGATTGAAGGAATCCAATATGGCGAAGGAAAGCATCCCTGGAGGTATGTCTTTTCTTTCTCTCCTATTCTTCAATTTCAAGGATATCCGTGCTGACAATGATGGCAGTGTTGTGGTATGATTTTCGGATACCCAAAAAGCGTTTGACACCGTTACATAGATCTTGTTCGCGTAATCAATTTCCTCGCTAGAGCAGCTCGGTATTGGTCTCTACGGACCAAGCAAGGCTCAAAACAAGAAAAATACGTCGTCTACGTTCGCTATGAAACGTGGACTAATGCTATACATGATGATACACCAGCGCGTTGATGCTATTGTAATTGCCTATGATGTGCCGCTTGGCACAGATTCCCTTTGAATCCTTCATGCAGCACAGCAGCTTCTTCCGCCTGATATAGCCTACATACGCTGGCGGCAGGCATCTGTTCTAATGTTCCAGACGCACATTGAGCTAGACCCCCTCCGTGATCAACACACTACTGCCGCGAAACCCCCATGCCATACAAAATCGGCATCTTCTGGAACGTCGCCCTCCTGTGATGTTTTTGCAAGCTATTGCCAAAAGCTTAGACTCGTAAGTTCCTATGAATTCTTTTCCCTCTTACCAGCGCTGGTGCTCCTTCTGTGCTGGATTTTGTGGAGGTATGTATCTCTAGCGCTGGCTTATAGATGTAGCCTGACCTTTAAGTTCCAAGCTTGGTATGTACCGAATGAGCTATATGAAGCGTTCGAAGCATTCGTCCTCTCCAGGGCCTTCTTTGATAAAACGAATGTGAATAAGATTAAGGACAAGTTGCTTAGATAAAAATGGAGAAAGGGCTGGATGGAATTCAAGTGAAATGGCTTGGCATAATTAGATATTTCCCCAAGCTTCGCCAAGATCCGCCTTTTCTCCGTAGCACTTTCAAATCGAATTGACTTTATGATACCTTAGCTATCTAGCACTTACCAGCAACTAAATCCAGTTCCCTTTGCCCACCGTTGCGGATGTCGCTGATCTGTGCCCCTGCTTATGCTCCTTGACCGCTACTCATGGAGGCTTACAATTTTTTCGCGACCTTGCTTTCGACCGCTTCGCAACTCCACTTCACGAAGATGGCTCCATCACACCATATTTCAAATATACCCCTTCGGGAGGGATCGAGTGGAACAGAAATTCGGATACTTCTACAACTGTATTGTGCACGGGGAGGCTAAAAGCGGCATTCGCAAGAGCTACCATGTGCCCACAAGGACAAGGCAAAATGTTGGCGAAGGTTCTATATGCGTAAGAAGCTATGATAAACCAAGGCTCCTGTCGCATAGAAACACCAACAGACAGGTCCAAATCTTTGTGTTGAGACTGAAGAGGTGCCAAAATTGGGCAGAAGCCGAACATGGCAAATGGACTTACCAGCGGAAGTACTTTACAAGTTACGCTGACGACCCGAATGTCTTGTTGAAACCTCGAAAGGCCAATTCTAAGAGGAGGCTCGAACGGCGGCATGATATCGTCAAGAATGCAGGTTCTCATACCTCTGTTACAGTCAGAAAAGTACCATCAGGTCAACACTCTAGCGGACTGAAAGTGATTAAAACACCAGGAGGACTCCAGACGAAACTCAAGCCGCTCGTTCACAGGGTAACATCAGGACAGCTCGTCAGGCCTGTCAAGGGCCCATTAATTTCAAGAGCAGTGGTGAAGAAAGAAGAATCAGAATATCCCACGAAAGATGTAGGATTAAAAGAACAGGCGAAGAAGGCAGAACTAGATTATCCCTTGAAAGATGCAGAATTGAGACAACCGATAAAGGAAATGGAGCCAACACACCCTTTGAAAGAGGTAGATTGGGGACAATTCGTAAAGGAGATGGGGTCAAAACAGTCCGCGGAGCAAGCAGATTTCGAACAGCCTATGAAGAAGGAAGTGCCTGGACATCCTGGACTTTACCCTATCGTTCAAGATTGCATTCAGCTTGCAAAAGTTCCAGTACTACGGAAACGTCTTAAGCATCCTACAGATAATATCATTCGGCGCGTTCCCCTTGGACAGATGAAAAAGCCATCTGACCCTGATCAAGCCCGTTCTAAGATGTTGCAAATTCCAGACCCCAAGGACTTCTCACGTGGAAGAGATGCCTTTGGAGCGCAGATGAAACTCCTAGGATTTATACACTCAATGGTTGATGCTCTTCGATCCAAGCAAAATCCACTCAACTCCGACAAATCTCCATCTCTAGAAGATCCTGTAATGACAACCTCACAAGGCGCCTCATTCAAGCATTTGACCGCTATCGGCCTCTCGATGAGAAAATTCTTATGGCAAAATCTTAAAAAGCTAAAGTCACGCGGAATTACCGGCGTAGGAGAGCACTTGAGCGGTGGGGAACGAGAAACACCTGGGGAGACTGGGTGTGACGATGAGCACGCTTTTCATAATTTTGATACGCTCCCAGGACTCCAGCAAAGGATAAGGGTCCTGGATGAATATGAGACTAGAGTGAAAAGATTGGAAAGGGAAAGCGTTGAAAGAGAAAGGAGAATCGCAAATCGGAGACTTACAAGAGACCGGGGACTCGTGATAGACCGCAGAATTGCAAGAGTAGAGAGAGTCACAAAGGGAAGAAGACCTGCAAAAGCAAGGAAGTTCGTGGAGGAGGAGCAACTTGAAAAGCAGAAAATTGCGAAGCAGAATAGTACCAAGCAGAAGAAAATTGCAAAGCAGGAAAGTACCAAGCAGAAAGTTGCGAAGCAGAAAAGTACCAAGCAGACAATTGCGAAGCAGGAAACTACCAAGCAAACAATTACCAAGCAGAAACCTACCAAACAAAAAACTGTCAAGAAGAAAATCGCTAGCCAGAGTCAGCTCGTAAGGCTTAGCCAGAAGAAATTGCGCACTGTGATACCCCGTCAAGACACTACTTCAAGGGGTAGCAACATGCCTGAATTATCTCAACCATTTGACACTCAAGATTCTGACAAAGCTATTGGGTCCGACGATCTGACTTGGGGTTCATTCGATGTACAGAATGAGCTTCATTTGGACATGTTTGACAAGCTAATGCTGAATCCTGAAGCTGATGGCGAGATTGACTTTCTGTCAAAACAAGAACCTCCAGACTACACTTCCGGACCCAACAACCAGATTGATGCCATTGAATCTGGTACAGAACACTCATCTCCCGGACTGATTGACATGGGAATGGATCAAACAGAGAGTCAGACTATCATGCCTGATCTGGAGCCTGATCAAGTGCAGGAGCTTGACTTCAATTATGAATTGCCCGATGATCCTCTGGCCCCGTCCATCAAAATAGATCGATCCGGACGCATGAAAAGTCCACCTCGTGTACTCGCATCCGCTGAAATCGAGACTCTTCTGGTCCTCTCTGCAACCTCGTCCCATCTTTCCGCTATCGATTTCGAGCGCCTGCTTCCTAAAGGGTTTCACATCCCCGAATGGCGCTCCCGTGGCGGACTTCTCAGGGCCATACCAGGGCGCTCCCCCGTTACTCTCTCTCGCCTCCCCTTCTGGATCCTCCTCTTCTCAAACCCCGGTCAAGCCTTCGCCTACCAACAAGCCCTGATCTCCGCGCACTCCGCCTCCTTAGAACCATCAACCCCCCCGAACCCAGAGCACGCCAGCCAAACCATGCACGACCATCATCACGCAAGAGACTTCACCCTCCTCTTCCCCACCCAACAACTCCACCTCCGCGCCTACACGCCCCCCTTCCCCAAACTCCTCGCCCTCACCCTCCGCCGCCACGAGGAACACACCCTCCCCGGCCCCGACACCCACGGCCGCCACCCCTACCCCGTCCGCATCTGGTCCGACCCCCGCCACGGCTTCACCCTGGCCCCCGCGATTGTGTCTGCCAGCATCGAGGCTGACGGCCGCGCGCGCAACCTGCCCTGGGACGCGTACCCGGGCGTACACGACTTGCAGGACGTCGAAAAGAAGATTAAGAGGGGCATGCAGAGGGAGGGGTTTGAGTTGAGGGGGATCGATGTGCCCGGGGAGGCGGCGGGGTGTTTGGTGCGGTTTCGGGGGGAGGGGGAGGCGAGGAGGTTTGTGAGGGCGTGGGATGGACGTGTGTTGGTGAGGACGGCGAGGAGTGAGGTGTGGCCGGATCCGCCGCCGCGGGTGAGGTGTGAGGCGCTGTGGTAATTGGGTTGAGGGCTTTTTGTTTGTCACTGTATATATGGAGGGAAGACTTTGACTAGTCTTTAATTGAGATACCCCTTATATAGACTAGATGATATTTATTAGCGCTGCATAGTGTGCTATACGTGGACACGCGGACGTGTCATTTTTCCGCAAATCGTTCATTTCTGTCCTTTCTATCCGTCGCATGACATTGTTCTATTGGCTTGGGTGTAGCCGCCGTCCATCTCGTTCCATTCCCTTCCCCGCGGGAATATCGCCATCCCCATCCACATGCAAGCAACTAAGAGGTCAAAAGCTACTATCATTCTCTCACAGCGTAGAAGCCACAGACGGAACCCGAAGCCAGGATGGACCTGCAACGATAAAAATGATACCTCGACCTTAAATCCCGAGCCATCCTTTATTTTCTCCACAGCCACTAAGAAAGCAAACGCTCCTATTACGTATAAAGATACACGTTACACGTTGCACATGAAGATACCACCACAGGACCAGAGAACCACAACAACCAGCCATCAACCGATCACCATCCGCGAAAATAGAACTCAGCTCTCACGAGCCCCCATTCCCGCTCCTTAGCACCCGGCGTCTGGGCCGCTGCGCACTGCCTTCGTCTCGGTCGTTGCTTTTGCCCGTGCTCTTTTTCCTCTTCGTCTGGGAGGGCTCTGGCACGCGACTATCTTCGTCTGCCTCCTCGTCCTCCGTATCGGGAGTTTGCTCGTTGATATCGTCTGCACCGTCTGATGTGTCGTGCTCTTCTTTCTTGACGGTTGCTTCGTCTTCTGCGTCGATGGTGCTCTGCTCGGCTTCTGCGGCGGCCTTGCGTCTTATCTTTTCTTTTAGCGTTTCTCTCTCCATGCCCGCGCCTTCGCTTTCCGCTTCTACTCCATCAGTGCCGAAGGGGTCTTGCCTTTTGCCAATGCCCTCGTCGTTGCTCTTGACCTCTGCCACTAGCCCACGACTGCCCATGTCTGCTGGGTCCTGACCATTTTCTGCTCCACACCCCCCACACCTCCACATTCCAACTTCTTCTAATGTCCTCACACCCGGTGGCGCCTGTCCATTGACCAACCGGCACTTCCGACAGATCAACGCCAGCCGGTTTTTTGCAAGCGTCTCGTCTTCGCCGAGGAGTACGTCTAGGATCCGGTCGTACCAGTGTGGTGTCATTGCTGGCGCGTATGAGGTTGGAGGAAGGAGAGGTTGTGGATAAGGATCTGAGAAAGCGTTTGGTGCAAACGACTCGGACGGTGGAGAAGGGGGCGGGTATTGGGATGGTGGTGTGTTCGGTGGTAAGGGTGAAGGGGAGGTGGGAGATCGTTGCGGGCTACGACGGCCGGGGATGTTGGCTGTTGCAGGAGGAGCGATTCCGGTTCGTGGTCCCAGGTTTTGTGGCGTCGGTGATTGAGCAGGCTCAGACTTGATCTTTCTCTTCGTGCCTTTCTTTTCTCCGCCTGCCTTTTCTCCCGGACCAGGACCGCCTCCATATTTTCGAATCAACTCCTCCGTACTGTCGTATTTTGTCGCCTCTTTGAGCTTCCGTATCGTCTCCCCTCTCTCCTGAGTTAGCTCGTCAACTCTCCCCTCATGCCCCTTGACCCTCCAGTCCCAAAAGCCACTCATCGCCCGCCTTACGCCCCATATTGTGGGTATACCGCCGACGAGTCCGAGCCAATGCGTCAATCTCCAGCTTTGATATCCGAGGACAAGAAAGAGGATGAGGCTGTAGAGAAGGTAAAGGAGAGTGGAGTAGAGGGTGAAGAGGGCGGTGGTCCGGCGAGCACGGGAACGGGTGCGTTCGAGCCCGAGCGTTTGGGATTGTATTTGTGTGGAGAGCTTGATGAGGGTCTTCTCGAAGCCGGCAGGGGAGGTGTTAGTTCGCTGTAGGCGTGTTGGTGGTTAATTTGTGGTATGTTATGAAGAGCTGAGCAGGGGAAGTTTGGAAGGATGTGGCTTACTCGGAAGGGCCAGAAAGAAGACATGGTTTCGTCTATGAGCTAGCTGAGGTAGGAGAACTTTTCTATGTCCTAAGTTTTGCTGGTATATGGAGGAGAACTTTGAAGAAAAGTACTACCAACAATGGGCGGCGGGGTGAACTGAGACTTTAGGTGCTGCTCTCATAGCGCCGAGAAGGTGATTTCTAGGGCACTATTTCCTGAAGACAGTAAGGAATTCTGTAAAGTGAAGACATGATATTAATGATCTCTACGATCTCATGGTAAAGGGGGAATATTGCGTTGTGGTATTCTCCGAAATGTCAGGTAGCTTTTCAAGCAGCTGCCTCTCCGCGCGGGTAAGCTGCCCTGCAAGATTCTTAGTGCGAGAACAAGATGGCCCAAGCTCCTGCTCCCATTTTGCGCTGCTAGTACCCGTTCAATAGAGCCCGCACACGCCACATTATTAATACTAGTCTTTATAGAGCTTACTTCAGAGATTAGAACTTGTTCAATTGAAAAGGCTACTGAGTCCATGCATATCTTCCTTAGGATGGAACTCGTTCGTTACTTTATACGAGCATGCATGGCCTCCCCTGAGTTTAACATAAAACTTCCGGGGAGATTCTTCTCCTCAGATGCCAGTGAATCGAGAAGCAAAAGACGGTTTAAGTATCGCAGAAACCATAAGACGCCATAAATAAAGCATCAAGAAATTATATGCAATCCCATTAATGCTGTTATTCTTCTGTCGATAACCAATGTCGATCATACCCCTAACTTGTAGCCAAAATTGTCCACAAAAAGCCCTCCATCCTCAGGGTCGCCTGTGACGGGACATTTCCCATTCGAGTTTGAGCTGTGATCACATGATGCTATATTTCCGTCTTTGCTCCACGTCTGATACCCATAATAATGATTTGGCCTACAGTGGATCAGACCAAACCATACATATTTCCCATTGACGCCTTTGTTGCATTGGACCTACCAACGTTAGTATACCTCTAGATATATACAGGCGGGCAGAATCGGAGACGGTACTGACCTCACTACGTCGCATTTATTGGCGGAGCAAGCCGACTTTCCTGACCCGTGAGAGTCGCAAGGACTTCCAATAGCCTTTCCGGGGACAGGTTTCCATGCTGTTACTTAGAAGGTTTGGAGAAGAGCGAGCCCAAGAGTAACAGCTGAGAATTGTGGATAGATGGTAATATGTTGGTCTTGCACAAGAAGAAAAATCCTTTGATGCCAAGAAAACTTATGAGAATATTTTCAAGACGAAAACCTAGGTCTACTTACTCCCTGCCTACTCTTTGAAGAGGTTCATAAAAGGATGCAAGTCTCCCCTCACCGCAGCGATCTTTTTGTATGCGTATTTTGGTTGGAAGCAAGTCTGATGACCTTTTATGACGTGGAAATGAACAATCCCCCCTTGCGTCTCTTAACTCTCATACTGGGTTTCGACCATGACGAGAATTGCTTGACAGTGTCTTTCTATGGCGTCTTACTCTATCTTTGCCTGCTGGTGGAAAGCAGCTGCAAAAGCAGCTGAGCTTCCTTGAAATAGTCTCCTTGGAGTGCGTTGCTCTTAGAGATACTGATACATGATGGATGGGGGAATGTAAAGATAGGTTGTCGCTGGGTAAAGATCGCCAGGAACCAAGCTTCCGCTTCCCGACGGCCTCGTCCCACCGATCAATTTAAAAGTGGTCTGTGCACGAACCTACCACGCGTTATCAGACCCTGAATCGTGTCTTTCGTCGCAGAACTTTTTCTCGGGGGGCGGAAGACGCCGTGTTCCCAACGTCTTTAATTTCACCATAAACGATGATGATCGCATCCTTCTCTGTGTCAGTCTTTCCTTGAACTCGCCGAATTTTACTTTTTGTCCTCTGCGATCCCACCCGCTTTGATTTGACCTTATCCCACTACTACGGAATCTGCGGAATTGCATACATCGTAGGACAAGGTCGACGTCCATCTAGGGAACCAAGAATCACAAGATCAGTCTCGGGGAAAGAGAAGGACAATCAAAGCGCGCCTCCGGGCGCCAAAGCAGCAAAGATGCCGAGCATGTGGTTGACCGATATGCAGAGTGAGTGGAGGATCTTCTGATCCACGCTACTTAGCTCCCTCGTGCCCTCTACAATAATCGCTTTATTACATGTCCAGACTCAGGACCAAAGCTAACGATATCCTCAATTCAGAGATTGGCGTCGCATTCTGCTCCGGGGGTAAGCAGTCGACCCCTTAACCGGGAACTTCCTCCGCTCATGAGCCCTACAGGCGGCCTCTTCCTTCTCGGCGGTATCTTCATGTTCTTCGACCGCGCAATGTACGAACCTCTCTTTTTTTTTCCCTATTCTCCTCATCCAATCCCACTCCCACCCTCATGATTACTCGTTTCACCTCCACGACGCCCCCATCTCTCTGGCCCGTGCTCAACCTCCAAAAATGCAGGCTCTCAATGGGCAACATCCTCTTCCTCGTCGGCCTTCCCCTCCTCATCGGCGTCCAAAAGACCCTCTCCTTCTTCGCCCGCCGCCAGAAACTCAAAGGCACCGCCGCCTTCTCCGCCGGCATCATCCTCATTCTCCTCCGCTGGGCGCTGGTCGGCTTCGTCGTCGAATTATACGGCATATTTGTACTATTTGGGGACTTTATCGGGACGATGGCGAGCTTTGCGGGCAATGTGCCGGTCGTGGGCCCGTACATACAGATTGCGCTCGAGAAGATTTCGGGGGGGAGGAGGAATGCGGAGCTGCCGGTTTGATGAGTTGTAAAAGATCAGGTCTGTTCGCCTGTGCAATTTTTCCAAGACATGGGGTCACAATTAAATACCATTCTGAAACTGCTCGCCATTTACTTGCCTTTTCTCTATTTCCTTCAGGCGTTAAGCATAACGCTTCAAGTCCTGAAAACAAACGTCTCCACCCTCCGTTCTGAAGATATCAGCCCTATGCCCCCGTTCCCCATCACACCACCCCCTCTCCCTTCCCAGAGCTTACTCGCTACACTACATTCCCAACGCTCCGTATCTAGATATATGTGTATATTCTTTCTATCTCCCTACCGCTCCACCCCACCGCTTCAGAAAACCAAACCAATCCAATCCAATCCACGTGTGTGCGTAATCGCACGTCTCACGTCTCACTTCTTATTTCTGCGTTGCGTTGGACCGCGGCGACGTGTCATGTCGTATTGGGCTGATTGAAGGGGAGAGCAAGCGGAGTGGTGGTGGCGGGATGTGTGGAGTAGGGGATGGATAGGTGAGAGATGTTCGTTTGTGGTTTTGTTTCATGGTGCTATGATAGGTCGGGAAGGGAGGTAAAGAGGGATGAGGCGGTGTGCTTTTGAGCAAGGTTGTATTGAACTGAGCTGAGCTGACGGGGTGGAGTGGGATGTGAGGTGAGGTATTTGAGGAAAGGGAGGCGTAGTGGGGAGCGGCTATATGGGGATCTAGACGCTAGGGAGATGGAGGAGGGAGGTGAGCTGGGAATGGTAGTGATAGGGAGGCTACCTGCGTGGGGAGTTTTGGGAGCTCCACGGACGTACCAAAGTGCAGTCGGTCTGTAATTCTAAGGGAATGAGACCATGCCGTTTTGATTTGGGATGGAATTGGCTTGGATGGAAGTGAAAATTTTGAATCTCATCTGATCTGATCCGCCTTCTCGCTAGCTCTGTTGCTTCGGGGATATCAAACAAAGTCTTGCATACCCAGCAAGTAGGCAGCTTTTACATTTCGGTGGTAGAGAGTGACAAAACACCAGTGCTTCAGCGATTATCGCAGGTTATGATCCACAGTTTCAACGACCCCGTCAGTGTACAAAGACAAAATGAATGAAATGAAAACTCCTCAACCAAGCTGGCCCATTGAACCGTCCATCCATCTCATTCCTTCCATCTTCTCAAGACTAGCCATACACTTCTCAGTGACCCGTCGTAAAACTGGTAGCCATCGTCGTCTCCACCGCGGAGCATGCCCCTGACCCCGGCGGGCACGTCAACGACGCAGTCGGCGCATTAGAGGGCGGGATAATGTCTGTGGTGGATTGGATAGAATAGCAGCCATACAGATTGCAGGTCGTGCTCCCGGGCGGCGAGTCGGGCGCCGAGGTGTAGTACGGGATGACTTCCGTGTGGCAGCCGTCTGTGTCGCAGAACGTGCGGGTTGGCCAGGCCGACGGCAGATCATATCGAGCAGTCATCTGAACCTCTCGCGCATGCACGGGGGAAGGTCCGCCGGGGTCTTGGATGGAATCGTCGCGCTTTAGGTCAGAATGGGGTTCTGGTGGTGATTCTGCCTCGGGCAGGTCTGCACTGGTGGGTGGGGTGGTCGAGTTTGAGGATGGCGCCGGGTCGACGACCTTTCCGAACGAACAGGACTTTTGATCTGGGAAGAGGCACGGTTTCATCGGTGGTTTTGGCTGTCCCAAGCCACCTGGGGGTGGTTTGACCTGACCGGTGTCCATATTCCGGCATTCGCAGAGGACCTCGCAGGCCGCGTCTGACTGAGTCCATCCCAAATTTCCGCGTGAATCACAATAATAACTTCTTGGGAATCTCGGGCATGTGTACTGGGAGTGTTCTCCAGCGCAAATTAGGGCCCAGTGATGTCGTTTGAGTATCATGTCAAAGGGTAACCGTGTAGCTTGACCATGAGGCGCCCTAGGGTCTTGAATTGATTCTTCTGAGATGGCGACCTTCTTTCCAAACGAACATGACTTGTCATTCGGGCCGAGACATGGTATAATCGGTGGCGCTGGCTTTCCTAGGCTACCTGGGTTTGTTTTGATCTCGCCGGTGTGCATATTCCAGCAATCACAGTAGGTTTCGCAGTCATCGTCAGACTGAGTCCATCTCATGGCACCGCGAGCGTCACAATAATACCTCCTTGGGGCCACCGGACATTTATGTTGGAAATCTTCACTCATACAGATCATAGCCCAGGGATGTCGTTTAAGCTTCATGTTAGAGGTTGAACGTGAATTCAGGCCAACAGGCACACCACGATCTTGGATAGATTCTTCCCGACCCACACTGAAGGCAGCATCCAAAGAACGTGCGTTGGTAGGAGGCCAGCCAGGGTCTTGGATTGATTCTCCTCGTTCCACATTAATGACAGCATTCAAAGACCGTGCATTTGTAGGCGGCCAGCCGGGGTCTTGGATCATCTCATCCCGCTCCACGTTCAAGGAAGCATCCAAAGAACGCGCGTTGGTGGGAGGCCAGCCAGGATCTTGGATTGATTCTTCCCGCTCGAAGAGTTCGGGGACATCTAAAGAACGCGCATACGTATCCACGCCACCAGGATAGGTCGGGTCCTGGATTGACTCTTCCCGCTCCACGTTGTAAACGGGAACAGTCTCGTCTCGCCTCGTAGCAAGGTAACCGCTAGGAGTGATAGTGGTCAATTCTCCAGAGTGATCAGGATCGTTGCACACGACAACAACACCAGGACTACCTCCAACTTGGTGGTGGCAGCTTGTTGGTTTCAGGTGTGAAGTTGTCTCGGTCAGGCTTGTGGTGAGGTTTTGGTGATAAGAAGTAATAGCGGTGTTGGCTTCATTCGGTCGACCGACGGTACCGAAAATGAGAGACGTGGCCACGAAGGCAAAAAGAAAGAAGAGGTTCATCTTGTCTGTTGCTAAAGATCGAGATTAAGAGTCGATCAATTGGAAAAGCCAGTGAATAGTTAAGAGAACGAGTTGGGAGAGAAGTGTTGGTGTGGAAGTTGGTATGGGGAGGAGTCGGAGGGAGGAAGATTATAAAAGCAGTGTCAGGAAGGACTTGAGAAAACCTAAACATGATCATGAGCCGCTTACCGTTGCCTGGAGCGAGCCGAAGCGAAAGACATTCGACGTCATTTGAGTCAGTTTTGTCTGCAGGGGTTGCTGTTTTGGGACTCGATTTGGGAGGAGGGAAGGAGCTGCTCTCCAAAAATTGGTCTGCTCAAGCCGGGCAAGTGCTGTGCCTGGGAGTATGATGTCCAAGGTCGTTCCTTCCTTGCTCTTCCCAAGGTCACATGCCTTTTCTCAGTTGCCAGCTCGCCCATGAATCGTCCCTCGATGAACCTGGCAAGCCTGGACTATCATTCAGAGTAGGTCGCCAGAAGCTCTTCACGCGGCTTCATCTCGCTTCAGAGAGTCAACTCCACGCTACCATAGAGCCCAACTAAGGTACGCACATGCCAGTATCAGCTTCGACGACGCAGGGATCTGTGCCAATTACGACACAGTGACTGATGAAGTGCGATTAGAGAGTTGCATCCAACCTGAAGATTCAAGCTGCTAGCCAACGGTTCCTCGTGTCGGAGCTCACATTTGGCCGCTAGGGTGTGGTCCTGAAAAGGAGGTTAGATCTTCTCTTAATAGCCCGGCTACCGAGCTTGACGACAGGAGACATACTTTAAAGAAGACTTTACCTCGTACCCGAACGTGTTATCCCAAACTATCTTAGCTGCTTGCACCCATAACACTGCTTCCCTCTTCCCACATACCTAGGTAGTTCTTACTCTTCCCCATCAATAGCTAAATGGTCTCTTCCCATATTCCTCTGTGTCCTCAGGAAACGGATGACTGGGTACGTCGGTGAACTCGGGCTCGAGATAATAAGCCAAGTCGCCTCCTTCCATCTGCAACGAGCTCCACCCATTGCCCAGCCAGCCCAGTCGGTTGACTTCTCCTTTCTTTCCCAACCCATCCTCCTCCCCCGCGTATTCAAACTCATAATCCTCCCACCGCGGACTTCTGAAAGCCTCGATGGCATGCATCGTGCTCCCTGGCCATAGTCCCGTGATCCGTCCTGATCTGCTGCGGTACCAGCTCGAGCAGTTATCAGCGTAGACAGTCTTGGCAAAATATTTGTCGGCATATTCCTGGAAGTCACGTACTCGCCGCGGCTTGATGGTCATAGATCTGATGTGCTCCTTCTGGATCTTACGAATAGCCCGGATGACGTAGTCGCCTGCAGACTCGATCATCATTGTTAGACTGCCGCTGCCGATGGCGGAGTTGGGGCCGAGCATCATGAAGAAGTTTGGGAAAGGGTCGACGGTGACGGACATGTATGATGCTGGGTCGGGCGTGAAGCGGTCGGCCATGGATTTTCCGTCAAGGCCGATAACGGGGAAAGGCGGTGGGGCAGAGGTGTGGAATCCAGTCGCGCAGACGAGGACGTCGAAGGCGACTTTTCTGCCGTTTTGGAGTTCGAGGCCGTCAGGAAGGACACGTGCGATAGGGTCTTTGATGAAGTCGACATTGTCTTCGCAGAGAGCTTCGAGGTAGCCTGGACCCGGGGTTAGGCGCCGACAGCCGACAGCGAAGCCTGGGAGGAGCGAGTCTGCGATTTCTGGTTTCTTGGACAGCCTTTTGCGCATGCCTTCAACAAAAGAGTCGTGGAAGGTCTTTTGGAGGTCCGAGCCGGCTTGAGTGTAGCCATGGATGGAGTTACCGTCAGCTTCGATGAGCTTGCGGAACTTTTGGTACTGGACTGGGTCGGCCATGTATTTTGCATAATCTTCAGTAGTGACTATAAGAATTAGATATTTGAACATCGAATGCAGCCATACCAATCAACTTACACTCCTTGTGGTCGAGCTTGAGCAACTCCATAGCATGATCTCCAAATGGTGGGCTGATCCAGGTCTTGCTTCGAACAAAACAACTCATCTGCACACCCGGCAGTTTCTGCAGCTGAGGAATGATCTGGATCGCGCTACTGCCACCTCCAATAATACCTATCCTCTTTTCAGAGAAGTCGAAATCCTCATCCCACATGGCCGAATGAAGGACTTTGCCTTTGAAGGACGATAGTCCATCAAGATCCGGCCACTTTGGTGAATTCAAGCCGCCGCGTGCGGATATGAGGAAATCTGATTCATCTTCTATAATTTCGCCGTTTGCGAGATTCTCGACCGAAACGCGCCATTTCGCTCTGCTCTGATCCCAGCCGCATGATTTTACTTCATGACGGAATTTCATGTACCGTTTAGTCGAGTATTTCTCGGCGATCCCATTCAGATATGCACGGATTTCAGCCGACGGTGCGTAGAAGCTGCTCCAGTGCGGATTTGGATCAAAGCTGTATTGATATGAATGGGCTAATAAGGTTTTCAATTAATGTCGCAACACTTGCGCTGGAAAACAAACCTGGGATATCACAAGCACTACAAAATGGTCAATATCTGTGCAAGACAGAGCCAGCAGGAAGGTAAGACTGACCATCCCGGATATCTGTTCTCCCACCACGTGCCACCTACGTCTTCGTTCTTCTCGTATATCTGAAGGTCAACATTTTGAAGCCGTTCGGGTATACGGATGCCGTAGTAGATGCCAGAATACCCTGCCCCGATGACTATGACTTTCAACTTCCGGAAGTTTTCCAGAGGAGTGTCTTTCGGCACGTATGGATGGCGAAAAGTTGAAGGATGGTCCAGATCGAGTATTCCATTCGCAATGCCATTCGTAAACCCGTCTGTAGCGTCATTAGTAGAGCTATTGTGGTCGCTCTTTAACCTCTTCAAAGGAGGATAGTTGGCATCCGTAGGCTCTTCGACGGGTAACGGCCCTGCCATAGTTTAGAGAAGACGGCGGTAGCGAGTTTGTCGTCTAAGGACGTAGGTTTCGACTCACCTTTTATCTACGATGGGAGAATTGACGGGACCAGAAACCCGCCGCCAACAGCCGTCAGGCTAATCGTTTCAAACCAATAGACACGTACCTTGCTTTCGGCAGTCAACTCACCTGAAGGATCGGTTTAACGCCAGGGCGGAATGTGGAGCGGAAAAAAAGCCGGCGGATGGGGGGTGAATTTGTAACACGTCATGCGGGGTAGGCAAAACCGCGCATAGAGAGTGGCTTGAAGGCTCTCACAGAATTCAAGAAAAGGAGCGGAAACGGTCGGGACTTGGTAAGCAGTGGTGAAGACTGAAGATGTGTGGCAAACATTCAAAAGCGGTGTCAAGCTTCTTTACGAACCGAAATCCACTTCTTTGAGCACTTTACGTACAAGGATCAACATCACAGCAGTAACTTTGCCTCAAGTTACCTAACCAACGCCTGTGCCTGCGTCAAACAGGTCAACTGCATGGATGAAAGCTTAATCTCTGCATTGATTCAAGCTACTCCGACAGACCCCCTCCACGATTCATAGGTTCTCACCACGGCGTTAGAAATTCCCCGCGGCGTTTTCCGAATGGCTTCTAGGAACTCTTCCATCATGATGTCGACCTTTTCCGCGCTGAGTTCATTTTCTGCAGCCCTGTCCATTGCCAATTCCCCCGCTGTTTGACAAATGGCCACAATTTCTGCGCCAGAATAACCGGATGTTGCCTTGACCAGCGTAGAAAGGTGTACGCCTCTAGATACGTGGGATTTTCTGATCCAAAGCTTGAAGATCTCCTCCCGTGCATCGGTATCCGGGAGACCGACGTGGATCAGGTTGTCGAAGCGGCCGGGCCGGAGAAGGGCAATATCAAGAGAAATCGGATCATTGGTAGCGGCAACCACAAGGACGCTTTTCAGCTCTTCGAAGCCGTCCATTTCATTGAGCAAGGTAGTGAGAACATTCAACGAAGCGTTTCCAGAACCCTTTCCAGTCCGACTACTTGCGATAGAATCAATCTCATCGAAGAAGATGACACTAGGACTTGCGGCGCGAGCTTTCCGAAAGATCTCACGAATTGCCCGTTCGCTCTCCCCAACATACATAGAAATAATCTCGGGTCCCTTGACGGGTAGAAAGTTGAGTCCTGATTCGGTCGCAAGGGCTTTAGCAAGCAATGTTTTCGAGCAGCCCGGGGGGCCGTAGAGGAGCACGCCTTTCTTCGGGGCGATCCCAAGATGACTCATCAGAGGCGCCATACTCAGGGGACGCTGAACAGCTAAACGAAGCTGTCGTTTTGTCTCGGCTTGCCCGCCAATGTCAGACCATCGCACATTTGGCGTGTCGATAAAAATCTCTTGCATTGCCGTCGGGCGGACGATAGCCAAGGCATGGTCGAAGTCCTCCTGAGTAATGTGAAAGACTAGAGGGCGAAGTGTTGGCGCTAATGACATGTTGTCATCCAAAGTGTGGTCGGTTTCTGAGCTTCTGCTCCTCCTATTGGCTATACCATCCAGAGTATCATGAGAGGTAAGGCACCTCTCCTCAGCTATTTCTACTGCCCTTTGGAGTAGCTCAAAGAGATCAGCACCAACATAGCCATGAGTGCGGTCTTTGACGTCTAGTAATAGTCTGTCATTTGGTTCCTGAGATAGCCCACGTAGTGCCTCAAGAATCTCAAGCCGCTGGTTAGCCGTAGGCACTGGGACTTCGATTTCTAAGGCAAAATGGCTTGTACCTCTCAATCTCTCATCGACGTGATTTGGGTGTCTGGTTTCCGCGATAACGAGTACTTGTTCGGCTCTGATGGCGTCAAAGCCATTCATCAGTTCAGCGGCGGAGCTTGACAAAGGCTGCTGTTCAATGAGGCTATGGTTGCCAGCAATTGCATCGAGCTGATCTATCACCACTAAGCTTGGCTGAGACTGACGCGCTTCCTTGAATACGTTCCGGATTATAGACTCTCCCTGTGCTTGTCTTAACACAGTTGAAGGTATTCTCAGCACTTTAGCCCATGGTAATTTCGAGATCTTGTCCATCAATAGAGTCTTGCCGGTGCCTTTTGGCCCATAAAACATAATCCCTCTATTTGCTCTGTAATAGGCAGGCAGCGTCAGCGGCGGATCTTCATCAAGGAGTCTTTTGAGAATTCCGTTGACAACCTTAAGCTGCTTTGAGAGGCCTCCAGTTCCATCATTGTCAAGCTCAAAAGATTGAAGAGTATATGGAATCGTCGCATCAAAATCTGCGTCGCCTAGAATGCGGATTTGGGTCTCCTCTCCTACGCTGAATATAGTGGATGAAGTAGATTCGGAAGAGGTCTTGATGTCTCTGATGATGAACATTCGCTTTTGACCCTTCAGCTCTACCTTGTCAAACAACATACCCGCGCTTACAAGCCCGGCTTTCTGAAGAGGGTGCTCTAAGTACCATTCCCAATGTCTCTTATCAGTTTCAGACAACTGATCTAGTCCAGTAGCATCTCGTAGGACTACGATGTCAGCGGATGGTACTGGCTCCACAAGCGGCGTGATTGCGACCTTATCACCTAATTTTAATCCGTAGAGATCCTGGAGAGTGCCCGTTGTCTGAACGACCGTGTCTTGTATCCGTTGCTGGGCGTTCCATGCGATGGCCGTACGCATACAGCCATTCTCGATGTTGAGAGTGCAAAGTTCCCCGGGTTGTAGTCGCAGCTGGAGCAAAGCTGTTGGTGATAGTAAGATTCGAAAAGCAACTTGCTCCTCAGCCCTGCCCTGTCCTGATGGGAAAGGCCTGACAGTAAATTTTGGAGACGGTGTCATTGATGGAAATCTTCAAGCAACAAATAGTCATGTCTAGAAACATTGGGAGGTTTTGGCCTGCATTCACATAGAGTGGTGCCGTGTTGAGCGCGACTTCACGAGGATTTCGTATCCTTGAATCTTCTATTTTGTGGGTCAATCTTTGTGCCAAGACTTGGGAAATGTGCACGGAGTCCCTCCCGCTCCGGGCCCCCGGGCTTACGGTGTCGCTACTACACACCCCAGTCGCACCTTGTCTTCGCTTAAATTTGCAACAACATTGAATCCTGGACGTGCTAGGCTGTGTATACTGTGAGAACTTACAGAATACAATTATCAAGAGCTTTTAGGCTACGGTATCCCGGCCGAAGAGTTCATACGCTGCGATATCCCAGAAGATGAATGAACTTTGGATCGTCCATCGTCTTGATTTCCTGCAATTCGCGCTCTATTTTAGAACGTAGAGTGCCAATGAAAAGAACATCAAAGAGATTTAATCGCGCCAAAAAAAAGTTTTGTTCTCTCTCACAGACTGGAGTTAGGATACTATAACGTTATCCTTAAACATAATCTGTCGAGCCTTGATGGCTCTTCTTCAGTAAGAAGTGCACCGCAACGAGACCGGGAAAAAATAAATTAGAAGTAAACCACGTTGTTACATTCTAATCGCTTGGTATGTCCCTTGCGTTGATGCTCGACTGATCTTTCTCATGCCACAGGGCCACACCTTCTACCTTGATATATTAAGGTGAGTGGATGGAACACTATAGCGTAGTGATCATTTACTATGTTTCTACGTATTATGGTGCGAATGACAGATTTCCAAAAATTGTAATTCCAAAGTACCCACGCTTTCTTGACTGATATCAGACGTAAGCCAAAAATCATCAGGACAAGATGCGCCAGGCATCATTTCAAAGATAATCGCAAAGCAATAACCATATTCCAAAACCACTCTTTAGAGCGTTTCTTTTCTTCCATGTCAGAATTACATCATCTTCGCAATTATAACTTCGAAAATGACCTGATTTGCCATATCACAAATGCTAAATTGGACGCCACTTTGCTGCGTGATATATATCCTCTGAATGGCATCGCGGAGTACGACAGGCCATAGGTCCATAATAAGGTCGGACTCGGCTACTCCATCTAAAATGCGATAACTGAACCAACCGCCGACGGTGTAAACGAAGTTTGACGTGGTACCATGTAAAGGGAAATGATTACCTTCGCTAAAGTCACTCAAGATGCGTTTAGCGATGTCGCCCACATTGTCTCCGTTTCCTCCGATGGTAACGCCACCAAAGAGGAGCTGAGAGATTCTCCAGATCTTCACCCCGCCAACCAGGCAAGTGCCGTCCGCTGCAGCGTACACACGGCCTTCCATCAGGCCCTGGTCGTTGGCACGCTTTTCAAATTTGATATCAATTAGATCCTAAATAAAACGGTCAGCGATGATAGGAATACAACAGAATAAGACACCATATGGCTCCTGCCTTTCCAGATTTTGCGGAAGGTGCTCGCAGAATGAGTGAAGTCTAGGGCGCGAAACTTGTTAGCTCAGCCTTGACGAAACGGAAGCACTAATATCTATAGCATACCTCAGATGTTGTGGGAGCTGCAGTGACGGCAGTCACAAGAGTTAAAAGACCCAAAAAGTACTTGATGTGCATTTTCTTAATGATGAAAGATGAGCTGACTAAAAAGAAAATTGATAAATATTGTGGAATGAAAATAGCATTTGTGGATGAATGCAGTTTATAAAGATAAAAGAGTTGAAGGCAACCGTCTTTGAAATGCAGAAAATATAACGAAACTCGAAACATGACCGCACATAGCAACACACGAGAGTATGATGAAATCAATCCTTGAAGGCTTTTACCAACTACGTTACCATATAACGAAAGCTATCAAGCTCAGCCAAGTACCCAAGCCTAGATAAAAGCGCCTTGCGGGCTGAATTCTAGGCAACGAGCATCCTTTTCAGGTAAGTATAAGTTGGTCAGCGGATATTGCGTCGAATCAGGAGGATGATCTTGGCTCAAATCATTTCCTGGGGTTGGAGCTACTCTCACAGATAATTGACGCTCAATTGTAACCTAGCTATGATTACCAAACGCCGGTAAGGATCAGCTGGGTGTTTTAGTACTGATCATCGTCATGTCCGTTAATTAATTGAATACTCGCTGTCGTTCTGGCGATCGGGGGCTTGTGAGGATTCGGGGTAGCTATTTCGAGCTCGACATGCACTGTTTGCCAATTTCTCAGGCTTATTGTGCAAATTTTCAGTAGAATGCTCTCCTGATAATGTGGGGTGCCTCGAGCTTGAGCGAAAGCTTTCATCATTAGACTTAGTAATTAGTTGCTCATCTCTGGAGTCCGAACTTGTAGCAGATCAATGGTGGATAATGTATGAAGTTGCAATTGCCATAGGCCAAGTACGGAGTAGATGCACAAGCTAAGCCACAGCCTTTACCGCCCACTCATCGACCTGGGGGGCCTTTCCGCAAGGAGCGCGGCAAAAATTGCCTAGGCTGTTAAATAGTGGATGCCCGCCCCCCACCGTAGGCAGCGCCATACCTATTTCTGCACACTACGCCATATGACGACGATTAAGGGTCCTAGATAGTCTGACTTCTACAACTCGGGCGGGTCTTGAGTTTGTAATCAGCTGGGAGGATTCCGTGCACACGCTTTCCAGGCGACGCACTTTGATTTTATCACCTTGAATTTTAACACAACAGCTAACAGGTCAAGTATTCAAGTGTGTGGTGAAAATGTGTCAGTTCCTATACGGCACTCGAAAATCAATGTTAACATAAATTTTTCGTGAGTCGAAATGGGTGAAAGCTTTCTTTGAGGGTGCGATATGTGAAAAGGTGGGGAGTAATAATTTAGCGACCACTTATTAAGTGCCCGTTCGAGTACGTGGTGCACAGCTCGGTTCCTTTAGGAGGCATATAGGGTGGGATCGTTGTTGTGCGGAGTCCGTGATGCTTGGACCTAAGAGCTGCGGTTCGGGAACCGCAATATCGCAGCATGATGTTATCGTGAGCATTCTTGCGCGGCCGGTTGAGGATAACATAAGAGAAAGCGAAGAAAATGAGGCTAGTTTTAACCTGTAACAAGTTGCTTTTGGTTTCAACTTGTTATATCTGCTGAGTTGGGGTAGAGATTACAACACACTGATCAGACTTGCCAGCATTTGAATGACAAATGGAACGTCAGACTCGCTTTGACGTTAAGTACAAAAGACTTAGGAAGTGACGCTCAGAATTCCAATCCATATTGCATTGTTTTTCTGCTCACCAAATCTTTCATTGTGATCCAAACAAGTTTTGATCATGTATTCGACCTTCCTCCTTTACTATCTTCTGTTCGTTCTCAATATTTCTTTCCCTGCCGTAAACGCCAACTCTTCGGCCCTGGAAGCCAAACGTGGGACACTCGATGGTGGAATTTTTGACTACTCCTTGCAACCCCGTCAGGCAGCCTGCAAACCACATGGCGACTGTAACAAATTCAAAAACATCAAGTGCAACGATAAAAATTGTGCTGGCGTCAACGGACTAAAGAGTAACGATCTGGGCCTCTGCTTTGCCGACCAGACCAGAGGCTGCGAATGTATCTCTGTCTGCGGCGACAAGCCCGGTGATTGCGACGCGAAAGGCTGTAACGGTTGGAATAACAAAGGCTCAGATTCTTACTGCACAGCGGGCGACTATGCTGGATGCAAATGTAACGATAAATGCGGCAACATACCGGAGCCCTGTAACACGGGTGATTGCGAAGGGTGGAATCCAACAGACGGGAGTCCCAGCTATTGCGCTGCTGGGAAGGGGAAGGGGTGTCCCTGCACATCCCGTTGCGGTACCCCTGGCCCGTGTAATAATGAGGGTTGCGCTGGTGTCAACAATCCCACCGGATTGGGAGTATGTACCGCAGGGAGGTGGGCTGGATGCACGTGTACGAGCGTTTGTGGACTGACAGGTTCTTGCACGGACTCTGCTTGTAAAGGTAGCAATGATGGCATGTGTACGGTTGCACCAAAGATTGGGTGCCCTTGTAACAAGTAGGAGAAGATTTCCATGGTTTATTTTAATTTTCACTTGGCGTGAGGAGTCTTTTCGAGGAAATTAGCGTTTCAGCTTCACGTTAGTTTAAGAGTATTGAAGTAGACTGGAATTAAAGAAATACCATCTGAAATGGGCCGTTTTCAGTGGTTGTCATGTCAAAGTAGTGTGAACAAATCTACGATGACCACCTAAATTCCCGTAGGACAAGATTCTGGAGCTACTAGGTAGCTTTGCGGCTTCCTTCGCTCTTCCACTGCTGGCCCTCTGAGTGTTCCCGTTGCCGCGATTGAGATCGATGTAGCAGTCACATCGAAGCTAGACAACCGCATCTTCGCGTCTCTCGATATCGACCGTCTCTAAGAGCATTAAACTTTTTCGGCCGAGCTTCTTGTGTGGTTCAAGACGTACACGGTTCGGATGGCATCAAAAGGAAGCAGATTGTTTAGGGCCGGCCATAGGATGGATGGGTAAGTGGAACTTAGGAGATCAGAAATTGTCATGCTAGATCTACAGTCCATAAGATAACGAGGGCCATCACAAAGGTCAAAGTTTGCATCAGAAACCCCAGACGAGGGCAATGTGAGGAGGATAGAGTAGTCCATGCGCGCTAAAGTTGACGAATAACTGCTCAATTTGATCGAGATGAAGAGACGAAAAGCTAATCATTTATATATTTCAAAACTTGAATTTTGATAAATTTATGCGGCTTAGTGGTCTAGTGGTATGATTGTCGCTTCGGGTGAAAACCCTGCAAAAAGTTGCAATATGTGACAGGTCCCGTGTTCAATCCACGGCTGAGCCCATAATTTTTGCTGTCTTCGTCATTGCGATTGAGTACCTAGAGGATGACAATTTTGAAGACCAATACAAAGTTTCCATAGAACTCGATAGTCAATGTGCGGAAAGCAATCTTACGATCATCTATTTTGCTTTGATTTTTCCCTCAAATGTCTTGCTTAGGAAGAGGGCGCAAATACGGTCCGGTGCGCACTCGGGCATGATCGCTCGCAACTGCATTGACCTACCAGTTGTTGGCTATAATTCTCCTTAAACCGCTCATTTGACCGAGGCATCAAATGTTAGCCTGTCCGGCCACGTGCAAGAGCCCGTTAGTGTGGTGCGTGCCCTACTGTTCTGCCCCGGTCCTCTCACACCATTAACCGGCTAGTGCAGCGCCCAAGTTGATGCTATTCGCCTACGAATGCTCTTCGGGGCGGTTCGGTCAATTCATCTGTTATGACTTGTTTATTTATTGATTATGCTGGGTATTGCCTAGGCTGGAATAGAGGCCTAGAAAGTAAAATATCTAAGGATCGTGAAACAAAACTAAGATCAACGAAGCGCCGCGTCCTAAAAGGCTCACATGGGTGAAGGTAAGCATAAGGCAGTTCATTGACTAGACTTTTGGCAAGACGATTCTTGAAGCAACACCGGCATGGGATGAGCCATGAGTTCAGTGAGGAAGAAAGATTGACCTATTCATAGCACGATCTCAACTTTCCTAGCACTCACACCCTCCTTCTGCCTATCCAACCCTTTCTGCACACCTTGTAATCCCTTGCCAACCACCAACGGCTTCGGACTCGGGACGAACTTCGCTGCTTTCAAGGCCGCTGGCACGTACTCTCCCCAGATCTTCTCCGCCACCTCCGGCTCCTCGCTTACAATTTTGCCGGACCCAATTCTTGACACTTTGGTGCCTTTCGGTATGTCTTCTGGCGCGCTTCCGACACTGGCGATCGTCCCGCCGCCCAGAGCATGCAGTACGCTTGCGCACTGCTTAACCGTGGTTTCGGAGCCGATGGCATCGTACGCGCCAGCAATATTGGAACCTGCTGCATGCAGCACGGCAATGGCGATAGAAACGATGTCTGGATTGTGGTAGTCTAGCACATAAGTGGCGCCGAGGTCCTTGCAGTACGAGTAATTGGATGGCGACGCCGTGGTGACCACCTTGTAACCGCTTGCTGATGCGAGCTGGATCACGGAGCTGCCGACGCTTGAAGAGCCGCCCCAAAGCAATAATGTTGCAGGCTTCTTGGAGTTTCCATGTCCGTGTTGGTCATCCGGACTCAAAGTAGGGTAGCGAAGCCCAAGAGTAGACTTTAAATACAGCCCAGACGCCGCTGTCGAGATAGAGAGAGGCAGGACGGCAGCCAACTCTAGCGGTATATCTTCAGGTATCGCAGCAGTCAACGATGCATTAATGGTCGGATAGATTTGAAATCCACCGTATGGGTTCCCTTGGCCCAGTCCCGAGGCGTGCGCAATGACTCTGTCGCCGACTTTGAACTTCTTGATCTTTGACCCCACGTGTAGGACCTCGCCGGCGACGTCCTCCCCTAGGATTACGGGGTACTGAATATTGAAGGAAGTACTATTGTCTTGGATCTTCCAGTCTACAGGGTTGACGGCAGCGACCCGGTTGTGTATGATGAGCTCATTTTTGCCGCACTCTGTTGGAAATGGAGCAGTATCAACGACTAGCTTGGCCTTTTCGGCCGGAAGAAAGGCAGCATAGTTTTTGAGCTTCATGCTGCACGGCTGCTGTTGTTTGAAAGGGATCTACTGAATTGGGTTGGAATGTCTGAGGTCCAGTTGAAGTCGTGCGGGCGGAGCGGAGCAGATCGCACGCCATCCTAGCTAAGCGATCGGCAACGTGATGCACACCTCTCTTTTAATTCATAGCAGCCTTTCATCACCATTGATTGCCGCTCGTGAACACTGATCGGACACAGAGTGTCCCTATGTGACCCTTTTGCCCTGGACACAAGAGGCAGATACGCCTTTCAACTCTGTATCCTAAGTAGAGCTATTACACTCTATCGAAGCCCATGAATTGTCATATCACCTTCCGAACAGCGATGGGGAAAAGATATACAAAAGTGATTCAGGTTGGGCGATCAAAAACTCTTCGCCTGCGTTCGAAGTTGCTGATTTCATGCTTCTTGAATGCGTCATGCTTGGTCAGCTAAGCAATGTGACGAACCACCGCGGGATTGAAGACGTCAGAGCTCGTACGTCGAGAACACACACACAGACAGGTATTCTATCCCAGACAGGACACGGCACGACTCTTGCCACTTAGCCTCATGGACGCACAGCGCCTTCGCAAGCCTTGACAGACATGACATTCCTCCCCTCCTTTCCCACCTATCTTCTTTACCCCTTACCCATAAATTCCTCTCAAGTATCCAGATTATTGGCCTTAAAACATCCGCCTCAATACCGCCTCATGCTATACCGAGAAGCCTGGGCATCGTTCTCGTTCAGTACCCAACAAGGTTAACGAGGAAAGAGTACCCGATGCGGAAGGATTATCCAACGAGGAAAGAGCACCCAACAAGAAAACCCAAGGAATGTTTCCCGTAGTGAGAATCTTCGCCGATTCAAAGTGAGAGCCGATGCACCGCATCATGTAGAAGCTGAAATTAAAGGGCGATCCCCAAACCCAATTCGCATAAGATCATCCGCCCAGAACGCTAGATAGATCAAATAGGCATGCCTCCCAAAACACCGCACAGCTAGACATCCCTATCATCCAAGCTTTTACCCAGGCCGAGGCTCGGTCTCAGAGATCATGGCTCATCTGATTATCAACGCTAGCGCCCGCCCGGCGTATATCGGATGCGCCACGGTTTCTGACACCCAGCCCCGGCCCCTCTCTCACGGGCGTCACCAAACCTCACGACTTCTCCTGCCCCGTCATCCCCCACATCCCACAGTCATTCAACCACGTTCCCCCCATCAACGTATGATCCTTGTCATAACTCCCCCACGTGCTATCAATCACACAAATCTGACTAAAATACGTATAGAAGTTATCAAAACACTCCTTCGCATCCATAGCCCCAAAGTCGATCTTCGTCGTCTTCTTATCCGGCGGACACCCCTTGATATCAAATAGCACGGTAAACGCGATATCCCCGCCATTCTCCGCCGCGTCGTGGATCAAGCCCGGCTTCCCGACCTGCGTGTGCTGCGCGTCGAGCACGACCTTGGCCTCCTTGAGGGAGGCGCAGTAGTCCGCCGCGCCCTGGCGCGCCTTGCCGTCGTTCATCTTGAGGAACGGGTGGTCGCCGTCGTCGACCTTCGTGCACAGGGGCGGGACCGTGCCGCCGCTGTAGTCCGGCATGGCCGGGTCGTAGTGCTGCTGTTTGCAGGCCGGGAGCTGGACCTGGTTGCCTTGACACTTGGGGTCCGGAGGGCCGCCGGTGCTGTCGACGTCGCGGTCGGACTTCCATGCGTCGAAGATTAGGTCTTTGATGTACTTGTGCAGGGCGAGCTGCGGGTGGAAGACCTGGGCTCGCTTGCCGATCTCTTCCCACATGTTCCACTGCACGTCCGCGTGGTCGCCGTCTTTCTTCTCTGCCTTGGAGAGGTCGATGGCGTCGTAGACCGCGGTGTAGAAGTCGTTGCCCGTCGGGTATTTGTCCATTACTTGCTGGGTGGAGAGGCCGTCGGCGGCCTTCTTCTCAGCATCGTCGATGAGCTTAGATTCGTCGTCAGGGGGGTCGTTGTAAGGATAATGCCACAACCACAAGTTCTTGTTGTCTTGATCTGGTTCTTTGATGTCCTTTTCGCAGAAGCGGTGGCCTTTTATCGGGTCGTCAGAGTCACCGAATTTCTTGCCCTTTTGCAGGTCAATGAATTTGACGCCCTGGTCCTTATTTTTAGCCACGGCATCGCTGATCAGTTGATTCAGTTGTCGGCTCATGTCGTTAAAGTCCTTACGCAGATCGGTCGTTAGCTTGTTGTGGGGGTTACCGTCATCTTTTGGATTCGCGGATCGGGCAAATGTCTTGTCGTTACATCCTGGATCTTCGGAGTTAAAGAACTCGACGTAGCCGATAACGTAGAGTTTGAATTTGTCGCCGATGGGTCCTTTGCGGCCTTTCTCAACAGTCTTCTTGATTAGATGATCGATCTTGTCCACTGTGTCGGAGCTTTTCAGCAACTTCCAACTCTTGTCCCGTTGATCTTTGCAGGCCTGGATGGGGTCATTTCCGGCGAAGATTTCGACAATGCAATTTTTCAATATCCCAGGGAAATCGATGTCATCACCACCAGCATGCAGAGTAGCCATATCAGGGACGCCAAATTTAGGTCGGGGAGCTGTTAGAAATTGGCTATTAGTCGGGCTTTTCGTTACACCTTGTCATACGTAGAATGGTTGATTTTGCTAGTATATACATCTAGAAAGGAGCACTCACAATATTGCCAGCTTGGCTGATTAGTGTGATCCTCGTCATAAAATTGATATTTCTCGATCTCTTCTGCCTCAGCTCCGGAGCAGACTACGTTATGTAACTCTCGTTCTAGACCCGGTGAAAGGTCTTCATCATTGAGCAAATTTGGATATGCTTGGTCGTATCGAAGGCATCGTCGACCATCGACGTACTTGATCGTGCCTACACCAGAGGCATATGAGTCCCCTAAAGCGGTCCATTCGAATTTCTTCGCATTTGCCCCATTGTTAACTCGAGGCTGGACATTGCTGGAGGGTAAAGCAAGACAACTCTGTAGAAAGCCAAAGAAGAGTAAGCCTTTTCGCGTGGTGCCTCGAGGCATGATGAAGCAATTGCCCTTCTGGGAAGCTGCCTCTCTGGGAAGTACCAGCCAGCAAGTGATTTTTCAGGGAGGGAAGATTGATAGCGCGTTACAAGCAATCAGAGTGTCATGGATTTCTTTTCCCACAGATCAAAGCGGCCAATTCCGATTGCCAACGGCCGCCTTTTAAAGATCTTCGGTCTAGAAATACTTGTGTGAAGACTTGAATTATAAAGATTAAGTAAGAACTTAAAGGCTAGGCGATAAGGTAGCTACTTATATTAAGGATTGACTGTACTGAAATTGAAAGAACGTATCTTGTAGGAAATCACATTATAGTTAGCGGCAGTCGAAGATTATATAGACACTTAGCAGGATGATTGCAAGGGCACATAAGGGTTTCGTGAAAGACAACCACAATGCTAGCGAATGCCCAGCAGGATCCATTGCTAACATCGTGACTCTTAGATAAATAGCAAGCACAACGTCCTGGTCTATCGTAACCCCGACATTCTAGCCAACGCAAGCGCAAGATATCGCGCACAGGGTCACGTTGGTAGTGGACTAAAAACCGTGAAGCAGATGAAAGAAAGTGCAATAATCTAGATACGCAAAGGCATCTAGGACGCTTGAGGTTTAGGATCGAGTTTCCCAACGAGGTTTGATACTTGTCGCCCAGAACTTCCAGTGGAGATCCGAATGCCAGATGCATAAGCCTTGCGGCGGTGATCATATCAGAGCGCCTATGGCCAATTATCCTTGGCGGGTGACTGCCCGACTTGAAAGACAGACAACTTAGCTGGAATAGAGTGAAACGTGCCAAGTCGACCTTCAGTTCGACCTTCAGTAGCTTGTAGCAGGACCGACTCCAAACGACTCGCAGGTGGAATATTGAATGAATGTACTCTAAGTTAGACTTAGCTGCAATTAGTTGACGGCCAGTTGAGTTGGTTGAATTAGCTGCGCTGTCCTCAAACTTGACATGTGACTCATAAAAGAATCCTTGAAGGATTAAAGCATCAATCGAGAGTAGAGAATGTGGAGAAGCGCCGAGGCAGTAGACGAAGTTCGGATAGTACGTCCAACGCTTCGCTCTTCGGATTGTGTAGGCGCATGATACGTGCTTCTCAAATGTGGCATTGCGAATGGACAGTTGCTGCGCGTCTACCTCAAGATAGCCAGCAGCAGGACGGATGGTGAATTTCCCGACTCTGAGTACCAAGACGTAGGCGAAACATGGAGCAGCACACTGTCGTTGGAAGTAAGAAAGGAAGTAATTTATGGCTATGAGAGGATAAAAATGGACGAGAGCTGAAGAAGAGAACGTATTTCTGTCTTTGGCAACACCGTAAGCCAACGCCAAATGCAGAGACCACCAGAAAGGCGAAGAGGAGCAGAGCAGCAGACCGAGCAGCAAACTAGCACATCGAGTTGGCAATAAGCAAAGACACGAAGATGTGCACCAGAGTGCCCACCAGCGCGACTGCAGTCTGCTTGACATCTTGTCCGCCGTACACCATGCCTTTAAGTGTCATGGTGCAAAACAGAGCAGAAAATTGATTATCCGGCGATGAAGAGCATTAAAAGACAGCGTTTCCGTGAGAGGCCATCCTGCAAAAGTATAATGGTAACTGTTCCAGAGCGTTCTGTCATCATACCGAATGGCTCGGACTACTGAATGTTGTAATCAAAGCCCTGTCCGGGTAATGGTCGAGATGGTAAGAGAGGAAGAAAACTTGATGGCGTGTCGGGTTGTCAAACGCCATGCGCCACCGCCACAAAGTCTTGGCGTCAGCGCGCCCCAACCAATGCCAAGCAGAGGAAGGCTGTAAGGCTCGGCTCACCATGAAACCAACACAAGGGCTCTTGGCTCTACACTCTCGCATAACCGCGATTATCGCCCCTTCACTGATATCAGCATAACCGGGCGGGGAAATGGGGTAGGAGACGCAAGTCTGTTGCGTCAGCGTGTTGGGGCAGGATTAGGATTGTTATTGAAGCCTAGCCTAACTTAGGTTACCTACCCTCCTCTCAAGCCTGGTACAACCACATTACCTCTTCGGTGCTCCGCACACAGTATGTGTGAAGCCTGCTGATCTCCGGACCTCACTAATTAAACAAGTCAACCTGGGTGCCTGAGATACCTGCCTACCTAAGTGGCATGAAGCTGATCGATGACCGACGCTTCCATTTTGCTTCTGTGGCTTTCTGCCACCTCTGAGTCCATTTGAGAAGACACGTTCGCGCCCAGGAATATCGCCGTGCAGCAATGTTTCGCAATCTCTCCCTTCTCTTAACCACCATATGGACCGCCACAGCTCTACATAACCCCCCTCCCCTGCAAAAGGCACTCACCTTCTCCCCCCCATCCCATCACTCCCCAATCCCCGGCGGCTCCCCCCTCAAATACTGCCCCTCCTCCCTTCCCACAGACCTCTTCACCCCCTCCCGCATCGAACTCAACCCCCAACCCCTCTATATCGACGACGTCTTCGAAGTCCACCTATATGGCACCTTCTCGCAGAACCTCACCGCAAACGCGACCTGGACACTGACGGCCACCCACGCCGAAACCCCGGGCAATGAGACCGGGACGTGGGACTTTTGCGAGGTGATGGAGAGCATCGAGCAGCCGAATCCAGCGAGGAAGGTGCATTGTCCGCCGGAGGAGGGGTGGGCGCTGATTACGATGACAGGGTGGGTTGTGAGGCTGTTTATTGGGCCGGTAAGTCTCCACTTTTCTCTTACGCGCTCTTTGTGTTATATTCAGAGGGATTCGAGTGCGGCTGGAACGGACAGAGCTGACGCGATATGCAGGGAGATTACAATTTCAAGTTCGACGCCGTGACGAAGGAAGGAGAGAGGATCTACTGTCTAGAGGCGGACATGCATTTCGATTTCGAGGACAAGGAAATAGGGAATCGGTTAGATCTGAAATAGATCACGCAACCTTTCGAAGCATTCGCAAAGTCAGTCCTTGAGCGGTAGATAGAGAGTAGAAAGTTGTTTCCCCATACTACTTCTATGCCTTGTCTCACTAGAGCCTCGTTAAGAACAATCTGTAACTACAGTAATCTATTCTCATAGTGGCAGACTGGGCACTGCAAAAGACCTGGATTCCTATGATAAACTTTGTTCGTGATTTTAATAACGCTTTAAGAAGTCTAAATTGAGGTGTAAATATTTAAAATAACCCTAGATTATCCAACTCCAGCCGCCGTTTACGCCGCTAAGAGCTCACGGAGAAAATGTTCTTATACCCCCAGAGCATCCAGGTTGCAGGGAAGCTTCCCTGCAACGGCTTCGGCGACAACTGCTGAATTTCTACTGGCATATTCTTTCCGATAACCAAGGACCTGAGCTCGTCATTAACCGCCGAAGCAAGGTCCTTCCCAGAGTCGCTCCTGCATTTTCCACAAATGGGGCAGAAAGGCGCCTCATTGTGCGTCCAGAACTTACACCTCTCGCATTTCACAGCCCATATCTTACCCCCCGTAGTCCTTTCACGCTTGCCAGGGACCACCTGAAGAGTATCGTCAACCTGGCGGATGTAGCGGCTCCATTTGTTTTGCGGGAACATTGCGCAGCGTTCGCGCTTGATTCCCTCACACAAAGCCTCCACCCTCTGGAACAAGTCCTCGCTAAGCGGGGTTATTTCGCCTGATGGCTCGAAAATTTGGAGGATACCCTCGCAGAATTTTGCAAATCTGTCGTGTCCCGCTCCAAGAAACCAATTTGAGTCTATGTCCGTGAAGCGAGCGGCCTCATACTGTGCTTCCAAATCGTCAAAAATAAGGACCGGCATAATGGCGTTGATGATGGTCTGGAAGAGACGATGGTCGCGAAAAGCATTGTACCAAACCCGATTGATTTTATTCAGCCTTGGTAGCATTGAATCGTGGATCAGGTTCTGATACAGCTCGACAGAATTTTGCATTTCTGCTTTCGAATTCTCCTTAGAAGCTTCAAGGATTTGCTTTGTGAGCTTGGCAGCGTGAACGGCACCGCAGATACCGGCGTTAATTCCGGGAGAAATGAGTGGGTTTGTAAACCCAGCGGAATTTCCGATTGCGAACCATCCTTCTCCTGCCACGATAGGGCTTCGGTAAGCCATAGCTTTCTTCACAAACCAGGTCTGCTTTCCGTAGTAGTTTTCGAGAAGCAAGTATCTCCCATCGACAAGACGTTTCAGATCTGGGTATTTACATTTGAAGTAGTTAAATTTTCTCTCGGACTCATTGCTTCCATATTCGGTGAGGTCTTCTGGCAGCCTGTAGTCATTTCGAACAGCCCATCCAATTGAGGTGATTTTCTCGAATGGGCAACCGAAAACACCGCTAAGCGTTTGAGTGCTTGGAATCTCGCTCGCAGGAACTCCAGCCTTTCCCTTCTGAATTACGAAAGCAATAGCATCCATCAGGTTGCTCAAAGGCGCATGATGCCACGAGATAATGTTGAGAAACCATCCCCATCCTTCGGCAAAGCAAGCATGCTTGCCAGCCGGATATGTCCAATGTTCGAAGCGGTCATCCGCCTGACAGGCATTTCTCTCTTTGAAATAGGCCCAGTATGCATCGGTATTCCACCCCGAAAATTTTTCTCGACCTCCAAACTTGGAAGTCAATCTTCGCGAGAAGCCACTGGCGTCACAAACCAATTTCGCTTCCACAGTCGATCTGAGCGAACTGGAAGAATCCTTCAGTGAGATCCTTGGAGCTCTGAAGTCAACGCCAGATCTAGGATCGAGTTTTTGGGAACGGATGTTGGCATCATTGGCTGGATCAAGTCCTGAAGTTTGAAAAGTGATATCGACTCCGTGGTATACATTGATTCCAAGGCTTTGAGCCCACATTGTAAGAAACAGCTCAGACACGCGACGGTCCAGCTGAAATGCCACATCAAGGGAACCGAGATCAGACAGTGTGACTGACAGGCCTTGCTGGTCGACGCAGTAGAATTGCAAGCCGTCCTTAATGGCGAAAAACCGAAGAAGGTAGTCCATTGGCAGGACATGGCTGCCCGTGAACTTTGAAAAAGGAGAAAGCGTAGATTCCCCCACCTTTTCAATCGGTGCGGAGCTCTTCTCAAAGACTTCGATGGATAGGTTTGGAGCTGTGGTTTTCAAATGAATGGCGTAGCAAAGGCCCATTATTCCGGCACCTGCCACGACCACATCGGCTTTTCCCGTGAAGTTGTTTTCGTTGTTTGAGTTGACCAACTGTGAGTCTGAAAGCTCTGGGTCGTTTTTTCGCAGCTCTGTGAATGGACGGATAGGCTCTGCGCCTCCCGCTCCTATACCAGGAGCCATTTTAAGTCAAGGCAAGAGGAACCAGTCGACAGCGTGCTCGAAATTCTTAAAGGTTGTATCAAGTATATCGAAACTGAGGAGTGGTATTAGGGGTAAGATAGTATTTGAGAACAATGAAGGGTATTCTTCAATGCGATAAGATGAAAAGGAAGGCATTCAGCTCCTTAAATTTGGTCCGAGAGGCTTTGAAACGTGCGATGCATGTAAACCACACCACTACAACATTCCAGCCCACGGGAGTTCGCCAATAGTCGCATAGCAAAGGTAGACGCAGGGTGGTCACAGACACATAGTCCAAGAATCATGTCACGGCCTCGGCACTACGGGATTGAACGAATGGCGCTCCTAGGATGTGCCTGCTAGCGAAACATCTTGGGGACATAGACTACGTTGGTCAAGGCCCAGCTTCAATTCCGATTTTCTTGCCCTAAAGGAGGCTCACTACAATCCTAAACCTATTGCGAAGATTCTGGGGGGTTCTTTGCAACAAGCAAACGAATTGTAACAATCCCGTGAGCCTGATAGTCGACTTGCAGCTCTAGACAGATAAAGCGAAGGGATGCTCCATATCTAGCTCCGCGTTTTGAGTCGTAGTTTCCCACGTCGTTCCTCATCACCATCCGAGGCATGACTGTTTATGGCTGATGAAACCCGTAATAAAAGAGCCATTCCAAGAGATGTGCCGACCCGCCAGGCTGAGTTTCCGCCATGTGAGGCTGGGGGCTTGGTTTTCCGAGCAGCAAAATGGTCCTCTTCGGGTAAGGTCGAGCCGAGCATACGGTTGCTAAATCTTCTAAGGCTTCGGCCGCTTAGAAATAGTCATGGAGGGCTAGATTCCATAGCTTGTTGCTCTAAAAGTTGGCTCACCTGCAGCAGTGGAAGTGCGGAAGGCACCAACAGCCGACCGGACCATAAGTTGGAAAGGCCGGCGGAAGGCTCAATACTTCGGAATATGGGCCGTCGTAAATTTTCCGAGCCGGATGGTAGTAGAGAAATTCTTATCCAGCGTCATTGAGGGTATTATGATACAAGATGTCTTTTGGAAAGTTCCGTCACGGTTAAACATCCTCGCGGCCTTATGGCAGCCGATAGGTGGCATCCGGCCAATAAAATTTTTGCGCCGAAAAGTGCGTCACTATAAAACCGCCCTTATAAGCAACCCCTATAAGCATCACCACAGGCACCCCTATAGGCACCCTATAAGCTCCCCTAAAAGCCTCCCTTGTAAGCCACCACTCTAAACACCTCTATAAGCCTCCCTGATAGGCGCACCCTAATAAGCTACCCCTACAACTTTTTTTCCAAGCTTTTATAGCAACGCATCTCATATATGCACAAATAATTTCTTGGGACATGATTGATCCAAAAATGAATTGGCCGGACACTACCTATCAGCTTCCGTAGCTCAGGCGCAGATCAACCTCTACTCACCACCACTAATGCCGTTCACCCTCCGCTCATGCACCTATCCTTCTCTTCGACTGATAAGCCCGTGGTGTCAATTTCGGCAACGTTTAGCTGTAATTTGCAAGTGCCCAGTCTTGGGACTTATAGGCCGCAAACCTGCCCTGTTGCCGACCCACACGGATAGGCGAGATCGGGTATTCACCCCTCGGTGCGTACTAAAAATTAGGATCTTTCCTCTTCAAGAGCTGATCCGCCGTCCGGTCACTTTGCTGGGAATATCTTCCTCCTCTCCCGCCCTTAGGAATTCGCACCTGCAATACCTCACCTTCCCCTTAACACTAAAGCTCAATCGCTGCGGCAAGCTCCTTCTCTTTGAATTGCCTATTCTTAGCTCTTGCCTATTCTGCTAGTTTTGTACTCCTATTACTGCCTTTCCCTTCTCTATGGGAAAGGAGAATACACCAAAAACTTCTTTGAGCGGGCGTGAGGCTCTGAAAATGATACTTAAGAAAGAGCTTCAGGAAGGAACTGAGCGTAATGAACGTCGAGCTTTGGCGCTGTAGGGTTAGTAAATTAATCGAACCGCCATCTAGAAACCATCGCTTTTCTGATACTTTCGTTCCTTAACAGAAGATTGGATATCCGGAGGTTACGCCGTAGTGCATAGAGGCATCGAATGGTCCTGTGGGGTGTATTACGTTTGAGATTGAGGGTAAATACGACGATCCTGAGCCCGCTTGAGCTCCATCATCACAGCTTATAGACAACGATCTCGAGACCCTCGGCCAAGAATCTATTGCCATACCACCAGGCCGCGGCGGCAAGAAGGTAGCAAAGGTAATGACTGGGTGGGAGCGCTTTCAAATAGCAGAACTATATGCAGATACGAAGGTCAAAGATTGAACTCAATAATAGTAGAGGCGACGTTATGACTATCCCGTCCCCTTATACCTCTCTGCTGAGGTTCTCTCTACACCACCTAGAAGAGCTAAGCGTAAACGAGTCTTCTCTCAAACACGATGCCCAATTATCTTCGCGTGTATTCGCGTAGATGACAACACAATCGATGCTGATAAGGTTCAAATTTGCTAGCTGGAGAGTGGGTTGCTGGATCATAAGCACTAGATAATAGACCATCTTACATGTGAGCCTATGTAGCAGCATGCTCGTAAAGAAGAGAGTCAAGCTTTACCAATTGAATACCAACTACGGGATCTTACATATTTGCATACATAAATGACGAGTTAGTCAATCAAATATGACACACCGCCAGTCAACCGAATCAAGTACGATCTCATAGCAACCTGGTAATGTGAGACCTTAAACTTGGATTGGCTTGGTTGTTCACATGTACAGTACGTTCCAGCAGCTATGCCGAGACTCAGTATGTGATGTCCAACATCTTTGTCCAAAACTGTCCAATCTACCGCTCTTGTGGGCCATCATGACTTTTGCTGTAAAGTATATCTGCTAAGAAGGTATATAACAAGAAGATCTCCGTCTTGTATATAAACTACTGAGGTATCGAGATCGCTTTAGCCAAGAAGAATGTATGCGGGGTGATGCATTATGGTCTCTGCAAACGATGGAGGTTCGAGGGTGGTCCTCCTGTCATCGCTTCCAGCAGATGACGCATCAGTCTCCCAATCTACCTCAATCTCCGCGTCTTCCAGATTTCCTTGGTGATGTTCTGGATCATATAGTAGTTCATCCGCTTCCCAAGCTCTTTGTGGTATGGAAACAAGGTAACGTTGTGACGCCTGCAGCGACTCTCGCCAGAGATCCAGAACTTGCCACCTCGTGGCCCATATCGTTAAAGGCTCATATTTGGTTGAAGGAAAGTTTATCGTAGCGAGCACGGGCATGAAAGAAATCATTGAGGCAACATCTTTGATAGCCAAGCGCTTGCGGATTCCATACTCTTGTTCAAAACGCCTAGATCTTTTCGACGGACTGTTTTCGATCAAAGCGATCTTGATCGCCCAGTACAAGCTGTGAAGTACCTGTGCGAAAGCTTCGCTTCCGGAAGAACTTTCAACATCATTTAATAGATCGTCCCTGCCATCTTGTGCAGTCTTCATCAGCTTCTCTACTATCATGCTGCGATGCTGAACAAATTGTGTGGTAAGTCTTCGACTTGGATACCAGGATCCCCAGTCGGTAGGACAAGCATGACCTCGGAGATAAATATCCTCTATTAACCAAGCGATTGCGTCAAAGCCTCCATGGTTAGACGCGATCATCCAATCTTCGTTCTCCAAGAATAGGCTTTGAATATTCCTCAGTGATGATCCTTCGGCTCTTGGTACCTTGAGTAGCAAGAAGCTAAGGAAGCTAGAACAACCAACAAGAAGCGGATTGCTTGCAGAATTTTTGATAGCCTTTCCAGCTACGTCATACAAATCGTCTTCCGGAGGACAGAGACCCAAACCTAGGGTCATCAGACAGACAAGTGTGTACAGGTGTACTATATCAATTAGCATTGCATAGAAATCAGAAATATGAAAGAAAAGTGCTCGACATCGCCTATCCAGACAATGCTAAATTAAGGCAGATATTATACTCACCTATTTTCTTTATCATCCCGAGCACCACCGTCAACGCCAAGTTCAATGAGCAACTTAGCAATGGCTTTCAGATTGTTCAATAATTGCAGTCCATCTTGTCTATTGGCAAATGGATGGGCGCGATGGGCGTCTTTTTGAGAACCTAGTCTGTCCCATTGCGAGCATATAAAGGCGACATCAAATATCTCAGAGAACACAACCCCAAGAAGATTTGTTCCTTTTGCTGTATGATCGAAAGGTGACACCGTTCTATTTGCAAAGTGTTGCTGAACTTCCAGCTTATTTCCGTTGGTGATGGCCAAAATGATTGGATTGTGGTCCTGGATAATACTTTGTGGCCTGATTGCGTACCTCAACACCGGCTTACTGGCGGCAGATACTATCCGATCTATCGTCATCACGGCGCCTTTATGTAGTAGCCATGGAGCGGGCAAGAGGATCACCTCAAACCTTACAGACGTTGAGCGTTCGACTTTTCGGGATTCGGTAGAAACCGAAACCTTGCCAAACCAGAAACTGTAGGACTGATAATGCAGGAGACGTCGTACTTTATGCCTCGGAAGGGGCGAAGTCGTTATCTCCATTTGGTTTCTAGACTCAATTCGTGACTGGGATTCATCTGGTTGAGGCTTAGCTAAAGAGGGTTGCGGGGCATCAAAAGTAGCTGGCTTGACTCCTTCCATCTGTATTGTTTCATGTAAGGTCTGAAATTCTTGCTTGATTCGATTTGATATGACATTCTCTAGTGCGGGTTTCAGTATTGCTGAGAGGCGTTGCATATTAGTTTGGGTCAAAAGCGAGTCTAACGCGGATCTTATTTCCCGTAAATTTTGGTCCAAATCCCCAACAGAGCCTTGAATTTTTGCTAGTATCGTGGAGTATGAATCTTGACTCAATACTAATGTCGATAGCTTATCCGATATCCGAGCTGTTCCCTCTTCTGAGAAAATAGCATGCTTGAGTATTGTTGAATGAAGGATTAAAAGATATGATTGTTGCAGCATCAACTTTCCTCGCTGAAGCCTCTCGGTATACTTCACAAATCTTTTCTGTCTGAATGAGGCTTTTAAATTATTCCAGGTCCTTCTAGATCGAGGAGTCGTGTCCGTTGACACGTGCAGAACGACTAGGTCGCGAAGGCTTTTCACCCAATGATCACAAAACTCTAATGCAGGCTTGAGCTCATTAGATACAGCGTCTGGAACCGTTGCTCCTGGAGATCCGGGAGAAATTGTTGCTGGGGGGGTGGCGAGAATGGCATGTGAGCTTTGCTGGTAGAAAAGAACGGTAATTTCCCGAAAGAGGAGCTCTAGAGCGTTTAGTTCCTCCACTAGGGTCGCAATATCCTCTGGTACATCTCGGAGATCTCGAAAGAATGTACAAAGAAACGTCAAGCCTCGCAGGATTTGGCCAGTAAAGCCTACTATGCCGACAATGCTTCCAGCGGCCCCAACAGCCTCAAGAACGACGGACATTAATAACAGTCGATGCTATTGGTACCTCAGACACAAACGGTACGCTCTCGAATGTACTTGATAGTATCCTTGGAATTTGATGTGGCGAAAATGGCCCAAGAACAGTTTCACGACTCAGTGGCCAGGCAGAAGCCAAGAGCGTGGCGCTCAGCCTTAGTGCACGCCACTTCATTCTCAGCTCAGGTCAAAGCAGCACCAGCTCAGGTTGGCAACCGTAGATAGAGCTAGATGAAATTTATCTTGTGTCCCATTGTAGAGGTATCAAGTGCGTTGTGGGACGTCGAGACACTTTGCAAATCCCGCGAAGTGGTCGTTGACTTCGTAAAGTAGAGTCTCCTTGGCGTGGTGTGGTAGCTGATGCTTCGGGCCGAAGGGGTCCTTGCGGCACGGCTCGTAGGTTGATCCCGCCGACACTTCTCCCTCAGGCCGGGGCTGTGTGGGAAACGCGGGGGCACACATCGTACTGTGCGCCTTATCGGTCCAAGGAAGGTCTATCAACCAGATAGGCGGATAACAAACTACGCTCAAGTAATCGTGTTCATCGCACCGGAGAACACCGGTAACAATCTACAGCTGCTTGATAGAAAGCGAGATGGGGCAGCTACATCGATCACCAATTCTACTAGGCAATCTCTAGTAATTATTCTGCGGCCAGACTTAGACCTTTACCTACATATCTGAATGACAGCAGGAAGTCTGAATGTGCAGTGGACATGACCTTCACTTCAGTAACCATTCTCGTCCAACCACTTCTGAACGTCTTCCCTGTCCCGTTCAACCCATTCAGCTTTAGTCCGGACGTGATCTAGAGCCTGGGCTAAATATTTGTCGTACGTCTTCGTGTCCTTGTGCTCAAAGAATTTCTTGACCGTCTTCCACTGCTGCGTCGTCCCTAGGCCGCTCACGCACGTCTGAACGAGGCGTGCATGGCGCCCTAGCCCCGTGCTTATAGAGCCAATCAAATCATCCCAATTCTTCACCAACCACTGCCAAAGAGCTTCTTTTCCCGGCTTATGGTTGTTGAGCGGCTCAAGTACATTTATGGTTTCATTCCGGGCGCGAATAGGGGGGGATGTAGAAAGAGCGAGGATGCGGTCGATGACTTCGGAACTTGTCGCAGAACCAAGAGAGCGGAGAATCTGCTCGCGGAGTTCGACGCGGGAGGTGTCAGGGAGGAGCTGGACAAGGGCATTGTACTAAGCAGAAAGGACGTTAGCTGGATAAAGCAAAATCAAGGTTGGGAGGTGAGCCATGGCTAGATACCTCTTGGACACTGCCATTTACGAGCACAACACTGAAAACTGCAATGCGAAGGTTGGGATTGAGAGCTTTGTTGTTGCCCCAGATAAATTTGTCGAACATGCCCTTCGCGGCTTCATTTATATGCGGCTCATCGGCTGAGTTCAGAAAGAGAAGAGGCTTGAACATCTGATATTGGTGGCTGTCATTTTTGCTAAAGTTCCAGCCCAGCTTCTTTAATTGTTTTTGGATGAGTTTCCTCTTAAAGGCCCTCAAAGACGAGACTGTCGACTTAGATTCGAAGATCCATGCATCAAGAACATTGTTGATGCAACTGAGCATCTCGATCCAGACAAAATAGTTGGATTCCTCGCTAAATTTCTCCAATAGACCCAGAGCGGTAGATGTCTTCATACCGTTAAACCCGCTAGCTGCTAGAGCAAAGGCGTCAGACAGCACCCCGATTCTATCCTTAATCGAGAAGAGGCCGTTCATTGCGTTGTCTCCAAGGTTCAGGAACCGCTTCTTGTTGTAGGAAACTCGGTAAAACCCTACTTGGTCGGCGTTAAGCTTGAAGGACCCCTTAGGCATTGGCATCGAGGTCGATCGGTCCAGCAACATGATATCTTTGTCAACGCCAGACTTAGTCTTGATCCTAACGGGCACCGGATAAAGAGGACCATCGTCCTCATGGTCGGGACGTCCTGTGGAAAGAAACCGCTGCTGGAACAGATGAATCTGACTCCTCTTCTCATCCTCAATGACAGTAATAACCGGGTAACCCGCGGACAAAGTCCAGCTGCCCAATTTCTTGCCAACATCATATTCGACGGCCTCACTTAATGACCTCCAGAGATCCTTAGTCACGCTGCTTCCGAACGAATTCTTCTTCAGATACTGCGAAACGCCTTTGACGAACTTCTCCTCACCCAAGATATCCGCGATCATTCGTATAACTGCTTGGCCTTTCTTGTATGTGATGTCATCAAAAATCTGATCGACATCACTATCCCTCTCGATTACGATTTCTATAGGATGGCTGCTCTTGCTCGAATCCAGCATAAGAGCTGCTTGGTAATCTTTTGAAAGAAAATCGTTCCACATTTCCCATCCCGGCTCCAAGTCGCTCCAAGAACTCGTCTCGGCCCAGCTGGCAAATGCCTCATTAAGCCATAACCCGTCCCAATACTTTGTAGTCGTGATATCACCGAACCACTGATGGGCAAGTTCGTGAACAGTTACGGACGCCGAAAACTGTCTCGTGGCCGCACTACTATCCGCCAGATCAAGTATGAGAAGAGACTCTCTGAATGTAACCAGTCCCCAATTTTCCATACCCCCTCCCCAGCCAGGCACCGCAACCATGTCAAGCTTTGGAAGAGGAAAGAGAAGGTCAAAGGTCTCTTCGAAGCGGTCTAGACATCTTGCTGCCGTAGTCAATGCATAGTTTGATTGACTGATGTCCATATACTTTGCAGCATAGACCCGGATAGGTATCCTAAACATGGTTGTCTCGAGATAGTTAAGTTCGCCAATGATAAAGGCCACTAGGTATGTGCTCATAAGAGGAGTCTGGTTGAACGTAGTTGCCGTCTTTGATTTTCCTTGGGACGTGATGGCAGTTTCATGTGACACATCCATATTCCCAAGGCGAGTAAATTGTGATTCGGCGATTAGAGTCACTTCGAAGGTTGCCTTGAGGCCGGGCTCATCGAAACAAGGAAAAGCTAGTCTGGCGCCATTGGGCTGGAATTGTGTTGATACGATCCATTTTGCTCCGCTGTCTGAGTCCTGGAGGGGGGCGCGGAAGAAGCCAAAGCCGGGATGCAGAAGACTGCCGGTAAACGTTTGCTTCAAGCAAATAGTTGTCGGAGCTGGGATGTGGTCAGTCAAGTGGATCGTGAGAAGGCCATTTGCACTGTCAGTCTCGATTTCAGCAATTCCTACGGCTTTGCCATCGCTTGTCACAACTTCCGTTTCGTGGATATCAAGGTCGGCTGCGTGAAGTGAGATAGATGTGGTATTCTCAAGCACGAAGAGGTATAATGCGATTGTTCCTTCAAAGTCCTTCGCACCTACCAGGTCCGGCTCAAAAGATAGCTTGTAATGCACAGGTCGAACATTGGTGGGTAGGAGCTGTCGGTGTGCGCTAGACTCGTGCTCTATCTCAGACTTCGTCTCCGGTGTTCGAATAATGTCATGCATATTGCAGACGAGTCCTGATACGGCTGAGCAATTTCAAATCTTCCGAGAACCTGACTTGAAGCCGGCTCGTACAGATTTGGTATCTTACCGATCCGTCAACGCGTTGAAGGTTCAATTGACGTTGAAGTTGTGACGGCAAACCAAGAGAGAATTTATGATCGGCCATTCCCCGCAAGTCGTTCCTTCTCTCTTCAACGCTGCGGCCGGCGCGTACCTACCTTATTAGTTGTCTAAAAAGAGTCAATTGCGGCAAACGTGATCCAAGGCTTGGCGTCGTCAGCAGTCGTCGCACGTCTCGTCGCACTCCTCTTCGCACTTCTCTTCGCACTCCTCTCCCGACTTCTCGCCAACAATGACGCGTTGCTGACGGAGCCTACATTGTGACAGGGCCGCAACAGGAGCTCATGAAGCTCTTGTGCTCGTACGCCAGCAAAGAACCAAGTTCCCTCCAACTTCAATGCCTGAGAGCGGGAAATCCTTTGTTTGCACTTGGTTGGACGCCAAGGATGCAAACCTATCAAACAGCCCACTGTATCACACAGGCAATTTCTTTTGCTCCGGTTTTGATTGCGGCACAGCCAGACCGCAGAGCATCCCCGTCCATCCAGACCTATGAAGGGCCAAAGAAGTGAGCGACAAGGCTGCAAATCCTTCGATCCCCATTAACTTTCTGTGACCGCACGATTGACGTCTAGGAGGGAGCGATGGAACATCACTTCCGACTTTAACTAGTCCCCATAAAGAGGGCGTCGACCCTTGAAATCAAGGAGACATGGATGTGCCACACTTTGATGGGGCAAGCGAAGTGAGCCTCGCCAGATAGAATTAAATTACCAAAATGAAGATGTGCAATTTTCAAAAGCCTGCTTCCTCTTGCATCTCATAGCTCTTTCAAAAGTACTAATCTCATGACAACTTTAAAGACGTAGACAGACGTCATGAAACTCAATTTGATCAAGTGGGCGAGAAGACCTTTGTTGCCCGCACAACCGCGAGTTCTCTCAAACTTGATACCAAGAAAGCCGCTAACACAGGGACTAGCTCCGAATCAACTCTGTTGACCTCTATCCCTCAAGACAAGCACGACGAAGATACCATCGCCTCATCTCATGAGCAGTCACCGCCGACTGTACGAGTTTTCAGAGCTGAATTGCCAAAAGTTGCGGTTCAGACACATATTCGTTTGACTTTCCAGTATTTAATACACGTTGTTGCCATTTTGTCAACGGTAGCTGTCACCACTCTCAATCTCTGCAACGTATTCTGGGCTAATCCTGATGTGACGAACCTCAACACAAAACTGGGTGCCTTCCAGTTCCTGACAAGAATACACGAGGCCATCCTAACAACATCGCTAGTCAGTATCGTGTCTTTCCAAATCCGCGAAAGATTGATTTCACGCTTAGGCGTGTCTGCGGGGCACCTGTTAGGTGCTCAGCAGATCCAATCTTCTTATTACTTAATCAGCAGAGAGCTTTGGGGCCCAATTTTGTCGCGTCGGCCTATTTGGGCACACCGTGATCAATTCAAAGTTACGATTCTCTTGATCACGGCCGCTTCCTTTATCCTGGTTTCTGGGCCACTGTCTGCAATTTTGCTCGTTCCTCGAGCAGATTGGGCGTCTCTAGAATTTTCAAGATTTATGCCGCTTTTTACAAACACCTCTGCTTCTACCTCCGATCTATGGCCAACGGAGCTGTCTCGAAGCTCAGCGGCACCTGAATGCTCTCAGATCGACGCCATTAATTCTAGTGCCTGCCCAGCCGCTGCACTAGGACCCATCTATGATGCGTTCATGCAACCTTCAATTAGCGGCAGGCTTGGAGATTTCAACGTTTCCAATGTAAGCGGTAACTCCAGTAACCGGAGGGTACTATCAGTCTTTCAGGCTGAAAAGAATGCATCTGTTCAGTCTATCCAAGTCTCCTCGCTTCCAGACAAACTCAGCGCCATCTTCCGACTATACTGGGATCATAGGAACGCTGATACTACCCGAACGACCTATACTGATAGCGATGATGATATGACGAGCCGGTTGCAGCCTACTGACCCGATCGAAGACCCAAGCCGAAGGCTAAAGGTTCTCTTATCAACAAAGGAAGACAACCCTACCTACAAACCTTGGACCCGCACCACTTGCAGTTACTCTGATGTATTCAATCCAAAAGCTCTTCTTGATGCCTACAACTTCTCGCTCGTTGACTGGAGCAGACCGTCCTTCCAGTGGGTAGAATTCACAAAGAGTCCAGGTTCACAAAGTTTAGGCGGAGTCTTCACCTACACTGATGATAGCACCGGAGGCAGCGAGCAAACGGCGATAGCCTGCTCCATTGACGCTTTCTGGGTTCCTATGGTGATGTGGATTGACTCTGACGACTTGTTTCGAGTGTATCAGGACCATCCTAACCCCAATGACTTTACGGAAAATTCATCGTCTCAATCGCATCTCCGTAAAATTCCAATCAGTATACGCTCATCATGGACAAATCTCATCACTACTTCACACAGCCTCTCCGCTAACTTCAGCGGCACCTATCACGAATTGTCGTACGTGGAATGGTTGATGAGCATGGTCATCGGACTCATCACACTTCCTCCCAATAATACTACTGATTCCTTGCCAAGCGCCACTCTCGGTCTGGCACCGCTCTTCGACTCCGGACATTCAGCGTCAAAACATATACCCACGGAAGATCCGGGTGGGCTCGCTCTCATCCTATCTCTCCTCGTCACCGAAGCACTCGCTCGCTACTTTCCCCAGAGTGCCATCATGGCAATAGATCCCATCAATAAAGATCCCAAGTGTAAGTACTGGATTCTCGAGACAGAAGGTCCATGGGGTTGCATCCCAGACTCGGACGTCAGCCAATACTGGCATGGGGAGCTGACCCATTTCGGCATGCACCTGCAAAGGTTTGGATGGGGCTGGTTCTCGCACTCCGCCGTCACCGTCAAGATCGCGATCGCAGTCCTCGGCCTTCACGCTTTATTGACAGCAGCATGGCTGATCTGGACGATACTGTTCAGGAAGTCCGGACCACGGGCATGGCGCGGCGCGGCAGAGATGCTAGCTCTAGCGTTTAGATCCCCGCCGCCGGAAGAAGGGAGTGGGCCTTTGGGAGAGGACGTGGGCGCTGGAGTCGATCATGCATCGACCTGGTCTGAGAGGGTGGCTGTCCGAGAGATGGATGATGGGAATAAGGTGGGCTTAGTAGTCCTGAATAAGGGCCAAGAGGATCGTGATGGCGGATTAAGGCTGAGGGTTGGGAAGAAGTATGGTTGAACGCTCACCTGCTCACCGCCTATGGTCATAGAGCCTTCTTCCATATTAGCAACCAAGCCCACAGCTCAGGGTGTTTTACGGTAGCGATGGTTGAGCTTCAGCAGCCCTCTCAATCGGAAGCGACAAACTTGGAACATTTGAACATTCGGACTTGCACCAGGTATTCAACAGAGCTAGGCAAGGTGCTGAGGTTAGGACACGCTAGGTAGCTTTGTAAGCGCAGCGCACATGATACGATTTTCCTTGCCTAAAGAAAATTGCGGTAGAAAGCTACCCCAGCCTAATTTATAGGAAAGGAAGGTTTTGCATAAGGCGGCGTGGCCCTACCACAATAAAACTTCGACATGTGCATTTGCTCTTCTTTCCAATCTTCAAGTCCTCGTTCAGTACATGTTACACAAAATCTTCTCAGACGTATCCTGAGATCTTGATTTCCAAGAGAAGGCCGTTAAGGAGTTGGAGTGAACTTATTTGACATCTGAGAAGAGTGCTTGATGGGAGTTGATTGCTTTAAAGGTATTTCATTTCGCTCTTATGCGCGTACAAGAAGCTTCTAGGTAGGTGTTAGTTGATACTCTAGCCATTGTCAATTTGTAGTCTGAATAGTTATATGGAGATCTACAAACCTTGCTTCCTACTTCATATGGCGCTTCAAGGTCACTCGATTCCAAAGAGTCTGAACGAAACAAGGGACATATCCTTGGTGGCGGTAGGTCTCCGTTCAACAGATCGGAGATGTAACGAGAATCCGTCTTTAGGTAAGGGTTTGCATAACGGTCTACTTTCTCTTCTTGCGAGGCGATATCCCAGGTTAGGATGGCAAAGTGAATGCACTTTTGTCTTCAATCTCCCACGGATTTTAGCAAAGAAGTGAAATAGCTATACACGCGGAAAAGTAGACGAGAAAAAACGGTGTCCGTATCTGCCAGCTTCCATTAGAAAGCAGGGCCAGGGGGTCCTAGTGCTCGATGGATTGGTTGAGCCATGTCTGCCTGGAAGACAGAAGTTAGTTGCCTGTCTCAGAGGGTCCTACGCCAACCGCTCTCAAAAACGTGACAGTTGATGCCTCCGATTGGATGTAAGGTAATCATCTTTGATAGGCGTAGTAGACTCCTTTGGCGAAATAAAAGACAATAAAGAAGAGAAAGTAGGAAGATTTTCCTTTTTGACCTCCTCAGAGCAGTGGAGATGCGACAAGTACTCTGACAACGTGGTTTATATCGAAACTCATGAGATTGCGCTTTAGCTCCGAGCAGAAGGCTCTGAATAAAGGGCTTGTCCTACAAGTGCGAGACAGGCTTGTGCAGGAAGGTTCTCAACAGATTGCCGGTCAGTAAGCGGAGGGGGAGACATGCTGCTGTCACGAAATGTGCCGAAGAATAGCTAGAAATCGCTCCAATGACCAGTCAAATCCTATATTTAAGAAGGCTGTTCGTTTTATTTCCGCTCGAAAAAGCAAAGCTGCCTACTAGTAGCCCTTTGTATCATTGCTTTAGCGAAAGTTCAGTACTTCCAATTTGACAGAATCCCGGAAAAGTTCTTCAACTGCTTCGCCATGCATAAGTTTCGTTACATACGACTCTCCAACAAAATTCCATTCGGCACCCTCTTGCCTAATAACATAGCAAACGCCACCGCCAGGTATTACTGCAACAGTATCGCTAACCATAGAATCTGAAGGCCCAATCCCCATCCGTCCGGCAGAAGTTATCAAGAAGGACCGGCCGTAGCAAAAGTTTGAAGCCAGTACAGCATATGTTTTGGGGTCTCCACCCTCTGAGAGACGCTTTATCCATTCTATCGAGTCCTTCTTTCTACGATTCCTGGATGTAAAGGAATCCATTAGATCCTCGTTGTCTAGCAAGAGCTGATGCAAATACGCAACTCCATCTTTGAAGCACTGGTCCCAACTGCGTCCACCGAGTTGCTGTTGTTCTGCAGTGGTTGCTTGGATAAAATGAGTTGTCCAGGACTCCAAATCATTCTCTTCCAGTAATGTGAGAGCTGCTGAACACACTTGTGACATGGTAGAGGCCAGCGACTGGTTAAATTCATCGTTAAGCACATTCTCGTCATTCATCCGAAGGACTTGGAATACTTTATCAACTTTCATGCCGTGGAGCCGGAGGATAGAGTGGTCTTCAGTGGGATGTAAGCCTAGTTTAAGGTCACCAGCAGCATAATAGTGGTCAGGAAACCCTAAACGGGCAGGTTTTGAAACGTCAGAATAATGAATCCAAGAGAAACTTTTTCGAATGTTTCTGTTCGAAATTGCGAAGTCACTCCAGTCGGTAAGCCACGTTGGGAAGTCCCTAAATTCGTGTCGACGATGTTTTCGACTGAAGCTGCCACTCGTGCCATGAGCCCGCGTAAGGATTGAGAGCGACCCATTTTGTTTAAGCAAATATAGCGCGAATTTCTGATACACATGACGTACGTCGATGTTGTAGTCGGGAGCTAAAGAGTCAGGTAACTTTGAAGCGTCGTGATATTCGGCTGCTAGTCCCAACAAGCTGTAGATCTTATCTCTCTGGTCAGTGGCACGGAACTTGTTTTGAGTGATCGATATCAAGGCGCTGAGATGCCATTTAGCCTTCGAGCGCCTTAGATAACCTATGTTATCCACGTTTAGGAGCTCTGCAGGTATCTGGGGGAGTCGAAAGTAGCCCTTCCGACGCATCCATGATGCAGCCCACTCGATCCGACGCCACGGGAAATGGTGTTTTCCATGAATAAAAATTGGATCATCCTGTGACAGAACCACCTCCTGGACAATCCAGATCCTTGAGAACCATGGTAACTCGACCAGTTGACGTAGAAGGAGCCATTGCCTATCAGCCCAGTCTGGCAGTCCAGTCCTAGAATGGGATGAATCAGAATATATTTCATATGAAATATCTTCTGGATTATTCGTCCTCGGATGTTGAGCTTGAAAGACCTTGTAAAAATCATCGATCAGCTGCCAGGCCAAAGACGATGAGTCAAATGGGATCCCCAGCCAGACAAGTGTTCTGATAGCGCGTGAGTAGATGTCGCCCATGCATTGAACCTGAGATGAACGCTCAGTCTCATCTTCTTGGTTAATGCAAATGCTGTCTATCCAAATGTATTCGATTGCAGGACTCAGGTACGAGTCATTTCTAGCCAATTCTCGAAATCGTTGAATGCCGATGGCAAGATCAAGACTTACGTAGAAAGTGTCCGTTCCAATACGAATAGGCGTATCTTGTTTTCGAGGACCCCAGCAGTGACTGAGAGCGTAGAATGGAGGGGCTGCGTCAATCTCAGCCTTCTCTAGGGCTCCAATGTTCAAATCAGCAGTGTTCGCATTTACTCGCAGAAGTCGAATATGGCGAGATGGCAACGGCCTGTAAGGTGAAAGGTATCCAGTCATCATGGTCAAGCATGTGTCTAATAACGTATATTAGTATTGCCACTTTTAGCTTCTTCCTTTGTCTCTCTCTGCTTGGTCTTCAGGTATTGAACAAAGAAGTCCACAGGGCTAGATTCTGAGGTAAAGTTCAAGTCTATTAGTTCAAGTTATGGAAATCGTGGGTTTAGTATTACCGTTAGGCGTGACTAACGATCTGTCACGCTTTAATTCGAATATTTTCGACTTGAAAATATATAGGCAGCCTTGCGGCTCAGACAGCTTGTTGGAGGGCTGGAAGAACCCTGGTCTCACTATCTTGCACCAGAGGCCTACCCTAGTCGCTGAGTTGTCAAAACATACCTGAAGGCAACGAGGCGACGAGGCGACGACAAATACCAATCATTCTTACCCGGATGGCGTTGGATGAAGTTCTCTCATTACTTGAGCTCTTGAACTTTCAACCCTCGTTTCACTGGTATTGTCGATTTCGTCGAAGCTGTGCCCAGATTGATCTTGACAAGCATGCTGTCCGCTACCAAGAAAGCGGATTTGGTTCCGCTCTCAGGTTGGCAGGATTAGAACTCGCGCTTTGCAAATCCATTCTATCAGCTCCATATTGATCCCGCCAATCTGGTAATGACCTATCATTGGATTCATCGATCTATGAACATCGATCTTGAGACATGAGCAGTCCAATTGAGACTTCTCAATTGAAAAAGAGGATCCACCAGTCTCTCCTTAGGCAGGGGTAGCTATGCTAGAAAGTAGAATCATGAAAGCGAAGCTCATGAGAATCTTCTGAAATTTTCGATGATTCCGGCCTCACCGACTTGAAACCTTACTTACTTAGCACTGCAAATGGCCCAGCGGGCTTTCGACACTGGAGGACCAATCACAATTATTGATTTGATTTGCCACAGCTAACCAGGTTCACAAGGAACAGCATACTTCGTTGGAGACAAAAGCCGGCCAGCTCTTCCAAAGTCTCATGAGAGATTTACGAGACGGACAAAGATAGATATAAATTGAAGACTCTAAAGTCAACCTCTAATACTGAATTACTCAAGTGCTTTGCCAGAGATCTCTCCCTGACGTGTTGCATGCACGAGGCAGGGAATTTGGGATCACGAATGCCAGGGAATTCAGTTTTGATCTGAGCTCAAATACGATCACTCTGTGTGCCAGATCCCATCCGCCGAAAATAGGCTTCAGGATAGCAGGAAAGCTCTCCGGCGAAGAGATCGTCGATTTCCTGTCCGCAAGAGACTGGAGACCAGCGTCTGCATTGACATTGAAGTCAGAGTTAGTTGCGAAGGAAAGCCGAATTTCTAAACGTCCAGAGGACGCCAATTCTCTTTTCGTGGCAGATGATTACCACGTTAGGGAATAAATTATGGGAACAAATAATGTATCTTTAAGCATAGACTAAGCTGCTGCTCGGAGCTTTGCCAACAGCTAAACTTTTGAAACTATAGCGTTCCAGCTTTATCATATAGCTTTGACTCACTTCACAAGATTCATGAGGCGCCTCTTAATGTACACAACCTCTTAACAAAGACCATAAATTTGGGTGAACATTATATCCAAAGTCATACGAGTCGTATGTCGTGCAATTAGGCAATATTGGCATCGTCACCAATAAGAGCACGTATTTACAAGGTATATGCTTGAGAAAGCCATTCCTTTCCCACAGAATGATCTGTTCGTAAGCCATAGTCAGTAATCTTAGAGCTGATCAATAATGGTTCAGTTGCGCGTTAAAGGCTGACGGTAGAGCCTCCTAGTCGTTCGAGCTTTACATCCGATGGATTGTGGAGTGGGCGGACTTAAGACGATAGTATCATAGTAGCAACATTATAAGTTCCGAGATTAAGGAAACGAAGCGTGCATCAAGTAATTCGTTATACTAATTAACTCGCACGATCTACGAATGACTGTACCCGCTTCGCATAAGATCGTCCCCAAGCCAGCTTCGCATTGGACAAAGCTGCCACATTACCAAAAGAAAGGATTTTTCACTTCCCTCAATTCATGTTCTGGCACCAGGCAGTGAACTCCTGATGCAATGCAATCTACACAGAGACCAAAATCTCCTTCATCATAACAGACGTTGCACGTGAAAAACGACGTCTTCAGTAAAACCCCACACTCATCGCAACTCCAAGTGCCAGGGCCGCTTAGGTGCGTGTATTTATTGATAAGTTCCGTCAAAGACTCGTTAGTCCTGTGCGAAGGGGCTTGATTATCAAAGTACCGTAATAGCGTCCTTGCCGGAACCCTGGCTGAGGGATCTTCCTGCCTGCAGTGGCTTATTACCAAATCAAAGTATTTGGGAACCTCGGTATTATGGCAACGAGGTAAATCGATGGGATTCGCGTGAGCGGCCTTACAAGAATGGCGAGGCCAGTTCGAGCAGGCATTGATGGTACAAAAACAGCCTCCGGCAGTCCATCTGTTCTCCGCTATTAGCCACAGAACCATACCAAGCAGGAAAAGATCCATCCGGAAATTGCAACTTTTAGACCACGGAATGCCATCAAGTGTACCGCGGAGTTCGGGCGGTAAACAGCCATAGCGGTTGCCTAGCATGATCATATGGTGAATGCCATTCAAAGGATCCAGCACAACACTGCCATCGGCTCTGACACCTATACCGCTTCTCAATGTGAATCCTCCTATGACAAATCCTCGGGCATGAACGTCTGAGACAGCACCTACAATTTGTTTCGCCCATTTCTCCCTAATATACCATGGTATTTGATTTCCTTCTGCTTCTGCACCAATAAACATACAGCAGAGTGAGCGTATTGGTAGTAACTCTTTAAGATAGGATTTCAGGTGTCTCCTAGAGTCATCTAGAACAACGCCAAGAAATTTGACGATGTTTTTGCAATCTCGTAGAAGGGACATTCGTTTCAGAAGATCGACGAAGTTTCTTGTTCGTCCATGCCCAGATCTTCCAGCTCCTGTAAACGGTATTTTGAACTCAATACAATTATCAGACTCCACTTGGGCCAGATATGTATATTGGCTACGGCGCTTTAGCACAATGACTTCAGTCTCGAGGAATTGCGGATAGCCCATATCATCAATATCCTGCAGCAATTGCTGCTCATCAATAATCCGAGATTCCTCAACATCCTCCGCGACCACTGTAGATGAGGTATCAACGATAAAGTTGCCAGGAGTATCCTCTATGATCTCGACAGATAAGTTCGTCACTGTTTCGTACAATGATTTGCTTTTGATAACGTTTTCCAGTTGAATGCTAAGGTCTGTTGGCATCAGTTGGTTTATGCCTGGGTCATTGTCAAACCAGGAGCTCTGTAAGAACGTTGGGCACTCGCCAAATGTAAGGACAGCTGCATTTATGGTAACCTTCTCCCAATTTCTTGGGGTTTTGGAGTAAAGGAGGAAAAACTTATTGATTCGATACGGGCCTGTAGATTTTAGGGTCTTCATAGCAATAAGATTTGCTGTTCCGTCGAACTCGTTACCTAAGGAGAATCTTTCGGGAAGAAATGTAGAACTAGTCTCGAAAAAATAGTCGGGACTACCAAAGAACTTGTCCTGAAGCCGGTCGATCGACTTGTCCAAGGAAGCTTTAGAGAAACGGGAAACGCAGTCAAAGAAAATATCGATGACTTCAGTTTCCGAACGCTCCGAAATGGATTGATAAGAGGAGTCGTCAGAGGAGTCGCTATTCATTAGACGACGAACTCTTCCCGAGAGTCTATGCCACCTTCGCCTCCAAGCCCTTTCACGGCTATTGAGGGTCTCTGTAAGACGTCCGATTTCTCGGTAGATATGAGCGACTTCTCCGCGATGTGCAATGTCTTCCAGGAGCATGGCTTGTCGGGTTCTCTTCACAAAGGGTGCAACAGCGTTGAAGGTTTGATCAGTGAATACTGGTTGACCATTAGTAGGGTTAATCTGATGAATCTGAGAGATCGTAGAGCTACATGTTTGAGCTTGCTCACTAGTGTAAGGCTCTCCGCTTTGACATTTATATTGTGTCGTGTCGGCTTCTGCCAAAGAAACTTGTGTCTCAGGTCCATAACCCTGACCTTGACCATTTTCAGGGAATATGGTGCAAAGAAACCTTCGAACGGCGATGTGATCTCGAGGTTCCATATCTGCGCATTGAAAATTAGTCAACATAATGACCTGAGTAGTGAATTAGGCTAAGCAAGGTCCAAGCTAATGGAATTGTAAAATATCATTCTGTGACGATAGAGTTGCGATTAATCGAAACTTACCCATGGAATATTCTTCGAGATACTTCCATGCGCCAGTAGCTAATTGCATGATTGCTTTCCGAACAGCTCGATATGCACTATCCGATGTATGATTGAACTTCTGGATATTGTAGTGATGCCGCTGAAGGGGGTGGCTCTGAACGTTCTTGGATATATCCAAACACGCCGTTTCCTGAGGTACGAGATAATCCTGACTTGAGATTAGGTTGGTTCATTAAATGCCACTGATTTGATCAACACAAATTCTGACTTACATCTTTTACCTTTTCATTTAGCAGCGGCTTGCCTATCGGACTTGGATCAGTCTCATAGAAGCACCAAAGTGGAATCGGATGATCTCCACGACGTGTTTCGGTAAATCGAGTCACTATATCCAGTAGGTATTGGCTTCCTTCAACAGAAAGCATCATTGTCTCCTGATAAACCTTAAAGTGCCTATTGTTCTCCAAAATAGCATCGACCATTTGTTCTAGCGATAGACCTCGTCGTCCTCGAAAAGGGGTTCCCAAGAATACAAGGCCAGCTGTGGATCCATGAGGATTCAACCACCTGTTAGGGTTATCGAAGGAGCGACGAAGAGCGTGGATGAGGACAAGACCACCATAGCTATGTGCAATAAATATTATCGGTCGGATGAGTCCCTTGATATATCCTGTTAGAATGAATGCAAGTTGTTATGGAGGACACTTAACATACCCTACGGTGAAATTCTAAATCTGTGAGTAGCATTTCAGCTATTTGAGAGACATGGGTTTTCTTGGGCTTGTCTTCTTCAGCACCGCGCCATACAGATTGGTAACCGAAACGCATTATACGTGCATTGGGGATCGCCTCTGGAAGCATATTTGGGTGTTTGAGCCAATTAATTCGTTCTCCTTCTAGGCCCCTTGCTTCCCATGTCTTGTCTGGGTCTGCTCCGATGCCATGTATTGCAACGATGCTACAAAAAGTCAGTGCAAGGTAATTCCACCGGGTAATGCATGTACTCAATCGGTTCGACATTTTGATTGGCGTTGGACGCATTCTCTTCCACTAGCTCCTTCAAAACTACGATACCGGACGCCATGGACACGTTTTTGAGACCAAGCTGATGACCACCAGAGCCCGGACTCAATCAATTAGTGAGCTTCACTGATTATCTAAATGATTGGATGTTGTTGGAATGTTATCTGCGATGCGCTGGTTGGCGAGAAATTTCATCCTTTTGGCCTAATAGGTACGAAAGAGATGGTGATTGCAGGGCAAGCTTTAGCTATGTTTCGTGGGGGCATTAGTGATCTTAAACACATCAATCTGATCACCGAGAGGCTGAAAGATATGATCGAGAAGAGGTAGGCGGACATCTCATCCCAATGCCTTCCGAAACAAATTGCTACAACCATCAGCAGATCAGCCTGACATAGTTATAAGGTGCATACCCTCGGAGGATCCTACAGCTGCCATGTAAGTAACACAGCGAGGCTTGCATGACATGCAAGGTAACAGCGGCTGAATGTAACTCCGTGGCTCCAATAACAGCACTACTTCTCTATCGAGGTGGGTCCTCTGCAACCTCGGCGGTCAAGTAGAGACATTTTTTGAGCATTGATGGCAAGCCTAGGACCTCCAAAAGGCCCGATTTAGGACCCGGCGGGGACTCTTTGGAAGGATTCACCCGACGACTGGCGCGTTGATTAGACATCCATTCTGGTAGCACTTTTCAACCCCGTAGACCGGACAGTCCTTCGTGTCCTGAGTCAGGGAAATGTACGTATAGATGGTAAATTATATATTAGCTAGCACAAAGGGGAGCAGACACCACTCAAGCTTAAAAAGTTGCAGAGAGAATGGCTCAACCAAGTCATCACAGCAAATGGCTGCTTGCGCAGCGTTTTGGACCTGTTCAAAACAAGATCTGCTCAATCGTGTACGCAACTGGGGCGACCTGCTGGACGCGGTACCACGATCTCTCGCCATTTGTGGGACAGCGAGCTCCAGGGGTACTGAACGGGCTTCAGAGGGCTACATAGGTGGCACAGGGGGCACAGAGGGTACGGGGGCAGGCCTCAACAGTCACGGGGCGAGAGACTCTGAGAGAATTCAGGGGTTCAGGGAAAGCGAGCGAAGGGTTGTTGAGCGGCTGAAGGACTTGAACGAGACGAGATGGGATGAAGCGTCATTGGTGGAACATATTTGGAAGCTTATTGGCTGGCTGTTCATGCAACCCCACATCTAAATCCAGTGATAGGAAGTTGGACCTCTATTGTATAGTTTTTACCCGGCGTCGCGCCAGGAAAGGAAACCGAAACGATGTAGGAAATCCGCTTAATCAATCAATCAATCTCGCCATTGTGGGTCAAGTTTCGTTGCTGCTTCGTCGGCGGTCACGCTGACACTGATCGAGATCAGTCTCTCGGGTGGGCTAACTTAGAGTACGTTTTTATTCCTGACCTGCCGCTTTAAGTCAGCGTGATAAGTAACCAACGATAAAGATATACTAGGCTAAACTGCAATTTTGCATTGTCTGGGTCAAGATGCATGTCTGGGAGCAGAATGCAAGATGAAGGGAACCACGCATACAGCTCAATTTGTGCCAGAAGACAATGAATTGGTAAGTCAATTTTGAGATCTACAAGAACGCCATTTATTTAAAGAACCCATTCTGAACACTCTCATTAATGGAGCCTGTTTGATCTCTAGGAATATATGGCTACGACAATTCCATTCTTAGCCTAGGTTATATGCGAAATGAGTCGTTACAGGGGTATTTAATTTCGCTATTACGCGCGCATAAAATAGTCATGCACAAATTGACCCGTTCCTTATATCGAGGAGGAGCATGAGGCAGATCACATTGAGCTTGGCCTTGGCTTTGTACGTCTGTACTACTTCTCGCGGAGAAACTCGCCATCTGAAACTATATCTCTAATGTACTGTACGTAAGTGCTTGTAAAAGCTGAGAGCCATTATGGCTAGACCGAGCATAGCAGAACCCGTGGCGCATTCGACTATTACCACTGGCGCCCGTTCGGTTGATAATCAGATGCGCCATGACTGCTGTTACACACCCTCGAATCGCCGTGGAATTAACGATTTTTCCTTGAACGGTTCTGGTTCCTGGTGGCATTTCCCTGAATGGCAGTATTTCCCTGATGGTCAATGTAATTTGCATCATTCCGGGGCTCTTTTGGGTAGCGGATAATCCTCTCATGCGAAGACTCATCAATAACTGCACTAATCTCCCTGCCTTTGACCTTCCTTCTCGGGGGTGATCCGCTAATTAGAGGCGAATTTTCGTCACGGAAAGACAGTGGATATATTTCGTCTGCGCGTTCCATTTTCGCCGGGTCCTCACGGGGGTGAAACTTGACGCCTTGGATGTCCTTACGTCTGTTGGTGATGGTGCGAGTATATTCTGGATTCACCTTCGTTTCGGTCCCCCCAATGCTTATGCATCGACCAATCCCTTTGGCGTTCTGGTTCTCGTAAGGGAAATCTTTCGTTGGGTACTCGTACAACGAAATGTTGTCGGAATAGAGTTCTTCTATATTGTTGTACGTGTGTGGATATCATTTACCTTAATAACATGATTTTGGCTGCGGTGCGTTTTGTAGATGACGCTCCACGCTGGGCCGTAGACGGACGTGCTCGCCCTCGATATTTTTGTCGTCAACGCGATGAATCCGGTAAGCCTGTGAGGTTAAGATAGGTTTGGTGTTTTGAAAATACTATATAGGCTTACCACTGGCTGTTCATCTCCTTCATCTCCAAAGCACATTGCCAAAGAGTTCCACAATGACTATCAGAGCAAGCGAAACACGTAAGGAAAGGGAGTATTTCTGGTAGAACTGAAAGAATCAATGTGATTCTTACCAGCAGAGAGATAGTAAGAGACAACAGGACGTAAGAGACCACAGCCAGTAAGAGGCGACAGACGGTAAGAGACGGTGTCAGGTCACCAGGCATCACAATATCCGCATCGGATGGACGCCTGAACAAGATCTTGTGCCTCTATTCAGTGAATGAGAAGGGAATATACCTTACCTAGGTAGGTACCGAGGTAGCTACCTTGTGATGGATGGTAATATGATACCCGCTCCTAGCCGTGACAGAATGAGTCATGGCCACGCACCTGAATTAGACTTCTGTTTGTTCGCACAGCTTAACACGCTGGGACACGTACCAAACTCTTTTTCCAAGCAACCATCGACGCACTACGATTAAAACAGCTCTTATCGTTTTCAACGCATCCAGCCCGCCATGTCGACTCTACATTTCGAGCTAGAAGACCCGGTCGAAGATGCCATAACCGAGAAAACGTTTCATCTCCTGAAGGAATTTCTCCAGCCAGGAACCAGCCTCACACTAGAGTTTGCCATACAATCAATCTTGAATCTTTTGGCTGATTATGATGCCCGCTCCATCGAATTGTTGACATTTGGCGAAGTGATTATCGAATTCGCCGAGCAAATTCCATATCACCATCCGTCTCAGCTTAAGCTAGCTGCCCTCATGGAATATCTCGGAAGGCCGTCAAAACACCTTTCGAAAAGTCCAAAAAGATACTTCCAATACCAGCAACTCGGAGAATCACTTCGGGAATCATTGAACTGTAAGTGCTCGTCGCGATTTACAGTTACATAGTTCTCGTCTACAAAAGTCTACGCTCGTGGGGTAGTCAAGAGATCAAAAGGCTAATGTATGGTCCTTCACAGGCTTCGACGCAGAGTCTCCAAACAAGTACATCAATTTCCAGGCGTTCACAGCCAAGCTCGACGAACGTCGTGTCTTTGTGACCAATCCTACGTGGGCCGTCTGGGCCAATCGCGCCGCATTCGAAGAGAAACACGAGAAAAAGTACATCCGCGATGCCCATGTGCTAGCAGCAGCTCAGTGGATACTATGGTACGGTCAGAGCTTATTTGCGCAAGTCTTGTATCCCGCAGACGCTTCAGAAAAAGACCTGCAATATTGGGGTCCTGGCCGTCTGTTCAATGGGAAAGGAACGCTTGATCTCTATAGGTGGCATTTCTGGAGGGACGGGTACAGAGCCATCACTTCGGAGGAACACGATACGAAGCAGGATGAGAAATCTCAAATTGCCAGTCATGACAAGTTAAATTTCTTACAATGGCAGTTTTGGAAGGGCAAAATCAACGTCCTCGTCCCGGAGACAAAGGGAGATGAGAAGGGGAAAGAGCGGAGCGAGGAGTGCAGAGCGGTGGCGGCGAAGGCAGCAGATTTGATGGATACATTGGAGCGCACTATGACATTTGAAAGCCGCGAATGACCGAAGACGTTCTAAAGGGAGATCCGGGATTGTTTGGGGATTCTATCCAGCCAGGTCAATGTTTCTCAGAGCGCGTTTGGCAGGGGAAGGGCGAGGCGATTTTGTGAAGAGCTTTGCCGACTGAAAGCACCTTGAGTGATTATCTGCTTCGTTGGCATCGAAGTAAGCTTTGCTTAATGTAATTACAGGTATCATGGAGCGAGGACAGAGGTGCAGCGAGCTAGCAGAGGTCGTGCAGGGGGAGACCAGTGCGACAGTCAGAAATTAAGCTTAGAATTTTCAGCAAGTGCTCGGCTTGGCGCGAATTCTTGGCGCGGCACTGTGGTGTCGATCAACAGCAGCCCTGTGGAAGCTCAACACTGTCAGTCGCATTCGGCCTCAGAGCCCCCTCCGCGCATTCACTTCAGGGTTCTAGGTTCGGACCGGTTCCTTCTGCAAATTCTTAGACAATTGACAAGTCGCAGCACCTTTGATCAACCTCTCCGCCCTATGCCCTGGGCTTTCTAATCGCTCTCAAGGGCGACTGGCCCTTCACGCTACCCGCCGCAGCCTTACCCAGAGTCCTGATTTCTCAAACGATCGATCCACCACCCCCACGATGGAGGAAGTAGAAGTGTCAACTCCAATGGAGGAAGGCGATTATGACGAGAGTGACAGTGAAGACGCTGGCGATGAAACCGCTATGGAAATTGCGGAGAGCATGGACGCACAAGGCGTCTCACACAATTATGACGCAAATGGTGCAGAAGGATCGAACATTTCTCATGCCGAGCCGTCAGACTACAGCGTCTTCTTCAATCCTCCAAACCTCAGATCTATAAGACAACGGATGTTCGATTGCGACGAACCAATCGAAATTACGCAGGCTGAATTTGACCACTATTTCCCATTTGTCGATAATGTCTGGTCCAAGAATAGGACGTCGCAGGCAAACCCAAACAGCGATGTGGCGACTGATTGGTACTGGTGCAGGTTACGTAAAGCTCCTAGCTGGAGACCATCAGAGCCTAGGCCGACTCCGGAGGGAAAGAAGGCGCGAAAAAAGAGACCCAGAGAGGAGCGCACATGTCCGATGTCGATGAAGGTCGTCAGAAGAGATGGGGTCGTACCTACGTATACAATACTACGAGGGGTAGCAAAGGACGTCAAGCACTCGCACGACCTAGATTATATGGACAATACAAAGCGCAACAGAGGCATCATGAATACAGCTCGCCGGGAGGCCGAGAAGGGCTATCTACCTTCTTCTGTCTTTGCAAAAATGTGGGAGGAGCCCGAAAGGATGATTGACGCCGGCGGTAAATTCATGAAAGTCTCGGATGTACGAAATACGCAATACCACTGGCGACTAGAACACCCAGACGTCACCCTTCGCGCGCATGAGGGATACCAATATAAAAATGGCACAAGCCTAGCTTCTAATATTCCGGGAAAGAGAGGGCCAGGAAGACCGCCAGGCCCAAGAGCGCCCGGTACGAAACAAAAGCCACCTCGAGCCTCTCAAACAGCATCAAATGCACCGCCTCCACTGCTACCAACTCCTTCATACCCTTTCCCGCTCCCTTCGAACACGTTAAGATATCCCCCACATGCGAGAGATTTCCTAGAATCATATCTACCGAGTCCCGAGACCACTCTTAACTCCCCCCACGTCACCTTGACATATGCTTCCTCACTCGACGCAAGAATATCTCTCGCACCAGGTCTCCAGACCGCTCTGTCAGGCCCAGAATCCAAAGCAATGACCCATTACCTCCGATCACGCCATGACGCTATCATGATTGGTGTACGGACAGCCCTAGCGGACGATCCAGCTTTGAACTGTCGCCTCGAAGGAGCTGGAGGCTATGGCGGCTTTGGTTGGAGCTGGCAACCGCGCCCAATCATAATCGATCCTCGTGCACGACTCCAAGTCGGACCGGAATTGCGACTTCTCCAGACCGCCGCAGAGGGGAAAGGAAAAGCACCTTGGATTGTTGTGTCATCCTCGGCGCGCCTGCCTCCCAACGCTGTTTCTTATCTCAAAGGTCTAGGCGGAGAGTACTTGATGGTCCATTCGCCCAGCTTTCAATTCGACTGGAACAGTGTATTCCGCATTCTCGCCAGTGAAGGTATCAAGAGCGTTATGGTCGAAGGTGGAGGCGTAGTCCTAAGTCAACTCCTAAAAGCCGAACACTCTAATCTCATAAATTCCGTTATCATCACCATTGCTCCAACATTTCTCGGCAATGCGGGCGTCAACGTCTCACCAACTCCAAAAGTTGAAGGAAACACGCCTGTGCAAATGCGATTGGATGATATCAAGTGGCAGCCGATGGGCGCAGAAGATGTCATTCTGTGTGGCAAGATGAAGCAAGAGTCGCAGCCACCCGCGCTGATTGAGGGAATTGAAGCGTTTGCGGCGAAAGCGCCAGATCAAACGAATAATCAGCAGCAGCTTTCTCCAACAAATGGGCCGACCACTGTCAATGGACCACCAGCTACTAACGGACCGCCCGCGCAAGCGTCGCCTACTGTTCCGAACGGATATACTCCGGCCTCGCAGACTCCTGATGGCGTTGCTCGATGAATTTTCTAGCTTTGCAAGTGGCCGTCGACTGTGGGTTTTTGACCCGTTCCAAGGCAGTCGTGGAACGTCGGGCGCATCTCTTCAGTATCGGAAAATAATCAGGTGCTGCGGAGGTTTGCGATCATCACACCTTACGAAATTCATCTTCTGTATTCTTTGATTTGTTCCGAATGCTTGCCTTTTACAATCTATCTCTGATGGATATTGTCGATCTTCGCACTCCGGCTCTACCAGCGCGACTAACCCTTTAATACCCGCAAGATGAGAAAAAGATATCACCTTATCTTATCGTCCTTAACCCCAAGCTTATCTTTTAAGCTTCCGAATCTCTATCACAGATCAATTTCATGATTTTTCACCATTTCTCCGCCCCCACCAGGTTGAATACCCCAGGCCGGAGGAGGCTCTCTCTAGAGCCACACGGTCCGGCCCAGTGAATGACTAGGGCTTTCCAGCGATCATCTTTCATGGTCTCCATTACTGCAGTTACGGCAAAAGCGATGCGTTAAGCGAAGGCAAAGCGGGCACAGCATCGCGATGGACAGGACGGGATATTATGGGTTTCCCGCAGCAGCAAAGATCTGGGTCATGGATCTTTTTTTGGTTTTGGCTGTTTTAATTTAGGTTCCCCATTTTTGATACCAAGGCAGTTCAATTCATTTCAATTTCAATTTCAATCCCAAAGACTCCAGAAAGTAAACGCCCAATCCAAAACTCCCTCCCATCCCGTCCTATCATCTCGTAGACAAAATATTCCCGTAAACTACATCCCCACCCAATCAACTCACATTGCCCACCCTCCCCAACCAACCCCACCCCCCACAATCCCCCTGAAGGCACCACCCCGCGTATTCCCCGTACCCCACGCACTCACAAACACCCCCGCCCTCTCCCTCGCCCTCTTCTCCTCCGCTTCCCTCTTCTTCTCCTCCTTTGTCTTGGCTCGGGTGGGCAGGGGCCGATTGGCGCGCCGCGCGAGCTCGACGGATGTGTGGTAGGCAAGATTTGACTGAATGGAGGCGATAGTTGGGTCCGCGTCGCTTCGCTCCCGGGAGAGGAGGAGTTCGTGGGCCCAGCAGTAGCACTGCGTCTGCGTTTGCGCTGGTTGGTCTGGGGAGGGGGAGATGGAGGGGATTTGGGTGCTTGGGGGAGGAGTGAGATTGGGGTTGAGGGAGAGGAGGCGGTAGTGTGGCGGGAAGAGGGCGTGCGTGCGGTGGGCAAGAGTTAGGGGTGGTGAACAGGGGATTGTTGGGTTTGTGGGTATGGGTGACTGGTTGGGGCTGGTGGGTTTGCGGCGCCAGAGAGCGGTGTAGGAGGTCTGTGCACGGCTCAGGGTGTCGGCAAGGGCCGGGGAGCGGATCCAGAGGAGGTCGTGCATAGTCGTCGAGAAGGGGTCGGTGAGGATGGCGGACACGGGGTCGAGGGAGAGGGTGATCGGGGGTTCTTTTGCATCGTCGGAGTAGGGTGGGGGCGCGGCGGCGTAAGAGAGGATGTCGGCGTCCTGGCCGGAGAGTGTGCGGAAGAGGGCGGCTGCAGGTTTGGGGAGGGAGTAGGTCATGGATTCGCGGTCGATGGCTTGGGAGAGGGCGGACCAGGGCATACCGAGGCGCGTGAGGGCGAGGTTCGAATGGGCTGTGCAGTCTTGGTGGTATGATTCTGGATGGAGCATGTGGGTGTACCAGATGAGGAGGACGTCGAGGGGTGGGAGGTAGTCCTTGGGTAGGTCGGTGAGAGAGGATGATGGGGTGGTGCGGACGGAGTAGGCGGAGGCGTGGCGGAGGATTTTGGGGGTTGAGCGGAACCACAGGTGGTAGCGGGTTAGGGCCAGGCGGAGAATCGTGAGCCAGCGTCTTTCGCCGAGGGTGGTGGACGGTGAGTCTGCATTGGTCGCGAGTTTTTCATCTTCGTAACTTGGTAGGGAGTCCTCGAGGAAGCTATCTAAGCGGTCTGAAGACATTGCTTGGGTTTTGAAATTTTCAAAGCACTCGAGTAGGCAGAGGTGGACAGCCATGTGGCCAGTATCTGGATAAGAATCAAGTGATTGGAGTGCAAGGGGCGCATCTTTGGAGTCTTCGTGCGGTAATCTGGGAAGAGCAAGATTGCGAAAAATAGAGGGCTCTGGAATAACAGGAGCTGGACGGCCTGGGAACGAGGAAAAGTGGGTAGAAAGTTTCCATTGATGTGGATCATCAGAGTTATTCAAAACAGGCGGAGAGCCTGAGGAGGAGGAGGAGGAGGAGGAGGAGGAGGAGGAAGACGACGAAGACGAAGAACGGGAAGGAGTGGGTGATGGTTGTGATCGAAATTTCTTCAAAATCGACATCGTAAACTGTGAGCTTGAATATTTGATCTCACTCAGAGGAACCTTACATGAGCCATTAGATATATACAATCTTTCTCTGACTTCCTCCCGCCGAAAAGGGCCGTCCCAGGGCGCCTTACCGACGTCGAAGGACGGGTGTGGCAAAGCATGTTTCGCTCCACAAGGCTGAGTTCGAAGGACCACCAATCAGCCTTCGCGCTTGTCCAGAACGAGGCTCTTGGCACTCACGATCATCAACCAACGGACAAGGCACGAAGGACGGAATTGGGGGCCATGAGCCCACGGACGCCCAAAAACCTGTGATCTCCTTCTATAACCGCTTCAATGACCGTTTCTAGATGCTTTCACGCGGAGCATTGCATAAAAGTCGACAAAAACGTTCCGTCTTGTGGGACCGTTTCAGCTAGGCAACCCTCGAAAGACTTCACGGGATCTTACTCTGGTTCTCGATTGGGACTCAAGCAACCTAGGACCCATGATAGTCTGGTTCTAAATGTCTTCATGACATAGTCTACCTATTTGTGAATAATCTAATAGGCACCTACCTCTCCCCCAGCCTGAGCCAGCATCTCAAATACCTTGCTAGGAAGCCGATACCTCACCATTCCTGCAAAGACCATGAGGTCCTTCGCCATAGTATTCAACTGCATTTTTGACTCCTCCTTACTCCTCCCATAGTCCCATGCCCCCCCATCAATTAGCTCCCTGCTCTTGCTGATGCAGATCAGACACCACAAAAGCGCAGAGCCGGCCGCTCTCGCCAACAGCGGATCTAGAGATGCAAATGTCGTAGCCGATGTACGGATCGCGGGGATGGAGCCATTAGCTTTAAGAGGGAAGATATCTAGGCCAGCAATGTCGTCAATGACATTTGTGTACGAGTTTGTGTTTGGAGATTCAAGCTTTCTCCTAACTTGGCAAAGGTCTCGGAGGACTCCAAAAGTAGTGCGAGTTCTTGAATCGATCGAGTTCCAGATATTGGAATGACGAGAGTAGAGCTGACCGAAGTGTAGAGAGAGCTGGAGAATGTCGGTCGTAGAAACAAGGGATAAAGATGATCCAGGATCGGCCTTATCACCTTCTATGGATCCGTTCTGGGAGGCTGACCGTGGTTTTAAAGGCTGTAACTCTAGAGGACTGTCACCCAGGTCAATGGTAACTGCGTCGGCCAGAGCTCGGTTGAAGATCTGAATGACGGCATCGTAATATTCTGATAGATGGTACAAAAGCACTGCATCTGAGACTTGGCCTCGCTCGTCTGCTAGAGCAGCTGCTTCCTTTGTCACTGCACGGAGAAAATCTTGATGTGTGTTGAGGTGGATAAGTCGGCCCAGCTTTTCAATTACACCAGGAATACGTTCACCGTCTGCTTTCATATCCCCTAGGAGTAAAGCGTATTCGCGAGTTTCAAGACATAATTGACGGATCGCCTCATGACAATACTCTGTCTGGATCGCGCCAAGATTGCCGTGCAGGTCGGAGTTAAGGGCAATGAGGATCAGATAATGCACGGCTGCTAAAGGATCGGCGGTACGGAAGGGTGGAGTATAGTAAGTGATAAGTGGGACGAAGTTGAGCTGAGGTAGTTGAGTAGTTGTGGAGGTAACTTTGAAAGGTTAGCGCGAGAGCCAAAAGGAATGAGAAGATTTACTCACATAGCTCATTGCTGGCGACGGCCGCGTCCGATATTCTCAAAAGCCCATAGTAATCGAGTGCTATTGCGAAATGAACAGCGCTCACAGGGGCGAAAGAGTGCAGATACGCGATTGCCCTCTCAAACATTCCAGCTAATATTTGCATGAAGAAGAACGTCCCATAACCTCCACTACTTTCGCCGCCTTTTTGGAAATGCTTCTCGCCAATTTCCTCCACTGTCTCAACAATCTGTTCCAGTCCAAACAGATCTGCTGACAATTCCTCCGCTCTGTCTACTTCTCGAGCAAGTACAAATTGCAACCAGATGAAGTCGTTCACACCGTGTGGAATGTCTAGGTTCCTACGCCCGAGATCACACCGTCCAATAACCTTGTAGCATGCCATTCGATATGGGTCGATAGTGTTGTCCGGACCGATCCTAGCTCTCTGCTGGTATTCACCATTAATCATGTCTTGCAATCTTCGGTCTAGCCTCCGTTCTGGATTCTTTGAGTAAGCATTCATGTATGCAACAAATCGAGGGTCTGCAGACTTGAGCGCATCATTTTCGGAAACGTAAGTAGCCGCATCCTGAACGAAGCCGCACCGGAGAAGGAAGAATATCAGGCACCAGCAGTATTCGTTGTTGATGAGCTGGAGTTCCTGACCATTTTGAATAAGGTCTTTTCGTGCTGCACGGAGTCGAATGTAACCTCTTACTTGATTCGTGACAGTGGGCTGCCCACCTGGTTGAGCCTCTTTTGGATTCTTCTTTACTAAATCAATCAAGTTCTCAAAGAATGCCTTTTCCAGGTACTTGCGGGAACCGTTAATGGTACGCTTGCGAAGATTCATGGCCCTTACCGAGCGAGGAGTCTCGTCAAGGTATGAAGCTGCGTACTGACGTTCTTTGACAGCCCCTTCGTCGGCAGAATTCAGGACGCTGGGTCGCTCTCCTACAATCTCTTGGAGCGCAGAGTAAGACTGCCTGACCTGCTGTGGTTCTTGGCCTGAAGCACTTTCCTCGACCTCTGCAAAAGCTTTCAACACAGGATACGCTTGTTTCCGGTTTCTCGCCTGATTGAGCTGCTTGACCTTCTCTGCAAATTGCTGTTCTTTGTCACGTATGAAACGGTCTTCGGCGCCACGAGTAGAAATGCCTGAGGTACCAGCTAACTGATCGCCGAAGAAATTCGTTGTACTCGCGCCGAGACCTGGAGTTCCAATGACAGATTTTTCCAGGCCCGACCGGCCAAATATGCTTCTTGTGCCATTAGGAGTCCAATCTTTGAACCCATTAGTAGCTTTCTTAGCAGATCGACCGAAGCTCCCTGAATTAGAATCTGACTCTTGTCTCCCGCCGTCTTTTGGGACCAATCCGAAATGTTCCATGATCCTCTGCCTCTGCTCGTCAAAATTAATGGCAAGCGTCTCTTCCAAATAATCATCGATCTCGCGATTGACACGATCCAAGCTCTCTTGTATCATGGCTTCTCGACCCCTCTCTTGAAGCCCTTGAATATACTTCTCATTGTCCGTGTCGAAAGCCCCAATTGGCGGCGGTATAGCGGTTGCTTCATCCGCTGCTGTACTGTTTTGAAATTCGCGAAGAGCTTTCCCGGGCTGAATCCCTGATCCTGCGAGAAGATATTGCCCTTGATTCTGACCGTACTTGTCTGGAGTCCCAGGTCTAGACCCTCGTCCACCTATTTCTTGAGCCTTTCTGGTGAGATCGGCTAGCCCTAGGCTGATGCCAGGCAGCCTCCCAAGGCGCGCATTGAGGTCATGATCTGCCTTTCCACCTCGGTGCGGCCGTTTCTTGCTACGCTCGAGGAGTGTGTTGAAGTATGCTGGCGACTCTTTGACTAGGTCGGCCGGTTTTTGTTGCGGTGGTTGTCCTGGACCCTGGCTTTGATTCTGGTTCTGGTTCTGGTTCTGGTTCAAGCTTTGGCCAAGGCTCGAGCTAAATGAGGGTAGGTTTAAGCCTCCAGCAGTTGTCTGAATGCTTGGCTGGCTCGCTCCCTGGATTCCTGGCTGAGAAGTTGGCTGGCTTGTTGACTGACTAAAGCTAAAGGATGGTAAATTCAAGCTTGGAGCTGCAGTAGCAGAATCGAACGCGCTTCGTCTCTTGTTCGCGCCGTCGCCCGAGTTTAAATTGAATCCTGTAAGACCGGACATGACGAGCTACGCGAGCTCCACGTCCCGCGGTCGAGGTGAAAGGCGATGGGTGTCTGTGGAAGTTCTGTAGAGTCCGTAAAAATATCTCAGCGTTCTCGCGCGTGTTTACACTTTCGGCAAATGCCGCCTAACTAGTGCCAAGAACCAGGGCCAACTGACGGGCGCTCGGTTCACCTGCTGGCAGCGGCTTACTTGTAGTAGATCAAAAGACTACCTATAGTATGAATGCTTTTCCACAAACTTCATTACCGTATCCACGAAGGCCTCCGGATTCTCCTCAGCAGTCCAATGTCCGCTCTTCGGCACCGTCAGCACACCATCGTAGAACTCCCTCGTCTGCTCCTCCGCCACCTGCAGCAGCAAACTCATCTCCCCATTCAACGCCGCCGGAAGAACCTTCAGCTTCCCACCTTTCTTCAGCATCTCCCGGTTATCCTTCGCATCCTGTGGAAACGCTCTGTACAGCTCAAACCCCGCCCTCAGCCCTCCGGGCTGCGCAAAACTCGCTGCGTAATGATCCACGTCCCTCGGGGTGATACCTACGGGGTTGAAGCAGAGACGATCGTAGAAGTGCTTGATGTAGATTTTCTCCCGTCCTTGGGTAAGGAGTTCTGGGAGATCGAGTTGCTGTTGAAAACTAAAATGCCACATTCCGGGTGAACCTTTAAAGCCGGACTCTTATGGTCCTGAGCCTGGTAGGGGGCATTCTCCCCACATTACGGAGCGGGTGTGACCTATGTGGGTGGCGGCGTAGGCGTGAGCGACCATGCCGCCTATGTCTTGGCCGACAACGTGGATAAATTGTGTTATGCCTATAATCCTGTCAGCCCTGAGCGAAGTTCCACTGTTGAAGGGGTTTCAACCAAGATGGTCGTGAACAAGCTTGTACAAGTCATTCGCTACCGTGACTTTGTCGTATCCAGACCGTGGATGTGAGGAGTCACCTGCTCCACGGTAGTCTGGCGCAATGACCCTGTAGCCTGCTTCGGCGAAGGGCGTTATGACATGCCGCCATTGATAAGAGGTGTTGGGGTATCCATGAATGAGGAGGATAACGCCTTTCTCTGTCCTCGAAGCCGGACAATCAACGTAATGTATTCTAACCTGTCGTTCATCGTCTACGAAGACGTTGCCATGTAGCCAATGCTGATCGTCAATGTGTGTTGGATTTAGAGACGGCATAACATTTGTGCTTTTCAAGGACTCGCGAGATGTGCAGAGAAGAACATGACTTTGATGGCTGTTTTCCTCCAGCGAATGGAAAGAGGATGTTGATGTCGTCATGCATCATCGAGCTGCGAAATTTCCTAACCTCCGCGGAGATTTTTAAGATCGCCGGAAACAACATTGAACCCTAAATATTCGGTGATCCAAGATAATTTATTCTATTCTCAGTGAATAGTGGTGATAAACTCACTTAAGGATAATGGAGCGATGCCCCAATAAGCCTAAAATTTTCAGCCCCGCTTGAGCTTCTTCTCGAGACAGCCTCGACAGCGATCCCAGTTACACTCCAGAGAATCGTCAAGGTCTTTAAAGCTCAACAACAATAAGAGTTCAAACAGGGTCATGTCCAGGACCTGGGTGCCTTACTCTCCAGTTTCTACCATAAGGTAATCGCTCGTATCGAACTGCTGCTGTGAGGGGCTCGATGCATTCAAAGTCATGTTCTCCCAGGCTGCTTAGCTCGTGAACGACTGTCCAGCTGAAGGAATTTCATCCTTCATCCACATGACCACATCCTCTGAGCTTCAAGAGCGGGCGTCAGCTCAGCCAGCCACTGCGCGTGCGTTCAGGCAGCCCCAACAGCCATTGCGGCTGACTTCTCCGTATGGTCGATCAAAGGCTGGTTTGCAGTCTTCGATTACATAGGGTGGCCATGGTTCTAGATGCGCCTGTGGCTTTTGGCCACTTTTCGCTCCTTGACAGAAATTCGAAACAAAAAGCAAATACATGTGCGCGAATTTATCGAACCTTTATCCAAAATCTCTATTGCGAGCAACGCAGGTAGACTTGTCCAAACCGTCAGCAGTCGAGGCTTACCTCATTTCATCTGAGACGAGAGATAGTCGAAGGCCGGATTCTGCACGACATTTTATTCCTGTAAAAGTTCCTCCATACTGCTAGCTAGAAATATTCTTCTTACGATGAGACGCTGACAACCTGGATCCCTGGGTTGTTTCATCGATTGTTTGGATTTTCTAAATCCTGTACACAGGTCTTGCTGTTCTTCAATCTTTCCTGGCTTGCTCGTGTCTATTCAGCCATTAAGTGTTCGTCATGGGAAGTATTGCACTTCTGAACGAGAGAGGCTACCTTGCCTTGCTCAATGGGACCAAGTACTCATGGACGAAGAAAGACTACTATCAATGGCAGATGAATTCCTGGAACTTTCCTGATGAGATCAAACCAGGTAAGGAATCACGGCAAAAGTGTGCACTTGTTGACTTTTGAAAGGCAATATTGAACAAATTCAAGTTGAATTCCATCGAGGCCTGCTCACCAATCGCTCTGATACTCATGGCTGGTGCGAGTATTCACTCAGCGGAACGGATTACAGTTTCCGTGTCGAGGTTCGAGACAACCCCGCAAATCTAAAAGTCCAATTGCAAAACTTCTCAACTCCTAACAATCCTAAAGATAGCTGGATCCAGCTTGGTTGGGAGCAGGATGGTATGAAGTACTTCGTTCTTTCAGGCAAAAAGGACAAGTTTTCCTCGATCAATCCACCACGCGACTGGATGCAGCAGAATATCAAAACGCTCGGCTCAAGACCCTTACACAAAATCTGTATGCCCGGCACCCACGACGCGGGCATGGGTGAAATCACCTGGTCTGACCACATTCCTACCGACTTAATCTCTTATTTTACGCAAACCCAGTCGCTAAAAATTCTCGGACAGCTTGAGATGGGCTCTCGCTATTTTGATATCCGCCCCGAGATCTCTAATGGAGGGCAGTGGACAGGTCACTATGGCGGTAAACTCGGGGCGCGTGGCCAGAAAATTTCGTCCATCATCGACGACGTCAATGCATTCACCGATCGTTATGCCGAACTTGTCATTCTCAACCTCTCGCATGCTATGAATACCGATGAAGGCTTTCGAAACTTCAACCAATCCGAGTGGAATTCCGTCATGCAGGAATTAACCCGCCTCAACCACCGTTTCGTCATCCCCCGACCCAAGGCCGATAACCTGAACCTCCTGGCCCTCTCCGACTTCATCGGCACCGGCAAGGCCGCCGTCATCCTCGTCATCGAAGCAGACAAGGAAATCACCATCCCCGCCGACCTCACCACGCAAGGCTTCTACCTCCCCTCCCACCTCAACGTCCGCAACGAATACAGCAACACCACCGACTGCGTCGAAATGGTCGCCAGCCAACTCGCCAAAATGCGAGACCACATGTCCAGCCATGACCAGCGTCTCTTTCTCCTCTCGTGGACGCTGACCCAGCAGCCGCCGCAGGTTGATTGGAACGCGGGCCTCGGGACTGTCATCGCGAAGCTCATGGACTGGAAGGCGAGGAACCCGTCGATCCGGACGATGGCGTATTCGGCGAATAAGGCGCTGATGACGCAGTTGCTGCCGCAGACGGGGAAGGAGGCGTTTCCGAATATTGTGTATATTGATTTTTTGGAGAAGGGGGATTATGCGGCGCTAGCAATGGCGGTTAATGATCGAGCTTTTGCGGATGATGATTACTAGCGTTGATGCGGAGGTGGGAGGGGACTGCCCGGAGACTGTAAAGCCGTGTTCAATTAGTCCGCAAGGATTTGAACATATGCATCTTGCTGGCTGTGAGCATGCCTCTTCTGATCATTTGAAATGAATAGTAGTGTAGCTTTACGTATGTTACCATGCTTCAAAGCTTTGTCTTTATGATACGAACGAACTCTCTAGAATGACAACATTCTTTTAATGCCTCGAATAAGTACATTCTACTCACAAAAACTCCTAAGTCTCCAAGAAAATCCATCATACCATCGCACTGCATACTTATCCACTACTCCACCATCGCTGTAGAAAGAGACGCTTTATTACTTCACGACCCTCCCCTTGTATGTATAAATTATATTTCAAATCTATACAGTAAGATATCAAAGGCGTTATCAGAATAAACTAGAAAAATTTCAGTTTTAAGATAGTTTAGATCTATAAAGAAATTAGTATCTTCAAGATATCTATTTATAGATTTAATATACTAGTATTTCAAAATATATTTAATTTAATATACAGTCTAATTTATTGTGATAAAACCTTTGATATCTTAATATTGATATAAGTATCATAAAATTTATTAAGGACTACTATACATGCAATGGTGGGGCCCTGAAGTGAGTATCCTTCCTTATCTCCACCCCAATTTCTTGAGGAAGGGGATATATACTGGCAGAACTGAAGTTCTGCAGATCGACATCTGTGTTGGCATGCATTAAGTACTTGATGCTTCTGGAAAGGACAACGATCGCTTCCCACGATGTGAATAACGATGGAAAGATTTCATTCCTAGAATGGGCCTTCAACACCGCCAGTCTCACTGGATCTAAACTGCGCAGAACTCATGAGTTACCTAATCCAATCCAACCCACCTAGTAGTTTGGGTCGTTTGGTTAAATTATTGATCAATTTAACAAAACCCCGACCTATGGCTTAGATTAGTTGCCAAGGCCAAATTACATTATTTGAAATTGGCTTTGAACCTGCTTTGAGAAGCCCAAGGCAACCTAGGGTAGCTCTAGGTAGTCCTCGGCTAACTGAACAATAGAGATAATGGCGAATTTTAACTATTTAGATTTGTTAAGGGTCTTGACTATAACATTAGTAATATGTAGTAAAGTATTTACTTACTATACGTCAGCAAAAAGGCAGACCCTTCTTAGCGCGCGCGGGGTGGCGCGGGGTGGCGCGGGATAAGTTGAACTTGTAATTCTAAAATCCTTTCCAACACTCGCCCTGAATGCGCGAGGCAAAAAAGAATTTTGAATATATATAGAGCTAGTTAGCGAATTCAGCAACTGACATTATAATTTTAAAATTTTTAGTATAAAGCCATTTTTAGCTTATAGGAGCTCTGAGAGGCCTCAAGGGTGCCTATATAACGCCCTGGGATGCCAGTTGACACGATTGGCATGATTGGCAAGATTGTCAGGATTGGCAGGATTAATGCACGGACCACCCCCAATAAAACTTATAAATTTTTTTTATAAAGTTAAAGGATCTAGCCTATAAGGGTAATAGAATAATAAATATATAGAATAAAATTTGAATAATTTTAATAATGCACCAATCAGAATTTTTACTATGAAAATAATTATAAAGATATAGCTTATCCGAAGTAATGCCGTAATCCTTATAACAATTTTTATTGAGGGTGGTTCGTGCATGCTAATCTTGCCAATCTTGTCAATCATGCCAATCGTGTCAACTGGCACCCCAGGGCACAACTTTGATAGGCCCAGGGCGCGCCAGAGCCCCCAGAAGCACTTAGAGCGTCTATTAGAGCAACCCAGGGCTGCCCTGGAAGCCTCTATAGCCATTAGCCAGAGCTCAAGCCCAGGGGCCGTTGCATTTTTCCTGACGTAGTAACTATAATTAATATAATAATACATTAATAATATTTTTAAAAAAATATCCAGTATATCTAAAAGAGCCCGATAATTATCCGATAATTATTCGAATAATAAAAGTTGCTGAACTCGCTAACTAGCCCCGCGCGCGCACAGCAACTTTTTTTGCTGTGCGCGCTCAGGGCTGCTCGGGGCGAGCGCTGGGAAGGACTCTAGGATTACAAGCTTAACTCGCCCCGCGCCACCCCGCGCAGCCCCGCGCGCGCTGGAAGGGGTCTGCCTTTTTGCTGACATAACATTAGTAATACGTAGTAAAATATTTACTTACTACTAAATATAGATAGATTGAGTCAGTCTACTCATAGATTATTAGATAAAATTTTCAAAAATCGAAAATCCGCGTAGATTAGATTAAAAATTGTCGTAGATCGCTCAATTAAATTTATTTTATAATTTAACTAAATCTACTAGCTAAGCATTAAATATTAAAAAAAACAATTAAATTCTTACTATTAATTAAGATTATTAGAGATAGACTTAATAGCTGTCAAAGAGGCTGCATATTACTAGTAGTAGTTTTATTCCAAGGGTCTAACTAAGACTAGATGTATAAGTAAGTTGTTATCTCGCGACAAATACGTTCGCTTAGCTTCAGCATACTTATTCCTTCGTTCGCAGCATATTCTCATGTGTACCGACGCACGTGAAACATGATAACAGATTCAAGGTATTAAGATCCCCATTAAGTGTTGGTAAACGAGAGAAGACCATCATACTAGTACTAGTTGACAGAAAGACTCTCAAAAAGTAGAGCTAACTTTATTGATCTAACATAAATCCATCTCTAAGGATCAACCCGAGACCTAATATAGTGCTAGACAATTGCTTGTGTCCTTGCGCCTGACTTTCTGCCCTGATTACTCACGACTTTGCGCCGCTAGTAACTCCTCGTAAGGGACCATCAGACAGCATCACTCATTCAAAACCGGTGACGCAATGGTACCTCACTCTAAACTCCCTTGATCTCCTAGCTTACCGTAAACGACGTGCTTGAGTGAAAGCCTCGGTGCAGTTTCATAAAGTTTCGATGGTGATCAGACGCTGTCAACGGGATCTGGTAGGTTCGCGGCGGAGGATGCCCAATTCGCTCAGATGCTGTTCCGAGCAAGATCATTCCCATCAAGTTGATGGTAGCGGATCGCGCTCCCCTCATTCGAAATCGTTCTTGTCTGCTTCACTTGTTTTTCGCCTCTATATTACGACCGTCCTCGTCTGATTGAGAGTCTTCTTCGTCCAATCCCTTATCATTTGATTTATAGTTCATCACCATCAACTTTTCACGCCAATTGCTCTCATTGACCTCCTCAGAAGGGTCAAGGACTAGTGCATTTTCATGCCTTCTCACACGAAAACCCATTTCATACTCCCAAGCATCTCGATCTACCTCTTTACATCGTGGCAAGATTTCTCCCAGCTGTGCCAGGAACTCTTGTTCTAACCTCTCAATCGGTGTGTCTGTATAATCACTAGGGAATAGCACTTTCTCGTATGCTTGCCCTAAATTTTCAGAATCTTGAGGGCTTACTCGAAGCGAGATGGCTCTGCTCTGTGATCTCTGGGGTTTCTCAAGTACCAGAACTCTCACCGGTGAACGTGAACTTGGCGGAAGGGATTTTCTGCGATGAATTTCAGTTTGATTGCTTCAATGTCAAAACATCGACAGCTTAGAACAATAATACACGGTTTGGGCCTATAAAAAACGATGAAGCATCTGCAGGAATCCGAGTATCAGATCCTCTGGTATCACGTACCTAGCACTTTGCACTTGATTTCCATACCGCATAAGACGATCCATCGCCACACGATACAAACAATCGATTCCCATGTCGGCGACTAGACATCGAACACCTGTAAGACCGAAAGAATATCCCTTCAATGGATGTAAGCTAACTACGCAGGATCTTTTCCGCTTCAGACCGGCTGGATAGAATTTCTCAATAGTCAAAGCTGCTTGTAATGCAAGCTCGGGCTCGAATTGGTTGAATGGGTCGAACGTAAATCTCTCACTGAGATCTATAACTTCCCTCAACAACTGCTCGTACGGAGTTGTTACGGTGTAGCCTCTCCCACATTGAGTGGTGTGTAGATCTGCTCCACTATCTGCTAACAAGTTCGCTAATTTAAGCTTTGTCGAACCATTTCCTCTTGTCAGGGTAGACATTGAACGTAGAAACAGGAATCCTTTATAGTACGGACTCACGTGCTTGCACTCATGTTCAAGGAAATGTTGCACATAAGTGACACATTCATGGAACGCGGTGAGTGCATGAAAGTCCTCCCCATGCCAGAAATTGCCCTGGCGTATGTCAAATTCGTATGAGCCTGGTATGCTGAGAGCCTCACACACACATCGAAGGTCCTTTATGAGATCGATGTCATCGTCAGTCTTAGCATATCTAATGCTTTTGATGATATCTTCAACCGATTCAATTTTGAACGGTCTCAAATTTTCAAGTAGAGATGCTATACGAGCTCTCATAAGGTTCGTGAAGCGCTCATCATTCGATAGTAATGACTTTCCGGTTATCGTATGGCCTGCCTTAGTCTCGAGGAGAAAGTCTCTAGCTGTCCTGTGGAAGAACTTGATTCTCATCTTTAAGACTTCCTCTGCTTCTTGATAATAGCCTCCCGTATTTGAATGCGACGAACCTTTGTCTTCACTCGGTTCCACTTCTAGAAGGCCTGCGCACCTCGTTAGAATTCTGATCCTTAACTTCTCACATCTTTGGGCTACAAGGGCCAATTTCTGAGCCTTTAAGTTCTTTAAGTAGTCCCTCTGGACCTTCTCATTGACAGCAACCATGAACTCAAAAAGACGCAACGGAAAATACTTGAGGTATGAGAAATATAAAGTTGCTTCTTCTCGATACCGCTGCTCATCTCCATTAAGACGACTCCACATCTGATGGTATAGCTGTTGGATCTCGCTTGGCAATTCTGCTAACCGCTCGTGCAGTTCTTGAACGTCATCCTCATTTCTTATTCCTGTAAGTAGACTCTTCAAAGCATAATGGATCCAGAGGAACACGCCGTCTGCTTTTTCCCTCATCTTGATTATAATTCCCTTAATGGCTTCTTCCATCGAGTCGTGTAGATGATGGCTGTCAAGCGCACTTTGAAGTGCATCTTTCGCGCAAGTTTCAATATCCTTAGCTGTAAGATCCTGAAGTCGAAGCTTCTTATATCGCGACAGCTGTTTCTCCAGGTAAGCTTCCGGTCTGCTAGAGATACACAATTTCACATGTTGAAATGACGATAGGTGCTCAATCAGACGTAAAACGTCCTGAACGTCCTCGCTTTGATCGAATTCGTCAATACCGTCGAGGAAAATGCAGATACATTTGTTTTCGCTCGCTGAGCCAATTGAAGAGAGGAAGAGAGCTCGGAGTTCTTCTAAAGACCAATCGCCAACCGTCCGCTTCCATGATAAAAGTTGGCGATTACCACATACTTTGTCGAGAACTTTGCTATCATTGGTGAAAATCTGGCGAACAAGAGAGCAGAGCAAGCCTTTCATACTGCGTTGTAACTTGCTGCCTGATAGCCAGAAAAAGAATGTCAAGACCATACAATCTTTGCCAATAGACCAGGCTTCAAGACCTCGATATGTTCGCTGATCGTTCGTGATAAACTTCATCAAGGTACTCTTTCCAGATCCCGCTTTACCATTGACCCAGTACACACTCTGACCGTATTCAAGCCATTTTTGGAAGCTGTCCCATGAATGACTTATCTCGTCATCAAAAATCCATCTAAAAGTCTTGGAATTGGGTTCGGACACGTCGTTTTGGCGACTATTGATATCATCAAACCTCAGTGATTCCAAAATTAGCTCGTACCGTTTTTCAAGCTCTCTTTGCTGATCTTTGGTAGCGGTCAATGTGTGTACAGTGACGTCAAAATGGTTTCTGGTGACATCATGCTCTTGTGTATTAGCCTTGATAGCTCGGTCGATTTCAATCTTCAAACTTTGAGCTGTTGCGATTTGACAAGAGGCTAGATCTGTGGCTAAAGAGGAAAGCTTCTGGTCGATTGCGCTGTTGTGCACTTGTTGCAGTGAAAGCAAACCAGCAATGATCCGCCTGGCATCGACCAAAACTAGCGTATCAAGTGTCTTCCGGTACTCATCTAGCCTATTCTTACGACTTTCAATCTCTTTGACCTTTCTTTTCGCCTGAATATACTTTGCTAGAGCCTCACGGCGACTTCCACCAGGACTCTTTTGCAGCGCCTTTAATTCATTGAGTAAATCTTGGGCCGATTGGCGGCATTTTGCACTGAATTCTTCGAGATCTATGCCGCTCTTTGTGGGAGGAAACGGTTGACCAGTCGTTAGTGTATTCTCGAGTGTTGAGTAGCATTGGTGAAGCTTTTCACTGGTTTCTGCTATTTGGAGGTCCTCGATTGAAGCACCTAGCTTGTATATCCGATAGCAAGCTGTGGCAGCGTCTGCTGCAACGTCAACAAGCTTGAGAATGTTTGAAACGAGACCAAGGACTGTTAGGGGATCCATAGCGAAGTGGGTAGCCGTCGTTTAGCGGGTTTGGGTATAACGGTCAAAGCGCTCCCTGCGGCAGGTGTACGGCTAAGCTAAAGTAGATGCTCGAAAAGGTTTCATCGACCTTGATGGAAATTTTCTCCTACTTCGCCGGAATACCATTCTTGTATTATATAGCAAGCCGAGGGGATAAAAGAAAGCAAAAGTTGCAATGCCGCCAGTCTCCAAAAGCTTTCAACCACTCAGCGTTGCAACTACTGAGGGGAAATTGAAACCCATCAGCTTGCCAAGACCAAACCCCGTTCCCTATATTACTAGTCACAGACGCTCGCGTCGCAACAGACAGTCCTCTGTTGGAAAGTACGTACAAATCTGCCAGTAGATAGTCACCCACATCTGGCGTTACGGCTCAATTTTCTAAGCAATACGTAGTAGCCTACTCTTGTAGCAGCTGACCTACACAGGAATAGGTATTTATTGACACTCGAGCCAGGCTCGGATGTAAAGGGGGGGTGGATACGTTCCCACCGCAAGCAGCTCGGGCCGCCAACCCAGCAGCTAACACTTCATTTTACCGTAACTCGACAACTACAAATATAATTTTCATGGCCACGTGTCTGTTATCCGTTACAATAAAGGCGAACAAGTACCGATATTTCTCCACCTCGTTGTTGTCCACTGCCTCACGTACTCGCGCTTGGTGCAGTCGCTTTGCAGATCGAAATCTGGCCTGCCGTATCTGCATGCATCTATAAAGACTTTTCAGCCGCTCTCGAAATCTTAGCTAGCGGCATAGATGGCAAAGTATACAAGAATTGCTAAATTGTACATCGTCTGGACTTGTGTACCTCGACGCGTGTTGAGGATAGGCATGAGCCTCTGTGAGTGCCAAAAATTTGAAGGGGAGTGGATCCTGACAAAAAAATATATATGCAGGGTATGCCAAGAGTTGTTGGCTGCCGATCCAGCCGCGAGGGGCTGTCTGCGTTCTCACCAAGTTTAAGCCTAGCTGTCGACACACAAGGCCAGACGCGATACGCGATCTGGCGAATCGCCGTCTGGGCAACAACAGTAAGCGAGCAGATCTTTGTGTTATCGAGCAGTAGTTGGCAGCTGATGAACGACGGTTTCAGTAATCCGGAGACCACTTGGTGTGCTTGGTACGTCTCGGACAGATTCGGGTGTGCCGACTCAGATCCGGGAGCTATAGCCACTATCCCTTTTCGCACCTCCAACTCCCGATTCTAGCCGGCAAAATGTGATACTAGCTGGCACACTGTCAGTTCGCGCTCTACTCTTACAGTGCTCTTAGTTGGCTGAGGCAGCTGTGACATGGCTAATCTTGTTACTTGCGGCCATAGGTTGCCTGACACCGCAGGAGCCTCAATTAGAATCGATCTAAAGAGAAACACCAATTGTTGTTCCAATAAATCGGTATGCGTGTGTCACGGAACAGCCGGTAAAGGTATAAGTTACGGAATTCCAGCCAAAAGACCTAGTAATAGCTCAATAGACCGTGGAACTTGCACTTTGCATATATTCCATTACATAGCTTCCACTCTAGAAAAGGCTCGAGCTCCGATACACACACAAACGACACCCAAGCAGACACATAAGTAAGGAATATCCCTAGACTCTCTCGAAGAATCTCGCAAGTGCTTCTCTCGCTTCGAGTCTATCAGCTAGAAAGCCATCGCCGACATCCTCCCTCGGGCATTGTCACGAAGTTATGATTTGAACTCGCAACCTTCTAACCTTGAAGAGCTGTCAAAGGATACACGGAACAACCGGTACTGGAATAATAAACGTGATCCTGACCAAGAAATCAAATTGAGAGCTCAACATAATACCATCGGTGCACCTTATGAGCATTCTAGGACATCTATTAGGCATTTTGAACGTCTCCCCGCAACGAGAGAGGATCTGATAACCCGCTCACCTGTTCATTTGTCCAATATTTCCTTTTGCACGTACTGATCGAAGCATCGTTCTGTACACTTCCTTATTTTGCCCCCTCTGTAAAGATGAGGTCTTTTCTTATCCTACTCGTCTTGAGCCTCTCTTCAACCTCCTTTGCCGATCCAACGAACCTTAATATCTGCCCTCCGGGAACGTTGACGACATGGCTGTGGCCTAGCACCAAGCAACCGTATAGGCTACTTACAGAAGATGAGAATCTAGGCATCGCCGGCGGTATAATCAGAGATCTTACCTTAAGGGCAAAAAATAAAGACCCAAACTTAGGGTACTGTCAGTCATTATTTTCCACAAGCAAAGTAGTGCGCCCCCGCGACGATAAGTCAGTTCAAGATGCCACGACGGAAGAGGGGGCTCCTTTGAGTATTCTGATCATACCCTGTATGAGAGTCATACTAAAATTCCACAGAATGTCTTTCTCCGGAACGGTACGCGTATCTTTTGGGCAAAGAGCAGACGGTGGAGTCGATAAAGCGATATTTTACTTCTGCCGATGCAGATTCGACGTTTTGGGATAACCCAAACGTCCAACAGTTGAAGTCAATAGCTCTTGATGAAGGGACTCAGGGTTCGGTCGCCGCACCGCCTTCACAACATTTCAATGGTGTTTGGTCATTTCTTAATAGCGTGAACTATGTCGCTGAATCATGTACATCCCTTGCTTCAGGGTTCTATAAGCTTACGAAATTTTACCTGGCAAAAGACAGTGAGTTCCGGAAACTCTGCGGAAGAGCAGTAGGGTATGTCGCCATGTCACAACTTTTCGCTTGTGTTATAGTACTTATCATTTTTACAGAGCGTTGAATGGTGTTGGCGCTGCTATCGGGCTTCTGCAAGGTGTTTTGATGCTCCGACAAGCCGCGCGTGCGGGCTGGTATGGTGGACGCTTCGCTCGCGACTCTGTTGGAGATCCATGGGCCTTGAACATCAAGGTTCAGACACGCGGACCGTTGCCCCAGGGTAAGAGTTACATTTAACAATTGTTCTTTGTGCTAAATTTGATACTCCCAGATGCCCCCGTGGTAGACAAAATACCGGTGACTCAGCTCGAGGGCGATAATATACCGCCTGACTATGCAAACAAATGGCTCACAGACTCTGGACGTTGTAAACCAACCAGAAACGTCCGAAAATTCGAGGCAGAGAATCCACGGCAGGTCTCCAAACGCGATGATACGAACGATGATCGAAGCGTTGTGAGCAGCTACGACGACCTCGAGAGCATCCTCACCAGTCTCATCTGGTCAGTTTTTCTCCCGGCAGCCGAGCAAGGCAAGTCTGCCGCTTCCTATACGATATACAACGAGGGTCACGGTGGCGCGAACGACATTACAAACGGCGGCGCGATCTGGATCGACCTCTGGCTATCCCCAGAGCCAGACCTGAAGAACCTCCAGAGTGCTCCCCACAAAGACCTCCCAAGCTGGAAGTACCAGACCGAAAACCCCTCCGTCACGGGTCAAGAATGCTTCGATGTCTACGTCCCCGCCGGCGCGGCCGTAAAGAGCCCCGGGTATGACGGCACTCCGACCAAACACTGGAACTTCGCCTTCTTCGATGCGTGTAAATCCCAGATCGGCACGGGCAAGGCCACGCCGAAGGACTTCTCGTACTCCGGGCCGGGATATAACTCCAACGTCGGCAATAAGCGTGGGGGTAATTCTAATTCTCCAGATGCGTGGAACGGCGCGGGATACAGGGGAACGTATCATGCTGACGGGTGCACGACTCCGATCCGGTGCACCGATATCGTGGGCACGGATGGGATGGCCTTTGATGGTGATCTGCACAATCATTTTGGTGTGTGTAAGGGGAAGACGAAGGATGGTTTGTATCATGGGGGGATCTTTTATCACCCGAAGTGCGGTTGGTTTGAGATCGAGCCTCTGGGGGCTTGAGGCGTGGGAGAAGAAGGGGAGCGGGCCTTGGCTCTAAGAGCGTCAAGAGAAAAGGCCAATTTATATGAAGCTGTTCTATAGGGCGGTGCATGAGCGATTTCTAGCCATCGGTGGCGAGAGATTCTCTCAATTAAAAAAAAAGGGAGGGGGGAAGGGATTTGCCAGGCTTGATCGGAGTCGGAGGCTTCCACAATAGACTATTGGTATTGCATTGAGGATATCCCGGCAGCATGCACCAGATCATGCATCTCCATCTTATCTCTCTAGATGTTGCATATAACTGTGGAGTACAGAGCTGTGCAGTCCCGTGGGAAACGATCTTTTCTCACTGACCAGGCGTATGTATGGACAGTACATATAATGCGCCATGGCGCCGTTGTCTTTAAGGAAACGGGAGCTTCGTGCTCATTTGCAAACGGCATGCACCCTCTTCCTTCACCGTCTTGCGCAGCAGCGTCAATGTGGTCGAAGGTCCTTTTCGCATGAATAGCGCTTGGTATTGCCTGCGGTCCTTAGCATTAGCTACGGGTTTGCCCAGCAGGCCGCGCGGGGCACTGCTCGGCTTGGCGTACGTACGTTGTGCAAACGAAACCCGAGATAGATAGAAGCAACACCCAACACTGCTAAATTCAGGGCCATTTCGCCTATCTGGGCCTACCGATGCTTTCCATTTCCCGCAGTGCTGGAGCTGGGAGATTTTCGCACTACCAGTAGCCTGCGATTTTTTCCAACTTCAACTAAGTAATCGGTCGCGTTGAAAAGATGCCAACCTTCCGATCCAAGACTTTCCGCCGGAGCACCATCGTGCAGAATGGCTCCCCCGCCGAAAAGATCGGGCACTATTACCGGACCAACGTGAACCGCCATCCATTCTTGCTCTTCGGCTTGCCCTTCCTCACAATCATTGTGGCCTCTTCGTTTTTTCTCACTCCAGTTACGGCCCTACGATACGAGAAGCACGATTTGAAGAACCGGCAGATGAGTCAAGATGAGGCGATGAAGATGGGCTTGCGGACTTCTGATGGCAAAGAACATTTCAATCCGCGGAGAAGGGTGGTACAGAAGGGTAACGAAGCGGAAGAATACTATGTATGTGACACTTCTTGATCATGGCAATGCACTACTCCGTGATTGGTTCTATTGAAGATGGCTGACTATCCTTAAACCACACAGAGATTGATGGCAAAAGATATCGACAACTGGGAACAAAAGCGCGTCGAACGATTTCCTGGAGAGCCTGATGGTAGGCTTTGACGAAAGCAATATAATGTCGGTTACAGCATACTACCTCTCGCCAAGAGGAATCAAGAGTTACGTGGAGCTCTGATTTGTCACTGACCGACCCGACCCAAGCCATCACCACCGTTCCACATTCCATAGGATCCTTACGCTGGATTCCTACCCATCAAATCCAAACGCACCTTCCATATCTCGAACCACGCCTCACCATCCCTCCCCTAACCCCCTCTACCTCCCGCCCCAGCAGCAACTCCATACTATAACGGCGCCGGATTCCTAAAACTCGGCCGCGGACCCGGCTTATGCGCCGTCCACGGCCCAGGATGCGGTTTATCGGACCGCTTTGAGAAATACTTTGGCTCCTTGTACGGCTTGGACGGCTTTGGAGCACGCTCCTCCTTCTCGGGTTGGCGAGAGTCGGAGAAACACATACTGCCGGGGGGAAATGGTCTGGGTAGATAGCCTGTGCGCTACGAATATCAGTTTCAGGCCATGACTGGGATGTTCTGGGAGACTCTGCTCACGCTGTTTGCGTCTCATGGGATGCGCTACCATTTACCAAGCTCACGACTTGAAGAATTTTTAAGAAGAAGAGACGTTGTGCGGCGAATGATCCCCATTGTCTGCGTATTAACTTCGTATCGGAGCCAAGCCTTGCAGCGGATGACAGCAGCGCCGGGGCAGAAACGTGCCGGATATGGGTTGCACAAGCGTGGATCTCAGCCTCGTGTTCTGGATTAGGTTTCACGAGGCGGAATCCGTCCTCGAGAGTGGTATTTACACTTTTGAGTTTGGATAAATTCTTATGTAGATATTATATGTAGACGCTGATTGGCCTGCGTTATATTGCTGAGCATCTTTAAGGCACGCCTTAAGCTTAACGCTAGGTTTTTTCCAATGGATTGCCTCTTGTATTACTAGCTCAATACTCATACACCGCATTCGCCTCCGCCAGTTTAGACCATATTATTCGGCCAGCTTCGTACCCATTGAAAAAACGTTACCGTCAAGAACCTCAATTCTTCCTACCCAACCGCCCTTCCATTCCTCGCGATCGACCTTCAAGGCTCCATGGCAACCACCCCCCTCGCCACCGCATCCCGAAACCCCTCCTGCACCCACCACGCCCACCCCCTAATCCCCCTCACCCACTCCATCCTCGCCGGCAGAATCACCCTCCCCCCCTTACAACCCAGCACCTGCCCCACCACCGCCCTCGCCACGCTCTCCGCGTCCAGCATGCGCCCCTCGCCGTGCTCGATCTTGGCCTTCCAGCCCGCCGTCAGCGGCGTGGCGACCCAGTGCGGATGTATGCACGAGGTCAGCACGCCGGGGCGGCGGTGTAGCGCGCGCAGCTCGGCGGTGAGGCCCTCGTGGAAGGCGAGCGCGGCGGCCTTGGTGCAGTTGTAGTCTACAATCGTCGGGATGGTGAGGTAGGAGGCCGTACTGGCGAGGGTGACTATGTGGCCTTTGTTGGCGGCGAGCATGGATGGGAGGAAGGCCTGGATGGTGTGGTAGTGGGCGAAGATGTTGACGGCGAAAATTTTTTGGAGGAAAGGTTCGGGGGTGGTGAGGATGGGGTGGGAGGTGCCGATGCCGGCGTTGTTGATGAGGATGCTGGGGGCGCCGTGGGTGGTGGTTATCGCTGTTGCGGTTTCTTTGATAGAGGCGGAGGAGGTGATGTCGCAGTGGTAGAAGTGCACGCGGTAGTCGGATTTGAGGGGCGCGGGGGGTTCTTGGATGTCGAGAATGCAGACGGTGAGGCCGCGCTCGGTGAGCTGGCGGGCGGTGCAGGCGCCGATGCCGCTGGAGCCGCCGGTGATGACAGCGATCTCGCGGGGGAAGTTCCAGTTCTTGCGCGTAGAGAGGCGCCAGTTGCGGGCGGCGTAGGCGTCGAGGAGGCGGCTGAGTGTGCGGAGTTGGCCGAGGAGGAAGAGGAGGCGGAGGGCTTTGAGGAGGGTGGGTAGTGTGATATGCGATTGAGCAGTGATCAAACGGCGGAGGCGAGCACGGAGGGAGAAGGGTCCGTAAGTGAGAGCTAGGAGAAGAGGCCCAGTGAGAAGGGGTTGGAGGGCAAGGCGTGTGGTGAGGTTGACAGTTCGGAGAATGACAGGGATGGGTTTGGTGGACATGGTTACGATAGAGAGGCGATTCTACTATTGTCGCTTTGGAATTCTTGACCAAAAGGGTGATTGAGTAGCAGGCAAAAGTGACCTGAAGCAGCTCAAATTGCGAAAAAAAGCATCACTTGAAGCTGATAAATCGTAAATGAGAGGAGAACAAACTTTGGAATACATGAAAAATGGTCAGAAATCTTAGGAGAGTAACAACAGCATGGGGGGGCATTGAAACGAAAAACGATCAACTTCCACGGTTTCGTGGCGTGAGAGGGGTCTTGAGCCTCGGTTGCTGCCGCCGATCTTGACATTTGCTTTCGGCAGCATCTTCGGCGGAAGACGGAGTGAAAGGCTCTGATCGTCGGTTTCCTGGACACCCAATTTGAAGTGAGTAATCTGGTCGGAGCAATTGTTAGATAAGATGGGTCGAGAAAATTAAGTTCAATTGGAATGATCTTGGGTGGGTGTGTCCATTTTCGGCAAAGCGTTATAAACTCTATGCTGAGGGCGGCGCCGTGCAAAGCATTCCCTTGCAACACATGATTCTAATACCGAGACTCGAGATTCAATATGGGCTGTTTAAGTGAAAGCAAGACACGCTCACTAGCCAAGGACAAATCGCTCGACTCGTAACGCGCAGGCTAGCAATTTCTTGAGACACCAGCGTTCCTGGTCGCGATTCGTGGCGGTCACCTGATGGCATTGGCTGCGAAGTCGAGGAGCAAGCATTCAAGTTTTGAGCAGCATTGCAAGAAGTTATCGAACTTGTGATGGATCTCTACCTCGGGGAAGCTGCATGTCAGCTGACAATAACACAGATCCGCGGGCTACACCAGCTACGATCATTTACCATCGTCGAGAGCGCCCGAGAGTGGTTCAACTGTGACCTATCAGAGAGAATCGCAGTGAGCTAGTATGATTCAAGAGCAACATTCTGGCAATTCATTATCGGGGTTGAAGTTTTTGGTCTCGAGTTGATATCGCTCCTTGACACCGGACATTTCACCTTTGATCTGGAAATTCACATCGATTATGTCCGCTGCTGAGCTCCCGAATGGGAAATAGCGTATTCCTTTATTCAATATGCCGTCGCAAATGCTCTAATATCGAAAGCCAATCAATCTTATACGCGCTCACCCAGTATTAGTCCATGATATCCTCAATTTGGATTGGTACTGGCCAATGTGGGACGAGCCGGATTGGTGGCGCATTTGTGACGATATGAGGGATATTTGGCATCGAAAAATTTATAGTATTTAATGCTGACGGCGTGTTACCGGGGCGGTCACAGCCGAAAGGTGGAGGTTCGATCGCAAAAGGGGCGGAAAGAATCTCTGAAAATAGTGTGAAAGATAAATTTTGCGATGAGGCTTAAACATTAGATGACAAAAAATATTATGCAGATGAAGCGAGTCAGCTTGTAAGGACTATGACGATATCTGGTGGGCTAAGATAGATACATTATTTAGGGCCGATATCCGCTAATCTTTTCATAAGCTCTCCGTTCGATAGTCATTGAATTATTGGCTGCCGCGCTTCTGATTTTAGCTGTACAGAAAATAAGGGCATTCTAACGGCATTTCGGAGATTCCAGAGCCCCGCTTTCAAGATCAACCTAAGTATCCAGCAATAAAGCGGGACATGGGCCATCTCCAAACCAAGAGAATTCTGCACCAATTAATGTCACCGGCTAGGGGAGAGAAAGCAGGTTCTGGGGGCGGAGCTCCAGGCGTCGGACGTAAGCACTCCCTTCTCGGTAATGGGGCTGTTTCAGAAACCTGAGATGGAGGGTTACACGATTAGGCCTGGCGCCCAAAGGCGGCAGCCTGACATAGTTTGAGATTTAAATGCGCAGTTCTTCAATCGACTGCACAAGCAGAATTACTTGATTTCTCAATTGATTACTCCTGCGCAATTTGATTGTTTTCGACGAACCACAGAGACAAACTTAGCCATTAATTGTTCCGCAATTGCCTTGTCTTTGGTGCGAGGCACGTTTTGCCAGTGAATCTCTATTTTAACACATTAGACTTACAAACTTTCGAACTTCGTTATCTCCCACGACGGATCTTGATTTCGAAGCAGGAGCGCAGAGATGAGAAAGAATATGATCGGCAGGATTATTAGAACTGGCTTGCTCAGTCGTTTTTGCCATGGTGAACATCTACCTGCAGCCTGAGCTTTGAGAATGCGTCTAGTTAACACGTCTTCCTTATCCCTTGAGGAATTCCATTCCAAGGTCCCCGATTATGCGATCTTGTCGCACACTTGGGGAGATGGGGAAGTTACGCTACAAGAGTTTCAAAGCGGGAATTGCGGTGGCAAGTCTGGCTATGAGAAAATCCGAAGATTTTGCCAGCACGTACTGGCTCAAGGTTTATCCTATGCCTGGATCGATACATGCTGTATCGACAAGACAAGCAGTGCCGAGTTGTCTGAAGCAATTAATTCAATGTTCGCTTGGTATCATAATGCCAAAATATGTTGGGCATATCTTTGCGACGTGTATGAGTCCAAGGTATCTACAGATCAGTCCGTATCTCTAGATGACCTTCTTCGTCAAAGTCGTTGGTTCACAAGAGGCTGGACCTTACAAGAGCTTCTTTCACCTGATGAAGTTATTTTCTACGATAAAGAATGGCGAAAGATTGGCACCAAAACGACATTAAGGTCGTTACTACATCAGATTACAGGTATTCGAGATTTTACGACTTATCACCAAGCACCCATCGCTCAAAAGTTTTCGTGGGCCGCAAAGCGAGAAACAACCAGAGTTGAAGACGCTGCGTATTCTTTATTTGGTATATTCGGCGTGAATATGCCGCTTCTATACGGTGAAGGCTCAAGAGCGTTTATACGATTGCAAAAAGAAATCTTAAACGAGTCTGACGATGAAACTATTTTTGCTTGGGGTCCTAGTGAAGCCAGTGAAGAAAATACCATAGCAGGGTTGCTGGCCACATCACCACGCCAATTCATGAATTGTGCCGACATCGAACGCGACATCTTTGACGAAGCAAGACCGGTCTGGAGCATGACGAATCATGGCTTTCAATTTTCAGCCCATACTTGTCCTACCATAGATTTCCGAACTTCTGATGCAAGCTTACGGGGCCTGATAATGGTTCCTTTGAATTGCTGTCGAGCTGCTGATAGACGCTTGTTAACAATATTTTGTCAGCGAGTAGGAAATTCTAACCTACCAGCGCTCCGAGGGTACCGAAGAGTGGTTATGGCTCCACGCTATTACCTGAACCGAGAACTTCTATCTGACTTCAAAGAAAGAACGACGATGGTTTTCTCGCCCAATTCACTCACCTTACGTGAGCCTACCGAATCAGTCAAATTGTACGATGGTTCCTTTTTTATCTGCTTTGACACTGCATCGCTTGAGTTTCATGGATTTAAAGTGTTGCGCCAAGCTTTTTGTTTACCAAAAAATCGTATTTGGTACAATCGGAGTGATCAAAAGTGGACACTTTCAGGACAGACTTTCAAAGACTGCCGTCTGAGTATTGGCGGGTATTTAAACGACACCAGGCTCCACATGGACCAGGTTGTGGGATTTCATGAGTGTGAGGCTAATCTAGACGTTGGTCCGAACTCTACAACCGTTTACAGGGCGCGGCTACAAGATTCTGAGAGACATCCGCTCAATATTCACGTCGTCAGCTTGAAGGGCTCAGGATTCGGTGTTAAAGTGGATAGGGAACCCTATCGTCATCACCATATTCTCGACAGTTTCAAGGTTCGGTCTACCTACCGGAACTCGAATGAGATCGGCGTGATCGCGACTGTTACTAAAATTTCCAGCCATCTCTATGGTTCGCTCTTCAAAATTTTGGTAACTGCTTCTAAACACATACCACCTGATTCTAATTTCAGCACAATGAGCGAAACAAATATGTCTGCATGATGCCTCTTTGAGCATCTAGTCCTAATATGTTGCATAAAGATGGTACTTACGACAGAACATCATTGACGCAAAATGTTAAATCAAGCGTCATTAGTGAGGCCGCGAACAGAATGTAGAAGGCGAGAAGAATGATTATTTTTACAGCGGAGACAGGAGACGGACATGACGACAGGGTCAACGATCCTATAATCGACAATCAAAAGCAATGAGATTAGCCATTCACCTTCAAAAGAGCTTTTCGCATGGATTACCATGCCGCACCTGAACGTTGTTAGATGGCCGCCGTCTCAGCCGGAAGTAAGCCCTTCCATAATCGACAAGACTATGTGGGAGATGATTTCTGCAGCATTTTGATCGATTGAGCTCGATCTAAACTCATAAATGGGTATTAGGGCATGGTCTAAAAACTTCGGCTCTACCACGTGAAGTTCAGGATCATTGACAGGAATTCGAGCCAAGTATTTTGCTAGCTAAAGCTGGGAAAACTCGGCCGCAACTATTGCCTTTGACTTTCGACTGACATAGGCTAAATATTACTGCGAGAGAAATGCAGGTGGGCTACGAAACCTATTGATCTTTACAAAGGCTACGGTCTATTTGGATGTCACCCGCTTGAGTTTCTCAGGATAGACCATCAGTCGAATTTGTGGTTTCTGTTGGAGGGATGAAAACTCTAGCCTCCATGAGATTAATTTCGACATTCTATCTACGCTGATCTTGAGAATGACTGGAAGGAAAATCTTCGAAAGATCGTTGTGTGGAGGCAAGATCTAGAACGGGCCTAAATGCTTCGATTGCATGTGTTCCAGGATCAGGATTAGCAGATATCCTTGATGAAGAAAGTTATGCTTGACGCATACAAAGGAAAGATGAAGCACTGGCATTTTGGAATTCCGTTGATTGAATGTGAACCGAATACGAGTATGCTGAGGGCTGCGAACTTCTAGCATTTAGATATCCCAAATGCTTGGTATATATCAATCTTTTGTACTTCGGAAGTCGTTAGCTCCTGGTTGGGAATGAAGTCGATTTCTGCCTATTGAAATAGGCTCTAATGATGGGTAAGAGCGCTGAACATTGGAAAATTAAATATATCCCATCGTAGATTCACAAAATGAAAGCTCGCTCAAATAGCTTCCGGACGTCTGTCCCATGATATGGACCTAACAGCCCTGACTCTTATGGCGCGTTTACAGAACATCGGCTCAAGGACAAATTTGCGTTTGTCATTCGACAGAGTCGGTTTGTAAATCGAATGAATCACTGGCTTATGATTGAGACTAATAGCTTGATAATTCAATAAGGCTTGCCATGAAAAAGGAAGGCGGGTTCTTCCCGTGTCAATGGTAACATTCTGTCATCCTGATCTCATTGACAGTTCAGCGACGAGTAGCACGCGAGTCACATCCGCAATATCTCCTGCTGACCATTGAGATGAAAGGCCCGGATATTCGTTGCCAGCAACCTTAAAAAGGGATGTTGCTCGGAAGATCGTCAGATCTTGTTCTCTGCCAAGCCTCGCACTCCCACTGACATCATCTTTTTCCCTTTCCGCCCCCACACCAAACGCAGCGCAAAGCCAGCGGGTCACCGATCTTCAAAGCCTCGTGCTCAGCCTTGCTACAGACCTCGTTTTGTCCCCAAGGCAGCCCTCCATCAGAGACATGCCATTGGCCGCCGCATGTTGGATGACGGATCACCCATCGAAGAATAATGCGCTAGAAGCCTTCTAGAATGCGGACGCGGATTGAGGCGCTCATCTAGAGATGCATGATGATACGTATCGGGGAACGGGGCTGACTCCTAACAGCGGGAAAAGGTGACGTGCCTCGAGCAGGAAATACGAGATTTACGTATAGCTAGTTTTAAGGCTAGGTATAAGAAGGTGAGATGTCCTCGGAGGATCAAAGTTTTGTTCAACTTTTGAACAGAGCCTGCCCAGACACAGGGAAAATCATCTACACACAGAGGAGAAACCTTGAGCCATTCCGCTTATCTTTACCACCCATAGCTATTGCAACGCTTCCAATCAACGCATGATTGTTCTTCTCACCTGATTCTCAGCAACGACTGAAAAGCTCAGCTGCCATTTGTCTCGCTTTCCTCTCTCCCAGCGCCTCACGATGTGTTTCTCAGACTCTGATAGAGAGACCTCCTACCCCCCGCGGCCTTCAAATCAGGCCTACTATTACGGACAACCGCAAAGATATGGACACCGAAAGAGAAAGGGATACTACTCTGGCGGCGGAGGCGGATATTATGCAGGTGGTGATGGGTCAGGAGGAGGAGGACACCATGGAGGATTTTTCGGCGGTGGGCACCATGGCGGAGGTGGACACCATGGCGGGGGCGGCTGTGGTGGTGGTGGCGGAGGTGGGGGATGCGGAGGGGGAGGTGGAGGCTAGGTTGATGAGGATATCAAAGATTTGATTGTGATATTTGGATAGGATGTATGGCGTTTAGGAATTATGATATGCTGAATTCACTGAGGGCTTGGATTGACTACGCGCCATATTGAGCGGGTGCGTACAAATTAAACTGACATGGAAGCTTAGAAAGACAGACCTATGTCCTAGCTTAAAACTACGCTGTACACCACGATTTTCTCAAAGCGTACTCTTCATGTCGCAACTGGTCCTGCCTGACTCTGACAGATTTTTGGCGCAGTTGTAGAGACAAGTTGCTCTCCAGACAACTTTCCTGGCGGAGCGGAATCGAGTGTCTTCACGGCTCGCCTCCCACATAGCTTTCTCGGCTTCGAGCTCCTTACGTCCCAGTAGGTTCAGTTCGACTCGAGTTTCTTATGCTCGGTGTCCCGTTGCATCTGCGATGTCTTACGGGGAATTGCATTGGGCAATGTTGAATGCAGCAATTTAACTCCTTTCTCAATCAGGAGGTCATGTGGGGCCTACTATCTACAATGTCGTCAATGATCTCCAATGCTCATGGATGACTAGTGCCATACCTCATGGCTGAGCTACCGGGTGCGTGATCGACCATGTTTCACTATTTATTGCTGCCGACAGCTCATTCGTGCTTATTCCTTTTGCTGCTTGAGTATTACGATTTCAGATTATTGTTGTTGTTCTGTCTTAATAGTAACAAGAATATCTCCTCTATATCCATATCATAACCCTAGCGCGATCGCACGGTCTAGCACAGCGAGGACTCAACGGCTGACAAGACCCCAACCCATGACCGATCTCGACACCGTGCTGAACAAATGTCTTCGTGAAAGTGCATTTACCTGAGCTAGTGCGGCCCATGATCGTGCTAAAGAAGTGCGTTGATGTATTTAGAAAATCTTTGTTTATTGCCAATTGGCCAGAACGGTATCTTCCTTGCTGACTTGTGCATATTTTAGACTGTCCCGCCAGAGTTGACCCGATTTCCTCTTATCCTTTGCTTCTGGCCCAGCATCTGTCACCTCAGAGCCGTTTAGGTATATGCCATTTGGGTGGTGACCCAGCGAATTGGTATCGAAAGCTGCGCGGATGATGTCGCGGGCTGATTTTGACGTGGTCCTGAAGGGTCCATTTGGCCAGAGAAGCATAGCCAGGCTCGCTACGATACGAAGCAGGATCTTTCCGATAAAGATCCGCCGGTACCATCCATCCCGCCGCGTAAGACCGCTAGGCATAGCTCCCGGATCAAGTCCGAGAACGGAGATACTAGATAACTCTGGGTCGTTCGCCAGGCGTGTGGAGAGCTCTCGGCTACGTTGACAGTCAGAATCTTCGGCTTCCTGGACAAGGTGGTAGACTAAATCAGACTCACAACATCATCACTTCGCAGAGCTTTGCGGCACCGTATCGTCTGGTGCCGGCACTGAAATCTCTAGGATGCTCTTTTTCCGAGCTCCATATACCTTTCGCAAGACTCTTGGTATCGTCAGGGTCATTGAAAATTTGCGAATACTTGCCCGTATACATGTTCGTAAAGTCGCCGATCTTGTTAGCAGGGTGGGCTGTGCTATCAATTGCTGCATTTAGCGCTTTATGCCTCGCAATGCAGCATACCCAAGGGGTCTTACTCATGAGTCCAACTTCCAAGCACGATGATTCGCCCGTGCTTCTTATCCATACTCTGCAACAGTAATAGAACAAAGAGGAAGTGCGACAAATAGTTCACTTGAAACGACATGTCGAAACCATCACCGGTAAAGGTCTGTACTGTCTGCTCTTGATACCCGGCATTCAAGATCAACGTTCGGATGGGTGCAAGAGACTCATTTGCGACACGTTTGTTGATAGATTTAGCAGCATTACGGACGCTGGCTAGACTAGCCAAGTCAACATACGCAATTTCATGACTATGCTGCTTTGACTTCGCTTTACAAAGCGCCTTGTTGATATTTGCTGTATTTTCGGGGTTGCGTGCAGTGTAGAGTCCATGATAATGCTTAGCAAGGTTAGGCCTCTGGAGTATACTGTGGATAACAGAGCTTCCCAGACCTCCGTTGCAGCCAGTGACTAGTATTGAGCCACTGACTGCGCCTATCCGATAGAGTTGCTCGTTATACCACCTCTGTTGTAAGCCATGTCAGCGCCAGATTCACAGACGATGTCTCGTACCTACCATCTCAAAGCCTGCGCCAATGATTTTAATCCCCGTATATTTCGACCAGCTTGGAACTTTGACTTTCTTAGCGTGTGCGATAGCTTGAAGCTCGGGTACATCTAAGTTTAGGAGAACTTCGCGAGGGAGCTTTGGTTGTAGCACTGCCGGTCGGGCTAAGCCAACCATATCGCAGCTCCCCTCCATTAAAGCCTTTTCCATACCATGGCGTGTCCGGAATCCACCGGTAACTATTAGAGGGAGCTGGGGGAATTTTGATCTGACAGTCGCTGCAAAGTCGAGGAAGAACGCTTCACGTGCATTCGGTCCCGCGTGACCAACATTGAAGGTTGGATCTGCAAGACTACCTCCACTGATCTCCACAAAATCGATTCTAGAGTCTGCAATAGCCTGGAGCTGCTCAATACAATCATTCATATCAGACTGATGGTCAACCGAATTGAATTTGATCCCCACGCAAAAGTCAGGGGGCGCAACAGTCCGAATAGCATGAATGATCTCGAGCAAAATCTTAACCCTCCCCAGGGCAGAGCCACCGTATCTATCAGTGCGTTTGTTCGAGCTAGCTGAAAGAAATTGAGTCAACAGATAGCCATGAGCGGCATGAATCTCGACTCCTGAAAACCCTGCTTTAGCAGATAGTTGTGCGGCATAGGCAAACCTCTGAACAACATCCTCAATCTCCTCCAGCGTCATCTCTCTTGGCTTCCGGAACACAATTGATTTGGCGATCCAGGGTATCATGCCTTTACCAAAATCTGCTGATATTGCGCTTGGAGCAATGCCCTTTGCAAAAGGGGTCTGGCGACCTGGGTGGTTGATTTGAACAATTGCTTTCGTTCCATTCTGGGTGCATGCGCTTGCCCAGGCTGTCCATGTTGGTAATATCTCTTTCTCTGGCATGGATTTGTCAATGGCAATATCCCCTGGACCACCGAGAAAAGCTGCGTCTACTTGCACATTTCCTATGGTACGTGAGTTCGGTTGAAAATGAGTATTTAGACAGTAATACCTGTTAGTACTAGTCCCCAGCCACCTCTTGCCCATTCCCTGTAAACATTAAGGCAGACCTCACTTCCTGGAAGGTGGTCTTTAGGGGCAAAATTCTCAGCCATCGCCGCCTTGACGAGGCGGTTCGGTAAAGTAAGACCGCATTGAAGCGTAATCGGGTGAGCAGTCCTCAACTTGGTCCCTGAGTTTGACATCTCAACAACTTACCGGCAGACATGCGCTGGTGACTTGGAAATTATTGATAGCAAAACTACTCCCGAGAAGACTCATGTTCCACTTCCCACAAAGAATTGCTCAGAAATGGCACCGCATAGTAGCGCATGGAGCGCAGCAGTCCATCCACTATTCTCAACCCAGTGATTTCCGTCCAAAATGTTGAGCCAATGCCACTGCAAACGACTCATACCCCCTGAAGGCCGTGGTCAGCTGAAGAGCGGAGAGCCGGCTTACATTGCACAACAGCGGTGTATTACCCGCCGGGCAGCAATCTCTGATGCCGAACTCGTACTTCATTGCCGATCTCGGGCCGGAACATCGTCGTGTTGCCGGTTTTTAAAGATACGCGGAGGAGAAATTGATTTGCAGCTCCATGAATTTGATGTACACTCCGTTAGGAGTATACCACATTCCGTCATATGCCGAGACTCCGCAATAATCCGTGATCCTGCAGTCGAACTCCGAAGTAAGGCAGTCCCCGGCTTGGAGTACCCAAACAATCCAAATCAGCTTGGCTCACTATGCCCCTCTAAATGGCAATTTTTTTCTCTTCTAAGAGCGAAGGAAATTTGCAGTGGAAGTAGAATCCCTTCTTCGCATCGTCGATTTTCACGCTGCCCCAGCCATGGCACCTCTAGCAACCCTTCTACCGCATCCTCGTGATTATCCATACCTCATTGTTCTAGTTAGCATTATTGCTGGTATTGTTTTATATCAAAGATTTATAGCCACTCCATACTATCCAGACTTACCCTTGGTCGGGGAGCCTTCTGGGCGAAGGTGGTTCAGCCCGCGTACGAGATGGAGGTACTATACAGATTGCGCTAATCTTTTCAACGAAGCTTACCAGAATGCAAGTTCCCCCAGTGTAGTCTAAGAGGACAATCAATGACTGTTAACACGTTAATAGTACGCAAAGCGGGGCAAAGCAGTCTTGGTACCAAGCTTTGGTCCGCACACTGAAATGATAATGCCAGAGAATTCTCTAGAATGGACAATGACACAACCAGATGACGCCTTGAGTGTCTCGCAGGCATTTTTAGAGATCAATCAGACTAAATACAGCCTTGGCCATGAAAGATACTGGGGAGATCCATGGCAATTTACCCTGGTGAAGACGCACTTGAACTCCATCTTACAAAATCTTATTCCCATGCTGAACGACGAATTGACCGACGCTTTCGAGAAGCAATTTGGTAATGACACTCAAGAATGGAAAGAAATTGAGTTAGAGAGCACAGTCCGAAGGGTGGTGGCACAAGCCTCAAGCCGCTTTATCGTTGGCCTCCCTTTATGTACGTCATTAATTCTTCTCATTCTGAAACCTTGGACGTATAATTGACATCACTGATCATAAGGTCGTGATAAGGAGTACCTGGAAAGAAGTTACCGCTTCATTGAAGGGTTAATGACTAATATTTTTGCCACTGTTCCGCTGCCCAAGATCCTCCGGCCAATTACTGGTCCTATCGCAAGCTGGCCGACACAGCGCAACATCAAGGGAATCAAGAAACTCTTAGAGCCAATGTATAAGGAGCGACTGAGCCTTTTGAATGGTGAGAATGATTCGAACGCACCGCAGCCAACGGACCTATTCCATATCATGCTTAAGTTTGCTCAAAAGAAACGACCGCATGAGCTCAACGATCTCGACATCTTGACAAGGCGAGTCTGCGCATCTAGCTTCGTCAGCATGCATCAAACAACTATCGCAGTGACAAATATGATCCTGAACATCATTGGTACAGATTCAGAGTTCAACACTATTGCTCAACTACGAGAAGAAGTCAAGACCATCCTAGGAGGAACAGATGGGGCAAATTGGACCAAAGAAAAGTTCGCCGAGATGGCCAAGACCGACAGCATTGCGCGAGAGACGATGCGCCTGAATTCTCCCTTTGGCACGCGGGGCTCGATGCGCAAGGTGATGAAAGACGGAGTCGTGACAAAAGATGGCATGGCGCTGCAAAAAGACACCATCATCTCATTCCTGGCCGCTCCAGCGCAAATAGATCCAGAAAAATTCGAAAACCCTATGAAGTTCGACCCGTTTCGCTTCTCACGTCCTCAAGCGCAAGGGAAAGGTGCATGCCCACAGACTTTTACTACAACGTCGCCTGAGTATCTCCCATTTGGACATGGCAAACATGCGTGCCCTGGGCGGTTCATGGTCGATTTTGAGCTGAAGATGATTGTTGCATATATACTGACGCATTATGATATTGAATTTCCTCCCTCATATGGAGGCAAGCAGCCACCTAATACCTGGGTGGCGGAAGTATTGATTCCGCCCCCAGGGGCCAAGATCAGAGTGAGGAGGCGCAAAGATTAGAGGGCTTACATTCTACGTTCATTCTATATTGGTGACATTTCTTTCAATATTAAATCTCTGTATTCGGCTAGGACTTAGTGAACTTCCTCTGCTCTTGGTGGCTATCCCCTCTTAGTGATAGTACTATGTAAGGGCCTGGCACAGTCTTAGAACATTAGTATGTCCAGATATGGCTAGAATTCCGGTACACCTATCACCTACCCTCCACACACCGTGACTGCCTTTGCCGAGTGTATTCTTTAACCTTTTGGCTTGCTGTTCTCCCTTCATGGCAATGCACTGTTTGAGAATGAGCCATTCCTTGACAATTGAGTTGTCTTGAAACTCTAGACTAGCTTTTTATAACCCTGATATTACTGTACTTTTGGTTGGACTCTCGTTAGTGTGATCAACTGCGCTCCGGTTATTCCTTGCAGAAGTTTCGAGGACCAATAGAGCATGTTGCAATTTTTCTATCTTTCAAGATAATTTAAGGCCCTCTTAAGTCTTATGCCCTTAGGATTCCAATAGTTCCCATGTCCCTTATACGGTTTTCACATCACGAACATGAGCAAAATCGCTTCCAGAATGTCATACATAACGTTTCAGAGCTCTATGAACGCTTGTGATAGGTTATGAGCGTTCCTAAATTGGGTTAAATTCTGGATAAAAATATAACACAAAACATCCTTGCAATGGCCTTACCATCTCCGCAAGATATGTACCCAGAAAACAACTCACGTGGAGTGAGTCTCATATTACATTCATTTGTAGAAAGCAATTTTCACTCCATGCAAACTAGAAGGCCCAATTCGCATAACGGCTGTGTAGGGATTGGGATCGCGGGCCTCGATCCGGCGGTAAATCTTGGCGAGGCGAACTAGCATGTATGCACATTCCGTCTGCGACATCATCTGCGCTGGACAGCGGCGTGGCCCACCTCCGTACGGAAGAAATTGCCAGGTCCCTCGAAGATCCTTAAATCGTTCCGGTCTATACACGTCCGCGTCCGGACCCCAATAGTCTTTGTCGCGATACATGACCGTCTTTGTCACGGAGACGATGTCGCCTTTGCACACCGCGAGAGGCGATTTGCCGTCTGGCCCCCCTCCCAGAGGTAGTGTGGTGTCATGAAGGCAAGCCCGGACCTGGGTGACATTATTGGGAATTAGACGGTGGGCTATAATGAATAGTTAGCGGGCAAACGGTTTTTGCTGGCCTAGCCAAAGGCGGAAGGACGACTTGCTCTCGTTTATGACATAATTGAGGTAAATCATATTTCGCAGCAGCTCGAAAGTTAGGGGTTTGTCTCCAACAGAAGCGACTTCTTCACGGAGTTTCTGCCAGACCTCGGGATTGCGCGCTAGATACCAGATGCAGTTGCTGATTAACATGGATGTGGTATCGTTGTTGGGGACAATTATCAGACTAAGCTGTGATCTCAATAAGTCCTCATTTCTACAATTATTGGCCATGGACCATAGCAGGTCTGTGCGCTCAGGCTCGACGGTTCCACCTTTTTTAATGCATGTCTCGCGCTCTTCAATTTCCTTCAATGTGGATCGGATATATGGGTTGAGCATGGCATGGACCTCGTCCACGGCCTTGAACCAGTAATCCCATTCAATCCACCGAAGGACCCTATACATCTGTGCCCGCCGACGGGCACCATTGAGCACGGTCATCATGAGCTGAATGATCTTAGTCTTGCTCTCGTCCCTCAATGAATCCATAGACTTTCCAAACATAAACTCAGAAGTAATATCAAGAAACTGCTTCTCAGTCAGCATTCATCTCAACTTGCCCCTGAACTCACTGACCCAGCGCTGAACCAAGGGCTGTATGTCAAACGTGACACCATCCCCAGGGATTAGGTTCAGAAAACGGTCAGCAAATGGTTTTATGCGGTCAGTGCTGTGATACACATCGCGTTCAAAGAAGGGCTTGATGAGGAACCGACTGAAGGCCCAATCGTCGCCATCAGTTGTACTGACCCCCTTGTCAGCAAAAGGCATTAGTCCCGGGGGCCGACGGCGGATTGGCTCGATGCCGAAGTCCTTGAAATTGGTTGCGTAGACAGTCTTTAGGATCTCGGGTTCAATCGAGTAGATCCATCTCATGCCGAGATAGTTAATTGAGAAAGTCTTGGTAGACATTCTGGCATGGAGATCCCTTAGCCAATCAAGGTAACGGTTCGACTGCAGGGCCCTGAATTGACTTATTACAAGATCAAGTCCAAAAAAGGGGTCCCAGTGCGGGTACTGAACTTCAGGCAGGCACCCATTGGTAGTGCGGATGACATCTTGCTTTCCACGACCAACAAGCTTCCCCAGTAGGAGGGCAATAACGCCTGTAGATAGAACGAGCACCGGTAGATTGCTTGAAACGGTCATTTCGATGATAGCCTGATGATATAGTATAGTCTCTCAAGTACAACTAATTTGATCTGTTTCGATATAAGTAAACCGTTAATACTGAAGGTAATATCCGAAAAACTTGCACGCGTAGAATGGCTGTCGCTTTGTTCAAGTCCACGGCCTGATCCTCAGAATCTTCGACCGATATAACTGGCATGTGCTACATTGTGCATCCACCATTCTGAAGTCAATCTCCGTATCGGAGAGAGAGGCTCCGTTGACGGTAAACTATACCAAATGACGCGATCCAGCGTGGTTGCGGCATTTTCTGAATCTGGAATTCCCCGGCAGGTTTTCCGATCATTGCCGAGGGGTTTCACGAAGCACCAAGCCTCGGCAGCTAGCGCATTTAAGAAGCATGAGAAGCTGCAGAGGCTCACCGCAGGGGCTCACCGCAGAGGCTCACCGCAGACCTTGGAGAAATACGAGGTACGCTGGCTGAATCTCTGATCGTAATTTTACCCGAAGCAGTGGCGTAATTTACCCAGCTGAGTATGAGACGGGGTAGTCACAAGAGTTATCAACAATAATGACTATTTACCTATGGAGAGCTAGCGCGGAAAACGGAGCCTTTGGGAGCCCTTGCGAAGCCTTGTCAGTCTCCATTACAATGCTTCCATGATCTACTTACTGTGGAATATAGTGCATTACCCTGTAATACCTTTCATTATACCGGCCTGTTTCTTCGGGTGAGGTTGTGGGTCGTTGGAGCGGCTGCAGATGGCACGACAGAATCTTCTGCAACTTGACGGACAACCTTGTAGGTCCACAAAGACAATTACTGGTTACACTATGCAGGCAGTCATCTTTCAGGGATCAAAAGCAATTCATTGCAGCTGAAGATAAAAACAGGAAATTAAGATACCGTGGCCAGAATCTCAGTTCTCGCATCCTGAGAGACATAATCATGAAAGCACTTTGGAACTTGACTTATCCCGGAATATTTTGACATTTTCTCGCATGGAAAAAATTGGCTCTCAGCTGTCAACTGTAACGTCTCTTGTCTACGCAATAGAGGCGTTATACCAAAACTTAAGGCGTTCCCCATAAAGCCTTTTGCTGAGTTTTGACATGGTCTTTTCCTAAACCGATTTTTCATTGGCTCGTCTGCCCACGAAAGCTTAAGAACTCCTTGATTCTCAAAGTCCCACATCGGAAAAAGGTTTTCTTAAACTGCATAACCTCAAGGCAGGGTTCTCTATCCTGGTGATGAATCCAGGCCCAGCACACAAGCGCAGGCGGCCTGCAGTAGCGTGAGTAATCTACATCTCGAGCTATCTGGATATAGAACTTAATTTATGCAATCTCTAGATGCACACAATGCCGTCGGCGCAAGATCAAATGTGACCGTGGTTCTCCATGTGGGCCCTGCAGTAAGTCTGTCCCGAGCCTGCGGTGCGCGTACAACAACAGTGGGTTAGAACTCGAAGTTGACCGACGCGTACATCATGTGTCTCTGTCACAACCACCGGAGCTCCAGCCAATATTAGGTTTCGATTCTTTCGAAGAGAATTTCGAGGATCTAGACTTTCTTTCTTATGATGTATTCCCGGCGTATAATGAGGCTGGTACTAGCTTTGTCGATATGGAATGTTTTGGCCCAGGTCACCCTCCTTCTAAGCCTGCATCTACAGGCTCTCCGAGCTCATGGATCAATGGTGAATCATCTAAAGGAACAAGTACAAGTCCATACTCTACCAAAACCAGCAGCCAGACCAATTTCGCACAGCCGCAGCCAAGCCCGCCAACCGCAAGTTCCAGCTCAGGGGTGGACCTGCGGTCGGATCTTCAAGTATATCTTGAGTCTAACGAGAATCACCATAAAATTAATTGGCTAAATTCATTTTCACGGTGCAAAAGACTACAGCCCCTCATCCGTGGTATTTCTAGCCACTCGCTCGAGGATGGTGAGCCGCTACAGCGCAAGCATGATGCACTGCGGCCTCTCATGGAGAGATTTGCGAGATTGAATCGAAGTAACCAGCAGGAGCGCACTTGCAAAGCCTTAACACTGAGCTGGGCAGTAAGTTCTGAAGTGGCTCCATGCCCTGCTCGAATGCTTTTGCCATCACGCTCCATCTGCGATATGCTCCTGCATGCATACATCAAAACGTTTCAATCAGTTCTTTCCATACTACACGTACCATCTTTCTTAGAAAGCTATGAGCATTTCTGGGAATCGATAGATCCGGATGAGGCATTCACATATAAGCTATTGATTATCCTTGCGCTAGGATCTTGTGTATGCTCTGGTACTCTTTCTCCTAACGACCTCGGGCAAGTGCAGTTGTCGTCACTACGACAGCAGGCGGGTGACTGGATTGTTCGAGCTAGACAATGGCTTGGGAGTAAAGTGAGAGCGGGATCACCTTCAGACTTGGACTATGCCCAGCTTGCGTGTCTTCTTGCTCTGGCGCGGCACACTGTGCGTCATAGTGGAGTAATAGCCAGCATTTCATGGCGTCCAGAGGATGATCTGACGCGGATCGGAATCCAGATGAGTCTTCATCGGGAGCCACGCATTCGTTTTCGGACCGTGTCATTCATGGAAGCAGAGATTCGTCGACGGTTGTGGGCAATTATGCTTGAGCTCTCACTGCAGCTGTGTCTTGATGAAGGACTACCACCTCCTTTGGCCCCCGAGAGCTATGACTGCGAGGCACCTTCAAACGCTACGGACGAAAACCTTGAAATAGCCATAGATTCACCCGACTGTGAATCATCAAGTATTCTCAGAATCCTGGCACAAACACAGTGCCTTCGTCTCAAAATCCTACATCTTGTCAACTCACCTGGTGCTTCAAAGGCTTATGAAGATAGCTATCGACTTGCTAATGAACTGGACACTGCATGCCGCGTGAATCTAGATGCACTTCGGAGTATGACAAAATTCCAGCCAACAAACTTCCAAGTCAAGCTCCTAGAGATGTTCACGCGGCCATTTGTCCTAGCTCTCCACGAGCCCTTCGCAGACCAGGCTTCGAACATGCCGGCATATTATTTCTCACGCAGAAAGCGTATGGAAGTATCAACAACGCTGTTAACACATCCATCGACTCTAGGATTTACGGTCAGCAATATCTCCATACCTAGCGTCACATTATCGGAGACAAGGAGCCCGATAGCTACTACTTCGGCCATGTCAGCCACGGCCCTTAAGCGGGACTCTGTTACAGCACTCTGCATCCAAGCAGATGGTCACTTTGCCCTCGTCCAGCGGCAGGCAACGGCGGCACTATGCATAGATCTCATCAGTGAGCTCGAAGAGAATGCATTTCCCATTTTAGACGGCGCATCGTTGAAGCAGGTTCGTAATGTGCTACGTGCAGCTGTGGGCACTTTTGAGCGACGGTTTAAAGTAGCGGCCGACCCTGATGCAGCCCGCGAGTTTCTGCTGTTTGCGTGTTCCAACGCGTACATTGACGCAATGCAGCGTGGGTGCCAGTCGGAAGAGATTGACAAAGCGATTGCAGAGTCGGCTCGGGTGGCTTTCAATCTCTGTTGCGATGTCATGGAACGGAAGCGGTTTTCAAGAGAGACTACCGCGGAAGTTACGAGCCTGTGAAAAGGGAACAATGCGGAAGACACATAGATGTAGGCGTGAATGCTCAGTAATAGACAGACAGACGACAGCAAAGTTGTCTCCAGCAGCAAAAGCCTAGAATTCGGATTTGAAAAATGGATGATAATGATCATTGGGAATGGTAGATAGACCATTTTTGTATCTATGCTGTCTGAGATCTAGCCAATTTATTAAGAGCACTCTGTACGTGTCTATCAATCGTCTGGCACCAATTTCTTAAGGTTAAGGGATAATTCAGAACAGGTCGAGTCAAGTAGCCGTCAATGGTTGAACGACAGCTCACGGACCCATTCAAAGCTCTAAGATTAATAAATCGTATGAGTCGTATAATACACCATTACATATTATGTTGCAATTATCATAACACCATTTTGCCAAATAAACGGCTTTTTGCACAAAGCTTGGGCACTTGTGACGGAGCTGGCAATCTGTCTTGACCTGAATTAACAGTCACATCTAATTTAATAATCTTGTCTTGATGCAGATCTCTTTTAGTAGATGGACCATTAGAGCAAAAAATCCGGTTTACTCCAAAAACCTTAACCATGGACTAAGTTCAAGAAATATCCATGAGCTTCATCAATTGCACCATGGGTCTGGTTTGTCTATTAAGGAAGTTTGTGTCCCAGATCTCCACGTGGCGTACAATATTGATACAAAGCATTAACCGATAGGTGTGATTTTTAAACAGAGTGTCTACTAGCCAGATGCTCTTAGTCGATAGCTCATAGTAAATAGGCTTTCTGGATAGTCATCAAGAATGAATAGCATTCGGGCGGTATTATGCTCCTTTCTTGGAGTCCTTTAGAGAGTCTTTAAAGTTTTCACTAACGTCTATATCTTCGAACTCGTTATATTTGAGTACTTTTCTCTGCATATCACGCACAGAATTCTTGGGCAATAGGATAAACTAGCTTTCTCCCCTTAATCTGCCCTTTACGAACCTCCTCCATTCCCTCCGTCACTGCCGCCAACCCTCCACTCCGCTCCTCCTTCGGATGTGCCAAGATAAAACCATCATCTAGGAATCGCTGGGCAAGTACATACCAAGCTTCGGCGCAATCACGATCATCCAGCCGTTCGTCCAAATTGTATGGATACTCCCAGGCGATAGGTTGTCCAAATTGCGTGTACGCGCACAGCCAATCAGGTATCACACTACGGCGATCGTGTTTGCGGAGTGGAAAGGGATCTAGTGCGACGTATCTTCCACCCTGTGATCCTAGCGCTCCATAACAGATGACCATGGAAGTAGAATCGGTGACACAATCCAACGCCAGCGCAAGCGAGTTGGCTGTATATTCACGAATCTCGGCGCCGCAAGTCGGTGAGTTGTAGTCGAATGCCGCTGCTGCGCCGAGCTCTTTGGCACGTGAACCTGCAGTAGGCGAGCATGTAGTGATTGGAGTGAAGCCAATTAGCTTCAGGATTTGGATTGCCATGGCACCGGTTGATGTGCCACCACCGTACACCAGCACGAAGCGCGAGGATTCAGGGGCGGAGCAACTTGACTTTGAGCTCGAATTTGCTGGCATTGGCAACTGTAGGTAGTGGAATAGTGATAGCCCAACCGTGGCCAAACCGAGTGGTAGCGTCGCGGCCGTTGCAAGATCCACATCCACAGGTACATGCCAGACTAAGCGAGCAGGAACAGCGACATACTCTGCAAAGGCACCGTTGTCGTGACGAAGCGGATTGTTTCCGAAGACAAAGCCTAGGACGCGGTCGCCTATCTTGACAGGCTTCATCTTGTTGATAGATCGAAAATTATCAGCTTCTACGTCGGCTCCCAATGCTACAACAACGCCTGAGAAATCGGTTCCACAGGTCGCCCCCAGGGACGGTGACATCTCCGCGGATTTGCCATCGACTGGGTTTATTGAGACATAGGCAACGCGCACCAAAACCTCTGAGGACTCGAGCGTCGTCAGTGACGCATCAGTACATAGAGCGACGGCGTTAGAGCCGGCGATCTTGAGAGCTGTATGTGTGGGTGGGAGGGCAGTGGAGACTGTCATCGTAAAATATACACTTCGATGAGCTGTCTAAGGCGAACATTAGTAGGGCCATTCTTTAAACATTGGGCAGATTGGCCACTACATTTTATGAAGGTCGACACGAATGGTGAGACTTCCGAGGGTTTTCGCTTTGGCCCCCAACCCAAGCTCAACATTCTCGGCCTCTCACGGAAAATGCTGAATGGCGCGATTCTGAATCTTCTCCTTGAATCACCAAGACGCCGCAAGACCCTCTAAAACCCTCGGAATATTCGATCTTACGTCAGTGTGTCTCCGAGTTCACGTACCCTGGGAAAACATTCCGTCGGCTGACTGAAGATAATATGTAGAATTCGCCGCGAATTGGTGGTGGCTTGCTCCAGAACGGACAACGGAATATTAATCTGAAAGCAGACAACGAGCTTTGACACATCCGTCGAGCTGAACGATGAGGCAATTCGACATGGCGCGTGCAAACGAACAGACACGAGCATGTTCTCACGTGCTACAGTGTCCAGAACCTCGACACTCGGCGTTGCGAGGTCTGCACTTCACGTGGTTGTTAGACCAAAGTAGTGCTTGTATAGAAACGTCAATCATCAGTAATTCGCTGGTGGTGTCAAAGTGAGTTATAATTTTGCTACTAATCTAGGACAAAATCATTGTTTCCGCACTATGTCTCAGCAAAAGCAGTATCCTCAGGAGCCTATAGCCATTGTTAGTTCGGCATGCAGGTTCCCAGGCGGATCTAGCTCGCCGTCTAAGTTATGGGATTTGCTTCGTGAGCCTCGTGATGTCTTAAAAGAATTCGATCCAGACCGGCTCAACTTAGAACGATTCTATAATCCGGATGGTGAGGCACATGGATCCACAAACGTCACCAACAAAACATACCTCCTCGAAGAGGACAGCCGACTCTTCGATGCCTCCTTCTTCGGCATCAGCCCCGTCGAGGCGGCTGGTATGGATCCTCAGCAGCGTATTCTGCTGGAGACAGTCTACGAAGCCTTCGAGATTGCGGGCTTGACCCTTGAGCAACTCAAGGGCTCCTCAACATCGGTCCATGTTGGTGTTATGACATATGACTGGAACAACATCCAACTTCGAGACCCGGAAACAGTTTCAAAGTATGTTGCGACGGGAACTGCCAACAGCATCATCTCGAACCGCATTTCGTACGTTTTCGATCTCAAAGGCCCTTCCGAAACCATCGATACGGCCTGTTCCAGCTCGCTGGTTGCCCTGCACCATGCGGTTCGAGGTCTACTAAGTGGTGACTGCGAGACAGCTATCGTTGGTGGCGTTAATCTCATCTTTGACTCCATCCTCTACATCACTGAGTCTAAACTTCACATGCTATCGCCTGATGCGAGGTCTCGCATGTGGGATAAGTCTGCAAATGGCTACGCCCGAGGCGAGGGCGTAGCCGCTCTGGTCCTCAAGTCCCTAAGCAAGGCGTTAAGAGACGGTGATCACATCGAGGGCCTAGTTCGGAGCACGGGTATCAACTCGGATGGTGCCAGCCAGGGTATTACGATGCCTTTTGCCCCTGCACAGGCGGCGCTCATTCGCGAGACGTATCACCGTGCTGGTCTCGACCCAATCAAAGACCGGCCACAATATTTTGAGTGCCAGTATGTGTTCCAAAATAATCTTCAAGATCCGCCTTTCCCAAAAGAAAAAAACTGACTCTCGTTTCCTCTCAGCGGCACCGGCACCCCTGCAGGTGATCCCGTGGAGGCTCGCGCTATCAGCGAGTCTTTCGTTAAGGGTAGCTACGATATATCAGCAAAGAATCCAATGTACGTAGGATCGATCAAGACTGTTCTTGGACATCTAGAGGGCTGCGCCGGCCTCGCTGGTGTTATGAAGGTACTCCTCGCCATTAAACATCGCACCATTCCCCCAAATCTGTTATTTAACGAATTAAACCCGGCTATTGCTCGCTACTACGGGCCACTTCAAATTGCCACCACAGCACTTCCATGGCCTCACTTACCCGCTGGCACCCCTGCCCGTGCTAGTGTCAACAGCTTCGGATTCGGAGGCACGAATGCTCATGCCATCATTGAGAGCTATGACAGTGACAATGTTCAGGATACAGAACAAGCTAAGGGTGAGATCGAAAACACCAGTGGCGTAGTTGGACCTTTGGTTTTCTCGGCCGGATCTGGGGCATCATTATTGAAGACTGTCCGGGGCTACGTGGAACATCTGAATCAGCATCCAAAACTTGACCTCACGGACTTAAGCTGGCTACTTCTTACTAAACGATCTACGCATCGAAATCGGGCATACTTCTCTGGCGAATCGCGGGATGTTTTATTAAAGAGCATGCAGAACTTCGTCAAAACCCATGATAAAGCTTCAGCTGCCGAGATTGGGTACCAGCCTCAACTTGTCAACCCAAAGGAGATTCCTGGTATTCTTGGCGTCTTCACAGGTCAGGGCGCACAGTGGCCGAGGATGGGGCGACTATTGATACTCAAATCATCACTCTTCCGCAAGACAATAGAGGAATGCGAGATGGTCTTGGGAGCTCTGCCATCAACTGATGCTCCGCAATGGTCGCTGCTTCATGAGCTGATGGCGGACGCCTCTCAGTCGAGGATATCGGAGGCAGCAATCTCACAGCCGGTGTGTACTGCTGTGCAGCTTGCTTTAATTGATCTGCTTACTACCGCTGGCATTAAATTTGATGCCGTTGCGGGACACTCTTCAGGGGAGATTGCAGCTACGTATGCGAGCGGCATTCTCACCCTAAAGGGAGCGATACAGATTGCATATTACCGAGGCCTCTACGCTAAACTTGCCGCTGGTCCTCGTGGTCAAGGTGGAGGTATGCTAGCAGTCGGATTGTCGCTGAAAGATGCTACAAAGTTTTGTTGTCGCCCAGAGTTTGAAGGCCGTATTCAAGTAGCAGCCAGCAATGCTCCACAGAGTGCAACTCTTTCAGGAGATATCGACGCGATTCAAGAGGCGAAACAGCAGCTCGACAAGGACCACATTTTTGCACGCCAGCTCAAGGTGGATACGGCGTACCACTCGCACCACATGAAACCGTGTGCCGATCCATACCTTAAATCGTTGCTTGCTTGCAACATTGAAGTGCGAAAGCCACCGTCTGGTAGTTGCGTTTGGAACTCGAGTGTGCGCGGTGACACTTATCTTCTCAAGGGTGATTTGAGTTCCCTTAAAGGTCCATACTGGGTAGCAAACATGGTCCAAACTGTGCTCTTCTCTCGAGCCGTCGAGTCATCGATCTGGCACGGTGGTCCGTTTGATCTAGCCATTGAAGTTGGACCTCATCCCGCGCTCAAAGGTCCAACAGAACAGACCCTAAAAGCCGCTTACGGCTCATTTCCACCCTATGTGGGTACGCTGAAACGGAATGAAAATGATGCCGAGGCTTTCACTGTAGCTGTTGGCGCCACCTGGGCACAGTTGGGCCCGTCTTCTGTCAGCATCGCGGGATATGAGAAGATATTTCGTAAGTCGCAGCCTCCAGCTCGAAAAGTTATCAAAGACCTTCCTCAGTACTCCTGGGATCACGACAAGGTCTACTGGCGCGAGTCTCGCATCTCACGGAGATTTCGAACGCGCAAGGATTCGGTGCACGAGCTTCTTGGTCGGCGGACGCCCGACGACAATGACCGTGAGATGCGATGGCGCAACATACTAAAGCTAAGCGAGATACCTTGGGCTCGCGGACACGAAGTCTTGGACGAAATCATTCTGCCTGGAGCTGCCTACGTGGCCATTGCGGTCGAAGCCGGGAAGCATATAGCGGCCGCAAAAGGCAAGTCAGCTCGGCTGCTCGAGGTAGAGAATGTGAACATTTACCGCCCCGTAGTTGTGCCTGACAATAAGGATGGTGTGGAGACCTTGTTCACCGTTAGTTTACTCGACGGCCCGTCAGTAGAAGACGTCTTGCACGCACGATTCTCATACTACGTTTGCAACGATGAGTCGGTCGGTCTGATGGTTCACACTTGCAGTGGTTACCTCTCCGTCCACTTCGATACTCGGTCCGAATCTGAGTATGGACAAGTCTTGCCACCGAAAAACGAAGTTTCATCCGAGCTCGTCCCCATCGACAGCGAACGCATCTATTCAATGTTTGGGGACCTCGGCCTCGTATACACTGGCGCTTTCCGCAGCATCAAGGAGAGTCGTCGTTGTTTAAACTACGCCACCGCAGCAGGCGTTTGGGATAACAGCTTATTAAGCGAAAACTATGCAGTTCATCCTGCAATTCTTGACGTTGCATTCCAATCTCTGTTCGTCGCCCGTTCCCATCCAGCCAGTGGTCAAATCACCACAGCCTTGCTCCCATCACACTTCGATCGGATCCGAGTCAACCCCTCGATGAAAATACTACAACCTAATGGGGTAGGCCTGACCAGGGTAGACTTCGAATCGTGGGTGGTTAAACAGAATGCCTTTTCTTTAACGGGAGACCTCAATGTGTACGAAGCTCCATCTGGACAAACATTTTTGCAAGTCGAGGGCCTAGAGGTCAAGATGATAGGAGAGCCGGATGTCCGCCATGATAAGCACATGTTTTCCAAGACAGTCTGGGGTGGTGACGTCTCGCTAGGTGGAATGGCCGCCCCAGTGCGTGATGTGGCTAAGGATGCCGCGTTATTGCGGCAAGCTACGGCTACCGAACGTGTTGCTCTATTCTATATGAGACGCATCTTGGACGAAACTAAAGATGATGATAGGCTAAAGTTCAAGTGGTTTCATCAGCGCCTATTCGAAGCCTTTGAGAACCACATGGTCATGGTGAAGAATGACGAGCATCCTATCTTGCGCTCTGAGTGGCTGGCCGATGGCTCGTCTGTGCTGAAGGAAGTCGACGCAGAATATCCTGATTCAGTTGATCTGAAGATGCTTCATGCTGTGGGTAGCAACATGACAAGCATAGTCAGAGGTGAACAGCACGCTTTGGAAGTCATGGGCAAGAACGACTTGCTCAACCGCTTCTACATGTATGATGAAGCGCACATCCAGATCAATAAATTCATCGTCCATGCAATGCAGCAAATCACTTTCAAGTTCCCCCGGTGCAATATCCTTGAAATCGGTGCTGGCACTGGCGGCACGACATGGAGCGTTCTGAATGCGATTGACAACGCATTCGATACCTACACTTACACCGATATTTCGCCTGGCTTCTTTTCAAAAGCTACTCAAAAGTTTAAAGACTTTGAACATAAGATGGTTTTCAAGGTACTCAACATCGAAAATGAGCCCACAGCACAAGGATATGCAGAAAATTCTTATGACGTTATTATAGCGGCTAACGTGCTGCATGCTACCCGTAACATGCAAAATACGATGCGTCATGTTCGATCACTGTTGCGGCCAGGAGGGTATTTATTGTTATTTGAAATGACAGGAACATACACACTTCGCTATACCTGCGAGTTTGGCGGCCTTGAAGGTTGGTGGCTGGGTGAAGAGGATATACGGCGTCTCGGGCCGCTGATGTCCGTCATGGACTGGGACAAAGTCTTAACTGAGACAGGCTTCTCGGGCGTCGACGCAGTCAACCATGACGTGGCTGTAGAAGGTAAGCAGACAGCATCAATGCTTGTCAGCCAGGCCGTTGACGACCAATTTCTGCGCCTGCGCGAACCGCTGTCCTTCGCGGCTGAGTTGGCTTCTCCTGCAGAACCGGTGATGATCATCGGCGGGAAGAAGTTCGTAACATCTAGAATGATAGGCGAGATTCAGAAACTCCTTCCCAGGCCGTGGAGAAGTCGAATTAAAACAGTTGACAGCATCGAAAGGCTTGAAGCTGCCAACTTCACTCCCGGAATGGATGTAATTTGTTTGCAAGAGGCTGACGAGCCGCTATTTACGATCCCCATGACAGCAAAGCGGATGGCCAACCATCAAAATCTTTTAATGAACTCGAGAAATATGCTCTGGGTCACAACGGCAGGTCAGTCTCTTAGACCGCAGGCAAGAATGTTCCATGGAATCGCTCGCGTGATGACCCAGGAGTTGCCGCAGCTTAACCTGCAGGTTCTCGGCCTGGAACTTGGAGGAGCACCATCTGCGGCAGCAAAATATATCGTTGAGGCTTTCCTACGTTTAAGAGAAATATTAGAGACCAATGCAGATGAAAGTCGCGTTTGCGACGCGCTATGGTTGCACGAACCCGAAATTGATGTTCTCCTCAATAATCAGATCATGATCCCTCGGGTAGTGCTGGACGTCGCTATGAACGAGATATACATTGCGTCGACGCGCACAGTCACGAAGAGAGTAAATGCGGCTGACGTCGCCGTGGAAGCTGTCTCTGGCACTGCTAAAATGATGTTGAGGCAGATCACCGAGGTCAGTGGTCTGGATACGCTTGCCTGGCATGCACACGTCCAGGTTAAATATGCGTTACATATCCCTGATAGGGGCTATGACGGTATCTACCTTATTTGTGGCAAGCTTCAGGGTAAAAATTCGGCCTCGTCGTGTATAGCTATCTCCAAGGTCAATGCCTCTATCGTTGGCGTGGAGTCTGAGCATTATATCCCTATCGACGACATCGCTTGCACGCCGAGCATGCTTGTGGCAGTAGCAAGTCGTATGCTTGTGCAATCCATTGCAACTTTAGCGACAGAATCTTCCAATGTGCTCTTCTACGCGGCCCAGGAACCATTCGCTACCGCGGTTGCTGCTGAGCTCGCGAAACAGGGCGGTCAAGTCCACTTTGCGTCTTCCAACGCTGATGCTCCGAAATCAGCGATCAAGATACACTCAAAAGCAACCAGGCGCGCTATTCGGAGAGCTATACCACCTGATATTAAGCTCTTTGTTGACTGCTCCAGCCACCCATCTCCTGCTAGCGATACGCTCCGCACGGCTTTGCCACCGACTTGTTTGCATTTGCAGCTTGACGCAGGTCTTCTACAGGATAACAACCGTAATTTTAAAGAAAACATGTTTAAATGCCTAGAAGATGCGTACTCTCACGCTAAGATGGCATTTGTGCAGAGGCAAGACTGCGACATCATCGCCGCTGCTGAACTGGCAGGTGCTGATACGCCCACACTCCAGCATAAGACATACGTGACTGATTGGCAGAAACGCGACTCCCTTCTCCTCACCGTTCCACCACTCCAGCTCCACGGTATTCTTCGACCAGACAGAACTTACTTTATGGTTGGTATGGCGGGAGGCTTGGGTTTGTCCATATGCCAGTGGATGATACGCAACGGCGCAAAGCATATGGTCATTACAAGCCGGAGCCCGAAAGTTGACCGAGGCATGCTCGAGGACGCACGCCGTGCTGGTGTATCTGTGCGAATTCTTCCAATGGATGTCTCTCAAAAGAGTGCCGTTGAGCGTGTCGTCCATCAAGTACGAGACACCATGCCTCCAATTGCTGGAGTTTGCAACGCAGCTATGGTGCTCCACGATAAGCTATACCTAGATATGGACGTGAACCAGCTTAACGGTACACTTGCACCCAAAGTTTACGGTACAGAGCATCTCAACGCTGTATTCGCCGACACACGGCTCGACTTCTTTGTTCTTCTATCATCTGCCGCAAGTATGATCAACAACATTGGGCAATCCAACTACCACTGCGCCAACCTCTTCATGGAAAGTCTTGTCGCTCAGCGTCGCGCTCGTGGTCTTGCTGCCTCCATTATCCATATAGGTTGGGTCTCTGACGTCGGCTACGTGACACGAAATCAGCTTGAAGGGCAGTTCGACACCAAACGTCTGTACATCCTGTCAGAGACTGACGTGCACCACGCTTTTGCCCAGGCGGTCAGAGGCGGAGTTCCCGGAAGCTGTTCGGGCTCACACGACATTATCATGGGTATCCTACCAGCCACAGAGCCCATAAAATCAGGTACAGCTGCGCCATGGTTGGATGACCCTCGTTTCGGTCACTTCGTCCCGGTCAAGGCGGTTGAAGTTCAAAAAGAGACTACATCTAGCATAGGTACAGTCGGACAGCAGTTCGAGGAGGCACAAACTGAAGATGAAGAGATCAAGGTCGTGCTCGAAGCCTTTTGTGGCAAGCTTGAGTCCATCCTACAGCTGCCTACGGGAAGCATCAAAGAGAATGTCCAAAGAGCTATTATCGATCTAGGCATTGACTCATTGGTAGCGGTCGAGATACGCACATGGTTCCTAAAGCAACTAGAGGTTGATGTGCCCATTGTCAAGATTCTCGACGGCGACACTATCCTGCAGATCAGTACATTGGCTGCGAGGATGATGGCCAAGAATCACAAGAAGAAGATTCCAGAGGCGGTACTAGAAGACGACAAGACGACGGTCGAGAGTTCCGCTGCTGTCCCTAAGGCTGATCATATTCCTTCACCTAGCGTCAAAGCCTCTCTCACACCTCCCTCTCATGTTACAACTCATTCATCGCCCGGACTACTGGAAATTCCTAACGGATCCCTTGAACCTGATAGTACTAGCGTCTCCGAGACTGACGACGACTCGGCCATTCTCAGACCAGATCACAAAGCCATCATTTCCAGAAAAGGGAAAATATCATTCGTCGAAACCGATATTACTGAACCAACTTCTCCAGAGCCCCAGGAATCTTCTGAGTACTTTGAGAAGACAAAAACAGCTACAGTGAAGCCCACCGTGATTCGCGAAGGCCCCATGTCCGCAGCACAAGCCCGCATTTGGTTTCAGTCAAAGCACTTAGAAGACCCAGCCGCCTACAATATGGTTTTCCATTATCGTATCAGTGGTCCTGTTAGCATGTCCCGTTTACGACACGCCTTGCACGTGACAACAACCCACCATGAGTGCCTCCGAATGTGCTTTTATCCGCGTGTGGGAGATGGACATCCTATGCAGGGCGTTATGGCGTCTTCGGCTTACGAGCTGAAACATACGCCGGATGCAAACGAGAAGGACCTGCAGAGGGAGATTACTCAGCTTAAGAGTCGCACCTGGGATCTCGAAGCTGGAAAGACATTAGGGGTGGCGGTGCTTCGCAACAGCCATGACGAGTACGACATCGTCTTTGGATATCACCACATCGTGGCCGATGTCGTGGGCTGGCACGCTTTTATCCAAGATCTAGACAAGGCATACCGAATGCATGCCCTTGATAAGAAGGTAGCAGGCTCACATATCGAGCACACAGCGCAGCAGCTCGAGCGAGAGAAATCGGGTGCTCTAGAAAATGCCCTTGCCTTTTGGCAGGGCGAATTCCTGACCCTACCAGAGCCTCTTCCACTACTCCCCATGGCAACTGTCGGTGCTCATCAAACAACGGAAAGCCGTCAAGGGAGCCATTACGATCACCGAGAGCTTGACCAAGCGCAATTCAAGGCCATTAAGGAAACTTGCCAGCGTCTCCGTATAAGCCCTTTTCATCTTCATCTCGCCGTCCTGCAGGTTTTGCTCGCTCGCTACACCAGTACCGAAGACGTCTGTGTGGGTGTTGTCGATGCCAACCGCAACGAAGCTACCGCTCACATGGTTGGTTGCTTTGTCAACATGCTTCCCCTCCGCTCCCATATATCTAGCAATGCTACGTTAGCAAGTGTTGCCAAGGCTGCGTCGCGAAAGGCCCTCGCGGCATTTGCGCACGCCGCCGTGCCCTTCGACATGATCCTGGATAAGGTGAAGGCTCCGCGATCATCGGAGACCACGCCACTATTCCAGGTCGCGGTGAATTATCGCACAAAGGTAGCTTGGGAGCTGCCGCTCGGCGAGTGTCGGATGAAGTTGACCCCAGACGATTTCAAGGATGCTGAGACTCCGTATGACATAAGCTTGGGAGTTTTTGACACGGCTGATGGAAGCGCGGTTGAAATGTACTGCCAAGCTAGCAGGTATACTCTCGAGGGCTGCAAAACGCTCCTAGATGCTTATATGCATGTCCTTGAGAGTTTTGTTGCCAACTCGAACACGCATGTCAGGGAATGCGCTATTTATGATGAGGTTCAGGTCAGTTGACCCAGCATTCCGAATGTCATTCCTTATCACACGTACTCTTAGCTTAACCCTTAGGCCTACCATAGCAAAGTCACTGACACTTGAAGTCTCTATAGGTCAAACAGGCTCTCGAACTTGGCAAGGGACAGGTGATGGACTTTGAGTGGCCTACCACCCTATCCCAGCGTTTCCTAGACATGTGCAAGCTGCATTCGGATAAGCCTGCCGTCAAGGACAATGGGGTCAATCTGTCGTATACCCAAATACTTTCTAGGGTTGACGCTGCAGCGAATGCGATCCTCAGTTTAGGCTTCGTCGCCGGTTCCCGCGTTGCTGTCCTGTGCGAGCCATCTGCAGACTCCGTCGTCGTTATGCTCGCTATTTTGCACCTCGGAGGCGTATACGTTCCCCTAGACATAAGCTTACCAACGGCTCGCCACGCGTCGATTGTTCAGAGCTGCAAACCACTACTTATAATTTACCACACCGCTACTGAGGGACGGGTGCGAGACCTTGGCAAGGAAGTTGATTTTGTCATGGGCGAGATGCGCGTCGACGCCATCTCGGAAGAGCGAGCTGCACAGAAGGTGTTCTGCTCCGCGGAACCGGACGTGCCCGCAATATTGCTGTACACTAGCGGCTCGACTGGCGTCCCTAAGGGCATCCTACTCTCCCAAGCCAATTTCGTCAACCACTTGGCACTTAAGACGTACGAGCTCGGCCTGGGCGAGGAGCGTGTCCTGCAACAGAGCTCGTTGGGCTTTGATATGTCCCTAGTGCAGACCTTCTGTGCGCTTGCTAATGGTGGCTGCCTCGTCATCGTACCTCCGGACGCCAGACGTGACCCTGTCGAGCTGACTAGCTTGGCAAGTAGCAGTCAGGTTTCGCTTACGATTGCCACACCGTCTGAGTACATTGCCTGGATGCGCTACGGGAACCTGGAGCAGAATATGTCATGGCGCCATGCGTGTATGGGCGGGGAACCTGTCTCACAGCAGTTGAAAAATGAATTTCAACGTCTTGGTTTAACAAGCTTAAGACTGACGAACTGCTATGGACCTACAGAAATCACTGCGGCGGCTACGTTTCAGCCTATCCATCTTGATGACCACGGTGAGAACGAGAAAACCAAGTACGCTGTTGGAAAAGCGTTGCCAAATTACTCCGTGAGAGTACTCGATGCTTTTGGTAGACCATCGCCTGTTCAACATACTGGTGAAATTTGTATCGGCGGCGCCGGGGTCGCACTAGGTTACCTGGACTTGCCAGATGAGACGCGCTCCAAATTCATTGTTGATGGTGGTCAAAGGCTGTATCGCACGGGTGATCAAGGGAGACTGCTACCCGACGGCACGCTGTTGTGCCTTGGCCGTCTGGAAGGAGATAATCAGATCAAGCTTCGCGGTTTGCGCATTGAGCTCCAGGAAGTTGAGTTGGCCGTTCTCCAGGCAGCAGAAGGCCTTCTGTCCACGGTAGTCGTCTCGCGACGGGGGGATGTGCTTGTCGCCCATGCGATCATGGCGCCTGGAAAAGAAGTGGCCAGCGAAGAAGAGCCGACTCGGATTCTCGCCCGTCTTAAACTGCCACAATATGCCATCCCGGCCACCATTGTCATCCTTCCCACGATGCCGACCAACGCTAACGGCAAGCTTGATCGCAAAGCCATCGGCGCTCTCCCTCTAACCCTCAGAGATAATGCGAATTGGCCGCCGGAGAAAATGACGGTCCATGAAGGCGAGCTGCGCCTGCTGTGGGAGCGTGTTCTTCCCGCGGAAGCGATCACGAGTCGCATCGAACCTTTCTCGGACTTCTTCCTCGGCGGCGGCAATTCGATGCTCTTGATGAAGTTGCAAACGGCCATCAAGGAGTCCATGGGTGTGTCAGTGTCCACAAGAGCTCTCTATCAAGCTAGTACCTTACGTGATATGGCACGGTGCATCAACGAGCGTCGTGAGACCGGAAACGAGGATGCCGAAATAGAAATTGACTGGAAAGCAGAAACAGCTATCCCGCCATGGCTAAATAACCAGATCCGTAAACTGCCCTCGCCAACGAAAAGATCGAGGTCACCTAAGACAGATGGTGTCGAAATTCTGCTAACCGGCGCGACGAGCTTTTTCGGCGGACGTCTCCTCCTTTCCCTCTTGCAGTCCCCTGCGGTGCGCAAAATCCACTGCATCGCAGTCCTGGCCGATGACGAGCACCTCCTGCCCCATCACGACAAGCTCGCCTGCTACACGGGAAGCCTCCTCGATTCCTCAACACTGGGCCTTAGCGCAATGGAACGCAAACACCTCGAACAGACCGTCGACGTCATCATCCACGCCGGCTCGAACGGCCACTGCCTTAACACGTACACTACCCTGCGAACTCCTAACCTGCTATCCACCCACTTGCTCGCCTCCATGGCATTGCCCCGATCAATCCCGATCCTCTACCTATCCTCGAACCGCGTCGTCCTCCTCACCGGCGACACCGCGCCCCCACCAGCCTCCGTCTCCGTATTTGCGCCTCCATCAGATGGCGCAGAGGGCTACACCGCCAGCAAGTGGGCGAGCGAGGCTTTCCTAGAGAACCTGGTGGCGGATCTCCAGCACCAGCACAATGGTCCGCACCTGACCGTTTCGGTCCACCGCCCGTGTGTGCTGGTCAGCGAGCACGCCCCCAACTCCGACGCGCTGAACGCGATCCTGCGCTTCTCGGCCACGATGCGCTGTGTCCCGCGCCACGACAACGTCCGGGGGTATCTCGATTTTGGGGAGGCCGACACGGTCGTCGGCGAGGTGGCGGAAGCAGCCCTGCAGCTCGGGAGAGGGGTTGGTCACGATGAGCAGGCCGGTGCGGAGATCCGGTTCAGACACCACTCGGGGGGCGTCAAGGTGCCGATCAAGGAGCTGCGGGCGCACATGGAAAAGGTGTATGGCGTGCCCTTCGAAGAGGCCAGCTATCCGGATTGGATGAGTCGGGCCGAGGAGGCCGGGATCGATCCTCTGATCACGGCGTACTTGAGGGGGATCTTGGAGACTGGGACCACGATGGTATTCCCGTATCTTGGGGAGAGGGAAGACGGATCGTAGACGAGGATTGCTCATAAAGAAAACTCGGATAAAGAGCCCTTTCAAGCAGCCGCCAGCGAGTTTCTAGACTTCACTTGCGCTGTGAAGTCGTGGTCCCTCGTTGTAGCTTGATACCTCGTCAAATATTGCCATCTCGTAGAAAGTGTAGCCTAGACCGTGCAGACGCTTGTTGGTATCATCGCCTAACCAACAGGCATCGGCAATGTTATTGCGGGTTTGATCCTGGTCGCTATTTGCGTGGAATGTCTTCTTTTAGCAAGTATGGACAAGTTTTGTAATGTTGATGTTGGGTCTAGAAGAGAATTTAGAGCAGCAAAGTGATAGAGAAGACCTCAGAATCTGATTAGTGATTCTGTATAGAGGTGGTTGTTACGGAACGCACAATTAGAGTAGAGTACTACCTAGCACCTGTCGGTGTTACCAAAAGACCGAGTTGACAACCCCTTGTCAAGCTCCTCTACTATAATATATAAAGCTCCTTGACACTATGTCCCTTTTCTTTAGAGCTTATTCCGAGCTCACCATTTTCAGTTCTTTCTTCTACAAGACTGTGCTAGAGGCACCCAGCTCACCATTACGTTGAATGCCCCCAACCTAATTCCTGTACGCTAATCTGGCCCTTACTGAGACACCCTACTAATTTGGGGGGTTAAACCTCGCAGGCTTAGATGCGAATTAAATCTTCGGCTATTTAATGAAGGATAAACTATCAACATGTTATAGAGCACTCGGTCAGAGTAGAATATTAGCGGGCACCCGTCGGTGTTACTAAAATACAAAGTCGGCAGGTCGCTGTCAAGCTCCTCTACTATGATATATGACGTCCTCTAACAGTACTTGATTGTATACCGCTTTTCTACTCCTCTGTGGAAAAGAATCCTCGTAGAAAATTGGTCAACTGTCATCCTGACATAGATATCTGTTGAACAAGGTAGGGCAAGCTAGAAACAAGCATATATCACTGCCTGTATAAAATTGTATAAGGTTTCGCGAGCAGACAGAGTCTCACCTCTGCTCGGCATACCCACCTTGCCAGGTAAACCTACCTGAAACGGCTGCTCTATTTGACAATATCTATGTTTCTTATTTTTATTTTTTAAATTTCTTTCCTTTTTGATCTAGAAACATTCATGACAACCCAAATAAGCCTAAATTAGATTGACATGGACGTTCCCAAACCAATGGGAAAACGTTGACATTTGTGCCCGGAAAGTCGATAGGTAGAGAATTGCATTACATAATTAGGAAAGGGAAGGAACCACTCCGTATCCTCACAGTCAAACGCCAGGGATAATCTCATCATTGAACATCCAGTCGATCGGCTCCGCGCTGCCTGTATGGAACAAGGCGTCCGACATCTGATATAAGCGTCAGCAATGAGCAATTGCAGCATGTCCTGGGGTAACTGACAATATAGTCCCAATCTTCCACCACTTCAGGGAGTACGTTGGATAAAGTCTGGCAAGGCATTTCTATAGCCCCCTCCATCTGTTCTTGCGCCGCCATCCTTTCCAGCATCGGCTGGCATTTTTCTACGGCATTTTCTATCGTCTTGACCAAAAGCACTGGAACCTCGTCTTCCCCAAGATCTCGCGTCAATCCTTGTATCTGTGCAACAACGACACTCATGAGCAAGTAACCCTTGATGTTGGTCTCTCCAGCTTCAATGCACCGCAGACACCAAGTTTTTGCGTCATCCAATACCGAGAGTAAATCTTGCCGCAAAGGTACAGGGGTTAGACCTGCTTCCTCTTCAAGTTGTGTTCTAAGCTCCGCCCCTATCAGCAGGGCCGCTTGCATGGCAACGGTACGAAAGAATCCAGAGCCACAGGCGGCGAGGCGCGCCAGGTCATCTCGATGCGACGGAGCGATGTCGCTGTAGAGCTGAGTGGCGATGGTGTAGGTGGCCGGATACGCCATGTTCCATATTTTGAGAGAGTGGTCTACAACTCTCTTCCTGGAGAATGCATATGCAGTTTCGCGCAAAGCTGGGCCGAAAAAGGGGATGTGCAAAGAGGAGAGATAGCGTTGCATAAGGAAATCGGCAACCCGCAACTCAAATTGAGTGGGCGAAGGTCCAGCACTAGACCCGTACGCCTGCAGGGTTTGGGAGAGAGTTTTATATGATGCCCTCAGCTCAGCGTCAAGTTGAAGCATTTCCTCGTACTTACCACAAAAGGTAAGATTGTTCAGGAACTTTGTGACTGCTAGACGCAACGGAAATGTTCTGCGAAGAGCGATTGCAATTGACATCTGGGTGAACCCGTCTTCTGGTTTCGGCACAGGGTCCTCGGTCAGAAGCTGTTCATCATCAAAATTACCAGGCGGTAGGGTGTCAAAATCGTCGAGAGAAATCAGTGGCAAAGCCCCACTGGTCAAGCTTGACTGCAGACCTACCTCCAGAATTGTGTTCCACAGCCTCCGGCGCATCTCAGCAGCAATTACTGTATTCGGCAGACGTGCAGGATCTCTGTGCAATCCCATGTACATCGCTCTTCTAAGCAGTGCGCCGAATGAGACCCACATCGAGTCTCCGCCGGCACCTACCAGCTCTTGGGCGAACATCAGCAGGAGATTTGTCTGTAGAAATGAGATGTCCAATCTAGACTTGAATCTTGGTTCTGAAATCCAAGTTTGAGCCTCGTAAACCCATCGCACAGCCGGAGAGCGCAAAGAGAATTGCTCATCATACGTGGTAGCTCCAATTGCAAATACCAGCTTAAGCTGTACTATGAACGCCATATCCGGCTGAGCGTTAGATGTCCAAAGTGCTTTGTAAGCGTTTGTGAAGCTGGGGACGTGCAAGATACGATAGGCCTTCTCAATTGTCCGAAGATAGCAATTGACGAGTTCATCAGCAACGTCCTCTTTGGGTAGGTCTGTCGTCGGGGTTGAGGGCCATGGAGGCGCCCGCCGTGATTTGATAGCCTTCGCTAAAGACTTACACCTTTGTAGTACGGACAAAGCCCTGGATACATTCTCTTGAAGAAATGGGTCATTTAGCTGAAAAATGTTGCGGAACTATACATGTCTCCGTCAGTCATTTATTGCATAAACGAGGTGATTAACATCTAGACTTGCCAGCGAAACTCCATTGATCCAATGGCTCTGACCAAAGAATCGCGTTTTATGTGTAACGCTATGGGCCATGGGCATAGGTTGCCCAACCAAGCTTGTTTCACGATGGAAATGAAATGTTCCTCCTATACGTGAGGTTATTGTCTCCATGTCAGAATTGACAGTCGAGGCGGCAGAAGATTCTGGTGTCGCCGCCGTCGCTTTCGATAACTGTTTTTCAAGGGATGTGATTTGACTTTTCAGAGACTCGACTTCCTGCTGATGCGACATTGTCAAAGTAGTTAATTGTGAGTTCGATCGTTGGCTGACGGTCGTTGACTCGCCACTAGGGCTAGAAACGCTTTGAGAAGAAGTTCCCTGAGGGAGCGACTTTAGGCCGAAGATTGTTTGGCCACGGCCAAGTGGCTGCCGCGGTACAGGCGTGAGACTGTCATAGCTGCAGTTTTCGCTCTGAGACTTCACACAGTTGCTGCAAGGCGTTTCTCGATTGCATCGTAGCTTCCGTTTCCTGCAGAGCGAGCATGAGCTACTCCACGTTAGCATGGATTCTGCCAAGTTCGAATTTTGCATACACAGCTGGCCTTCTGCGCCGGCGTTCAGGTTCGCTCATGATAGTCTGGTGACAGCTAATGAGGTCTGAGGACTAGAAAATTGATCGATGAGAGAACAACTACGTACGATGAGAATCCAGTAAGCTAAGAAGCAGAGGCTGGTTGTCAGAGGTCGCGACGCATATAACATACGACGGGCGGCCGCCAATGCTAACAATCAGGTGCATCACAACCTCTAACACTTAAGTCTCGAGCGGATATGTGATACCTACCTAGCATCGAGTACTCCACGAATCTCAGCGACACTGAGAGACCCTTCCGTCGGAGCGACCTTCCATGCGGGTCCTATCGAATAGATTTAGCCTAGATTGGACACCTGCCAGCTGCCTTAGAACAACAATCCCAATCATTGTGTTCTCCAACAACCTGCTAGAGTTCAACAATATGCAGAACTGCGTTTATGGCTGCTAACAATTGCCATTGTCCGATCGTTCCAGATGACAAAGCAAAGTGGTCATGAACACGAAAACTGCGGTTATGGTCTCTACCCCTTCCCATTTGCCGTGCTGTCGGATCCGAAGTCCATTACGGGTGAAGTTTTGCTCCGACGAGATTTCTAAATGGGACAGCCATGTCCGCCACTGTATGCAAGGAACCATTTCTTTTTATTCTTTGCCAGTCTGACTCAGAAAACTTACACTTCAGCCGATAGCGAGCCAGTCTACCGGCCCATGGTGTTACAGTTCTGGTTTTGAAGTATCGCACCAAAGCACCCTAATAACCAAACCCTTCTAATTTCTATATCTACCTTACCACTCTCAAAAGAAATACAACAAGTCTCTCTAGTTCAAACACAGCATGTCGACAACACCACCCGAGTCGAGCCCTTTGAGCCGGGGCGCGGAAGGCGAGGCACCAAACTCAAGCACCGGTGTTGAATCAGATCAGGAGAAGGCAATTCCCAACTTCGCACCTGCACCTGATGGTGGTGCTGTAGCATGGCTGGTTGCTGCGGGCAGTTCTTGCCTCTTCTTCTCTTGCCTTGGCTTTTCCAACTCATTTGGCGCTTTCACAGAGTACTACCTAAACAATCAGCTCCGCGGTCAATCGCCAGACAACATTGCCTGGATTGGTTCCTTGTCCGCTTTCCTGCAATTTTTCTCTGGCATGATTGGAGGACCCCTGTTCGATCGGTTTGGGGGATGGGCAAGTCATTGGTTTTGCCTACCGATTAAGTTCGCCTGCTAACGTAACACTAGGTCATCCGGCCCGCAGCTGCCGCCTATGTCTTCGCCATGATGATGCTGAGTCTGACGAAGACGTACTGGGAAGTCATGCTCGTGCAGGGCGTTCTGATGGGAATAGTCATGGGGCTCTGCCAATTTCCGTCAATTGCAGCAGTTTCGCAGTGGTTCGACAAAAAACGAGGAGCTGCTATCGGTGTGGCAGTGTCTGGATCATCCATTGGCGGCATCGTCATCCCCATTGCCGTGTCAAAGATGTTAAATAGCTCTTCTCTGGGCTTCGGCTGGTCAGTGCGGATCGTCGGGTTTCTTATCCTGCCCTTCATGGGCTTTGCCCTTCTTACAGTCAAGGCTCGCGTGCCACCGAGACGCAGCAGATTCTTCATGCCCGAGGCTTTGAAGGATCCCAGAATCATCATGCTGGTCATCTCTATGTTTTTCACTTTCATGGGCATGTTCACCCCGCTCTTCTTCATCCCAACATACGCTGTCACGAGAGGCATGAACGCAACACTAGCCGGCTACTTGCTGGCTATCATTAATGGTGCTTCGACGTTTGGCCGTGTCATTCCGGGTGCACTATCAGACAAGTTTGGGAAAATGAACGTATTCGCAATTGGGGGCGTCGTTACTGGTATTATCACCTTCTGCTTGGACCAGGCGAAAACCAATGCGGCTCTGATCGTTTATTCCGTCTTTTTTGGTTTTGCTTCAGGCACCATCATCTCTGGGGCTTCCGTGGCATTTACTGCCCTCGTCGACAACCCCCAAGACATAGGTACGTATTCCGGGATGGGAATGGCTCTCGGTGCGATTGGTGGTCTGATAGGTCCTCCACTAAATGGGTTAATGATACAACATTACGGAGGATTTTCTCAGTCAGCCATATTCAGCGGTGCCTTGTGTACATTTGGTGGCTTCGTCGCGTTTCTGACCAAGCTTGCAACCCCCCAGGGTCTTTTCGGAAGGGTTTGAGATGTTCGACGGGTAGATTCTTATTTGTCCTCGTTAGACTTAGTGTTATCGCCTGCCTGTATTTAGCTTCCCATGAGGATCCCTTAATATAAAGAGGAGAGGAGCGACATTACACATCCAAGTACCTCTACAAAGAGCCATTATCCAAGCTATCAAGGTCTTTTTTCCATCATTGTGATGCCCAAAGATCTATCCTAGACCCGGTAATGGGCTCTCTTTTTGGGAATCGCACGCTACTCAATACCTATAAGGATTCAGCGAGGAAAATCGTTTCTCACTAGCATTTCCCGAACCAAGTGCTCCAGAACGTTTGTTCGTTCGACACGGAAAATGCATTGATGAACGATGACATGTTTTCAATCGAGCAACGGCCTAGTAGCACGCTGAAAGCGCCTCCAAATTGGAGATGTCGATATATACGCTTAAACAGTATCCAAACATTGTGAGAAACATGTCTAGCAGTGAAGCAATGCAAGGTTGGTATCTGCGAGGTGAAACGAACCTGGACCTAGGAATACCACGGTGTCTTGAGATCTGTTGGGACGACAGGACCATGCGATCGAAGTATAGTGCGAACGGCAGTTTTGGAACCAACCAGTACTACTGAAGATTACTTCCACGCAAGTAGTAGAGAATAGTACGGTAGGAGACTTACAGTTCACTAAATAGATGGCCCAACTTTCACAAGTAAGAAGAGAGAGTATTAGCACCGTGATTAAGTGGGGACGAGTGGCAACAAGGACTCGTTCATACTTGTCTTGCACACTGCGCAGCTTCCATTGATGTTTTCACAGCCTGGGTAATACGCTGCTTACCGAGATTTGAAGTACAGCCTGATAAGTGTTTTCAAGGCTGCTACTCCTGCTTCGCTTCTAAGCTATGCATTGTTGACGAAGAATCGCGCAAGACAGCATCCATGTGGCACATATCTCATTTCAAGTGCCAGAAGTGCACTTCGAGATGCCTTCAATGACTGTAGAACTCGTAGGAGTCGCGCTTATAAATGAGCGATCAAGCAAGGCCCGTACATATCGCAGTGGTCTTATACACTTTTTCTTCCAGCGATCAAAGACATATCGGACCACAAGTATCCGAATGGATGTGGGTAAAAATCAGGATAAGCGAAAAATGTGAACCCAAAGCAGGCGTTTAAAAGAGAATAATATCTTCGGAATGATCGGAATAGAAAGTCAAAGAGCGACAAGTTAAAACGCGTAATGTAAGAGGTCTGGTAAAGATAGTACTGGGTAGGTGTGATTGCATGCTCCCGCACTCATTGCTGCCGGGAGCCAAGCCTCCCGCTAAGAACAATTTACTCTTCGGAGAGGGATCTCATCCAGACAAGAACTAGTACATGATGTATTCAGCCGGCAACTACAATCGTTCTCAACAACTTTGCTCCTCCCCTGAAGGCTGATAGGTTACTAACAACCAGTCACGAAGCGAATTCCATGTACGTAATAAATTGTCAAGCATAATTACCTTCTGCTGCGAGTCTTTACCCGAGGTTTCCAGGACTAAACATTGCCTGCGCCGAACGTCTCTGGTTGACCATCTCATTCATCTACGAGTTGAATACGGCACTGTCTATTGTGTAATGCAATTCATGGGGACTCCTATGACTGAATTGATTCTTACCTGAGGACAAATATCGTAGCCTTCCGATGGCCTTGTCTTCCGGATGCGCTATCATCGCCATGGAACCTCAAGGCTCACGCGATGCCTCAATCTCGGCCTTTCAGACCTTCGAGCTTGACCCTTCTTCAGATGTGACCTTGATACTACACCGGAACGATTCCCGTAAGATAGACCAGGTGAGTCCCACATGCAAACTCTTTCTGCTTGATAAGCGTGGTTGTGTTTGACGAACAATCAGGAAGTCACTCCTCAGATACGGGTTCATGTATCAGCCAAGTGCCTCAGCCTTGCTTCAGCGGTATTTCGCAGAATGTTACAAGGGAGGTTCAAAGAGGCCGATACTTTGCGCTCTAAAGGCAAGGTGGAGATCGACTTGCCAGACGACAATGCCGAATGCTTTCTAACCATTCTTAACATTATCCACTACCACCATCGGAAGGTCCCGAACAAGATTAATCTCGACCAATTGACCCAATTGGCCTGCTTAGTTGACAAGTACGAGCTCCATGAGGCAGTCGAGATGTATTCTAATGCCTGGGTGACTTACCTAAAGAGGAAGATGCCAGAGAAATTCGATTCCAGTGCCATTCAGTGGATGTGTATCGCATGGATCTTTAAGAAGAAAGAAGTATTTAAGACTGTCACCTGCTTGGCAGTGCAGAAAAGCTTGCATATGGTAGACGTAGATGGTTTACCTATTCCTCAGGACATTTTAGGTGAGCACTCCTTGGTGAAGCTAGTTGATAGAAATTGTCGTGCGTCTGGTTGTTAGCACTGGCACCCCTCCTGCTACCAATTGATGCCCCACGATTGCTGCTACTGAGCCTTGTGGAGAACATATCAATATTATCTTTGCTAGCCATCGTCTCGGCTGACCTACGATTATCTGAACAGACTCTATCAATCAGAAACGACACAAATCTTTCCTCCGCATATCCGAAGCCTTGCGTAATCAACGAGAGTCATTGATGCGAGATAACAATGTTTGCACCTTTCTTTGTGACGCCAGGTATCTTGGTGTACTCTTTAAGCAATGCAAGTATCTCTCTCTTCTCGAATATTCCCCAGAGCAGCCTTTACCATACGGTGTCCTTTCAGTGACCGACCGGATCAGGAGGAGGCTTGTTAAAATGTTGGAGCCACTTTCAATCGGATGCACTAAAGGGAGCGATGCTCGCATCTGCAACTGCGGGAACGGTCACAGATACAGAGCCATTGAAGATCTCTTGAAGGATGTCGAGCATGACGCGCAGGGAATTGACCTGACCGAATACTTCGCGAAAAAAGGACGCCGAATTAAAACTGTACCAGCTTTAAAGCGAAAGCTCCAACCAGGCTTTTCAACATCGGCCAGCAAAAGGCTACATGTTCAACGTGGCGTCTTTGTTATGCCACTACAGTAAAACCGGGATATAAGCATCAAGCACGTCGTCCTATCCAATGCTCCTTTCACAGGTAAAATGAGCTCACTCTAATTACCAGTGACCTACTTCCGAGAACTTTAAATCTTAAAATATGTCTGTGAAGATTTTGATTTGTTCAGACAGAAAAAGGACTTGAAAGTTGGGAAACAAGGCAATTGCTTATATCGAGGTTTTGCTGTATAAGCCAAAGTCAAGGCACCACACCAGGCTACTCTCCGCTACTATGCGCAAAATTCAAGTTCGGGTCAGCAACCTCTAGATATCGCGGCTTAGAAGTCACCTTCTTTCGATGGAACGGCCGTCCGTACTCTTACCCGCTGAAATCGTTTCATTGCTTAGCCATGTCAGCAGCTATCACCCACCTTAAATCCAAGACAATTCCCATCAGTGTACACAACAATGGCCTTCCCCAAAGTCCATGCCTCCAGTAAAATCCAAGTGTGGCTGGCCATCCAAGCCCTCAGCACCGACTTCCCGACCACACTTCTCAGACCATACCTTGGGAGACCTTGAGTCCCCGACGGCCTCCAGGGTCTCAGCCCCAGGCTCCAAACCAATGGAAATAGCCTCACACTAAGAATCTCAAAACTAAAACTCCCCAGGCCACCGCCAGCCCTCCTCCTCATCCACCCTTGTAGCCGTCTCATGTCAGGCAGCGATAATTGAAACCACGTTCAAAACACAAAAGCCCCAATCACCTTCTGTCGAATTATCTCTTAAGTGACCAAACGCCGCAACCGGTATCCTTTCGTTCATCGGGAACATACGATACGAAGTATATGCAACGACGAACCGTCGGGGGAACACCTGCATACTCTAACTCGCTCAGCTCGAGAGCTTTTCCCCCCCGCGAGATAGAATCACGCTTCGCAACATCATTCCCCATTTACAGCACATCAGCCTCCTCCCACCCCCATCTTTACCACTATCAACCTCCAACTTACGCCCCTTTCCAATCCGAAATTCATCTAACATCAACCCTTCTCCCTCCATCGCACTCAAAATTCAAAATCCAATCCCCAAACCCAACCAACATATAAATCTTCACACGCAAAGAAAATTTCACACACAAACACTATCCAAAATCATAATCTACCCAATCCAATCTAATTCATTCAATTCTGTTCTGTTCTGCTCTGTATCTCTCGTATGATAAGTATGATAGTATAGACAAAAAAAGTCGTACCCCAACCCTACACCTACACCTACACCGTCCAATCTCCTGCCTACTTCCCCAACCAACCCACCCCATCTAAATGAATAAAAAATCAGCCCAGCCAGCCAGCCGCCTTTTGCAAGAAGCGTAAAAAACGTAAAAACGTTAAATGCGGACCCCACAAGCTTACAAGCCTAGCCTAGCCTAGCCGGCCAAAAAGCTGCAAGCCTGAGCCGAGTGTGGGTGGGTACGATGAAAAAAAACCATGCGGTGTATAGCACAGTATGTATGGTCGATCTTTCTTCTTCTTTCGAGTCCTATCCACGTCCCCACCCCAAACCCTCCCAGAAGCGGCAGTTTTCTCTCCCCCTCAACTACCGTTTCTTCACCTCCGTGGCCCACCCTTCAATCCCCTCCCCCCGACTCCCCACCGGAACATCCAACTTCACCCCCTCCATCCCCTTCACGTTCGCCATAAACTCGTGGTTGCTCATCCCGCCCGCATTCGCCCTCCGCTCCGGCAGGATCTCGAGCATGGGCACCAGAAAGTCGGCGATCCGCTTGCTCTCCTCCGTGCTGAAGTGGTACTTTTCCCGCAGGACGTCCGGCAGGGCCCAGTGGCGCAGTCGGTGGATGTTGCGGAGCTCGCCTTTGCGGTTGAAGATTTCCTGCGACCATTTGCCGGAGAGGCACAGGGATTTGGGGAAGGGCCCCAGGAGTTCGATCATTTGCGCGATGTGGTCGTCGTCTTTGCCGTACTTGGTGCCGGATTGGGGGTCGAAGAGGTAGTCGCCTGTGATGAGTTCGAAGACCTGGACGGAATTTAGGATACCAAAGGTATGGAGGAGTGTGATTAGGCAGGAGATGGGATTGAAATGGGGATGGAGATGGGGAAGTTACTGACCATAGCCGACATGCTCCATACATCTGTACTAGCGCCCCATTTTGCGCCGAGTATGACTTCTGGGGAACGGTATTGCCGTGTTTGGATATCATTTGTGAAATGGTGGCCAACCCAGCATGCGTTCCCTAGGTCAGCAATCTTGACCGAGATGATCTGTGGTGATCCGGCTCCTGAGGCTTGTACATCCTCCACCTTCTTTTCCGGTGCGCTGGCTTTGTTAAGAGAGACGCCAGCGAGCTCCTTTTCTAAGGGGTCACTAAATATAGGGTCAATTGGTAAGAAAGACACTTTAAGAGGGGAGTAGGGCAGCGTACGTTGTTTTCTCTCGAGTCTTTTGCTTTTCGTCATCATTTTGATCTCCAGTCGCGGGCCTGATCCCGAGAGATTCTAACATCGACTTCCCATTACCGGACGCTTGTGATTTTGGTGTGTGTGCGGGTTCTATGGTATATCAACAAAATTTCCCGTAGTCATCGCAAAAGCTACATACCAGGACTTTCGTGCATCATCTGATTGAGGCTGGACTGCGATTGTTGGTGGTGTTTGACATGATCGAGGTTGAAGCTGGCGTTGAGCGGGCTAGGTAGTGGCTGACTGCCCGTGATAAGGGTGCGTCTCCTCCTCCTTCCATTGCGATGGTCTTCCTTACCGTCATGCTTCTCATCTTTGACGACGAACTGTTTCACGATCTGCTCGACGTCGCCGATTTCGATGAGAACATTCTCCGGTTTAAGGTCGGTATGGATAATGCCGCAGTCTCGATGTAGATAATCTAGGCCAAGAAGGACCTGTTTGGTAATCTGCTTCACTAACGGCATTGGAATGCCGCGATGATTCCAACGCTTTATCAGGCCGAGCAGGTTTTCACCGAGTACCTCAAAAACCATACAAACGTGTACGCCGTTGGGACCTTTATGCTCAAACGAATCCAGGAGACTAACAACGTGCTTTCTCCCGGGGTGGCTTGGATTTGCTTGGACAATCTTGTTCAGCAATTTGATCTCATCTATAGCTGTTTCCGTGTAGTGCGCCGCAGACCGCACCACCTTCAAAGCCACATGTTTTCCAGAGGTGGTGTCTCTCGAAAGCCACACGGTTGAGAAATGACCCCAACCGAGCTTCCGCACAACCACGTATTTGCCATTATTGTATGTTTCACCTACTTGAACAGGGTGGTATCCTCCCTTGCAGTAGTCTTCGGAATCTTCCTCATCTGCAGTAGCCCCGGCGGTGTCATCCTCAGAAGAAGAGGATGACGGCGATCGACTGACTTGGGATCCGTAGGACGCGGCTTTCTGGTGTGATAGAGGCGAATTCATCTGAGCCCTACAGCCGCGATGTCAGTGGAGGTCCTGCTGAAAGACGGACAGGTTGACTTACGATGGCGTGGTATTAGAAGCAGTAGTCTGCGGACTCGAGTCAGTGGCCGGCTGGCCGTCTGTTGTGATGATCGGTTTTAGATCTGTGCCTTTTCTCCTCTTTTTCTGCCCGTTGCCGTTTGTGACGTTTGTTGCCGATGATGCTACCTTCTTGGCCTGGTTGATAGCAGCTTTTTTTATTTCTCCTCCATTCATCATTCTGAATCAAAAATTGGATTATGTTGCTCGCGAAAGAACGAGCAAGTCACCGTGAAAAGATTAGTCGTTTCGTGGCGGTGTGGAGGAGCTGAGCTCTGGACGGTGCTGCGGCCGTCGCGACTACTCCGCAAAGAAGCTAACGAGGTTGAAACTGCGGCCGTGACGAATGTTTGTACAACAGCTGGGAGCGACACAAGGCAAGGCGGCGGAGGTGGTGGAGGTAGACCAGAGAGATGGTGAGCTCCGTTTGCGACTATTAAGCGCCGGAGCAGCTATAGCGGGGGCGTGATTGGAGGTCGAGGAAGGTTGATCCTGGAATGATGCGATTCCGCGGGTAATCTCTACACACACCGGGGGCGCTCAGCAGGACGAGCCCGCCATCATGAACGCGAGCCTTGAGCTGGGTAATTGAAGAGTGCGCGGACAAGTAGACGGAAGCGCCGCAAGGTGGTGATGAGCGGATGGAAGCACGGGTCGAGAACAGCAGGGCGGACAACAAGAGTGGCTCGAGTGGGATGTGCGCTGCTGGTCAATGCTTATTCGGAGGCTGTGCGGTGAGTGAGCGGGGGAGGCGATTGACCGCGTCCCGGCAGCAGTAGGTCTTATTAAAAGTAATCCCAAATGCCTCAACGGCGCGCTGGCCTGACGCGGTTGACGACCTAAGAAACGATGAAAAATTATCCTGGGGCCATACGTTGAGAGAGGCAGGTTGTTAAGGTACCGGGGAGTCGAGGAGAAGGGCGACAGTAGGGGACGTGTTGCGGGACAAGCATCGATCTGGGCTTTTGGCCGATTCGCACGCCACCGCAACACCATCCACACAAACACCTCACTGGCCGCACGCTGCCCTGTTGACCCCCGCAAGCTCCAAGCTTCAAACACACCAGCCTCTCCCGCGTCAGGTACCTATACACGAAACCGTCAAAGAACCCCCCGACATCTGCAACCAAGCCTCCCGCACCCGACAAGCCCACCTTCACCGGAAGAGGTGATCGCAACGGACGAGCAGTGATCTGGTGAGCTCTGGGCCAGCAACGCAGAGCATCTTCCACCTCGAGACCCTTTCCGCCACTTCCGCTCACTTTGCCATCGTATCCTAGCAATATCCACGAGTTCATCCCCGTTACTCTAAAGCCGGCCTGCATGAGCGCTGCAACCTCCCGATGACGTCCCACCCCTCCACCAGGTTTTCCAGAGCCTTGGATAGAAACCCTCCTACGCCTTGTCCATAGCCCAATCGATGCAGCCACCGTCAGCAGCGTCAAAGATAGACCAATTGCCCATTCCCAAACGCTCGCCTCATTGATAAAATCGCTCTATCGGCTGCAGTAGCCTGCTGGTCCTCCCGCTCACGATACGATCGGCCGTTGAGATTCCATGCAGAAGGTTGCAGGCGACAAACAATTGGAGTGAGAGTCAGAAAACATCCTCAGCCTGTGTAGAGGGAGGAGGCTGGCTACTGAAAAATCATAGAGGCGTGCGGTACTCGATCTAAGATACCAGATATACCAACTCGTCCGATGCATGCACGTTGAGGCAGTTTCTGATGACAGGGTAATTGACGGCTTTTTGCGAAGGTGGCATTTGTCGAAGATTCCCGTGCTTTGTTGGAAGCAAACAATCCGAAAAGGCTCTATGTTGTGGCCAGATGTTTCCTTCGTTGTTTAGCAAAAGGTCTCTCTTTGAGCCTCCTCACCCTATATTATCAGTCTTTTCCGCCCCACTGACTTTTGTACTACAACTCTTCTATCGATTTCTCGTTCTTCTTCGTGGCTCGGCTTACAAGCTTCCATCAGCTGCAATCCGAGTCGTCTGTGTCTCAGATACGCACTGTAAAACTATAGACATCCCAGATGGCGACATTCTCATCCACGCCGGCGACCTCACCAATGCTGGCACTGTCTCGGAGATCCAAGTTCAACTTGATTGGCTGAAAAGACTTCCGCACCCGCACAAAGTAGTGATCTGTGGAAACCACGATAGCTATTTTGATCGGCGGACGCGGCGATCCGAGGACCGAAATAGCTCTTTGAAGCCGGACTTTGGGCCGATCAGATATCTACAACATTCTTCCACCGAACTATCTGTTCTTCCACAAGGCCATCAGAACGCCCGAGTCTTCAAAGTCTACGGTGCTCCCCAGATCCCTGAAATAGGAGACCCGACTTTTGCCTTTGAATATCCGCGCGAGAGGGATGGCTGGTCCAACACGATCCCTGAAGATGTTGATATTCTGGTCACCCACACACCACCTAAATGGCACCATGACGCTTGTCAGCCTCTTCGGAACGGTCTAGGATGCGAGTGGCTGCTGAAGGAATGCTGGCGAGTGAAGCCCACTTTGCACGTCTTCGGACATGTCCACGCCGCTCCTGGGAAGGAAGCGGTGTATTGGGATAATATACAGACGACCTACGAACGGGTCTGTAGAAGGACGTATGAGAGACCATGGACTGGACTGATTGGAACTGTGCTGGATGTGCTAAGTTTCGGAAACTGGCGAGATGCGTTGACATTGATGTGGGATGGCGGGAGAGCAGTATTGTGGACACGGGTCTGGGGCGGTCAGATAGCGAGGGGAGGTTGGATGGTAAATGCAACGGCTACGGAGTGGAGGAGCGGTCAATTAAAGAACAAGCCGCAGGTCATCCTGTTGTGAAGATTTTCGCTGCAGCGTATACGCAAACAAGTAAAGAGAATGCGTTCACAAGTATATGACCGGCAGGAATTCTAGTAAAAGTCTCGTTCTAGATTTTGGCTAAATGGGTTATCATAACGTGCATACGCATCAATAATAAGTATATACAGATGTCGACGCGGACATCACCGTGCTTTATAAACAGTGAAGGACCCTCACAAAGGCCGGCAAAGTAAATCAAGATACCTCGAGCTCGAGCGCCAAAAATGATCCACCCTATCTTGCTACAGAATGTTGACAAATAAAGAGTCTATGTCGCAGAAAAGGATCCAATAATCATTGCCAGCCATAGACTGGCCTCCATTTATCTTTCTCACTCCATCTTGCCGTAGCATTAACACCATTTTCAATTTGCATAGCCTCGTTCCCGCCCGTAGCTTGCCATTCACCTTCTTCCATAGCCTCAATCTCCTCTCCGTAGCCTTCATCAATATCTTCTTGCCCCATCACCGGTCCATCTTCTTCTATCGCCTCATCCATTCTTTCCTCGTACATATGCTGTTTCGAATTGTGCTCCACACAATCACTGGATAATATTCCACACACCAACACAGCAGCAACGCCAGACCGGCCTGACTCCTGACCGCTCTCCACATAAAAGGCGACTTCACGATCCCGCCGGATATACCAAGCTTCGGTGAAGTTTCTACCATCGAGCCTGCCAATTGCGCATTGCCTCGGAAGTTCGTAGCCTCCAAAGATCGGGTCCCTCTCCTGAACAAAGGCCCGAATCGAAACACCAGGGTCGAAAAAGGTTGGAATGATCAATCGGTTTTCGGGAAACACCATCTTTTTGCATGCTGAGAATTCTTCTCCAGGGGCCGAATAGTTCAAGGAGATCACGTCGGGGTTGAGGGAATGAAAGCAACCGGTATTGCAGTCCTTTTCTTGAAGATAGTGGCCGACATCGCAGAAGATGTGGTTGTAAAACTCTGCCACGGCCGTCCTCCATTCGGTACGTACGGCGTCTTTGTTTGGATGCTTTGGTACAGCTATTCTCTGATCTTCAGTGCGTTGATAGTCGGCTCCGATAAAGTCACTGATCGCCTTCGGTAGATTGACGGCATGGCCAGACTTTGAAGCAGCTGCTGGAAGGGTCATCCAAGCATTGCGAAGATGCTTGCTGACGACTGACACCGCCGGACTGTCATCAAAGTTGATCTTGCGAAATGCCGGATCATGACTGGCGAGGGTCGAGGTGTCAGACCTGGGTTCTATGTACATTGTCGAATGTTAGACCCTATCCCCCGTTTGAACGTCAGGATAGTGTATCACGACCAGGCGGCTGCCTGATCGAGGGTCCAACATCAATTTATCATATCCAGGAAATCTGTTCTCAAAGGTGAACCGTCCCGTATAATGTTCGACTATCTCCAGAGCGTGTTCCCCTAGCCCCCAACGAGGCTTGCCCTTGTCACATCATTCTTGGGAAGCTCGGCGAGAAACCCGTTTAGCCTTTGTGGGAGAAAAGAGCATCGCTGGTTCGGGTATGTTCACACGAATAGTGGCTAACTGGTGGAACTGGGGCCGCACGAGCCGTAAGCCTCGTTGACAAGCCGAAAGGCTCAGTCCTGGGAAGGCAGAGTTTCCAACATACCAATGGGGCCAGAAAATACGCCAACACGAGGCAACTGGAAGCTTGCGCCTCTTCAGCTGCCTTAGAGCCCGTCACACCGTCCCAACGGACCAGGTTTAGCAGGTGTATGGCGCTCTTGTCGGTAGCTTCAGGATTGGCTCCCTTGAAACGGTGTTCTTTTGAAGCCAATTCGCGATAGAAGATATTATGTAGAGCAAGGAATTCGACGCCAAGCCGGCTCTCGTGCTTCATGCCCTAACTGCCTCTTCAGGGACGGTCGATTGACAACCGACTTTCTGCCGAAGAGATGGAGAAGCAGCGATGCGGGGGAGCTTCTCGCCCAGCTTTCCTCCATCTTTCCGAGAGACGAGAACCTGGATGAACTGCCGTCATGCACTTCGGGATCGACAATTAGTCCATATCGTCCAGATTCCCATTCTCTGAAATGGCGAACCTTGTTAACCCGATCCCATATTTCGTGGTTGCACTGGACCTTCGTTCGTGGCGTGGATTGATCCTTGTCCTCTAGAGTCTTTTATTTCCTACTGTGCCCCTCCGTTCTGATAGACTTACAGCCATGGCTAATCAGGGCCAAAAGGAAGACTCCAAGCTTACTGGGGAGGAGATAGCGAAGCACAATTCGAGAGAATCATGCTGGGTTATTGTTCACGGTAAAGCCTACGACGTGACGGAATTCCTTCCAGGTACGATTGAGCCTATGCTTGCGCGGAACGGCGTTGATAACTTCATCCAGAGCACCCTGGTGGCCCAAAGATAATATTAAAATACGCTGGGAAAGATGCGACGGAAGAATATGAGCCCATTCATCCTCCAGACACCCTCGATAAGTATCTCGACAAATCGAAACATCTTGGCGATGTCGACATGAATACTGTTGAGCAAGAGGAAAAGGAAGACGACCAGGAAGAGATCGAGCGACAAGAACGCCTCAAAGTGATGCCAATCCTAGAACAATGCTACAACCTCATGGACTTCGAAGCTGTTGCGCGGCAAGTCATGAAGAAGACTGCATGGGCATACTACTCCTCAGGCGCCGATGACGAGATTACAATGCGCGAAAACCATTCTGCATACCACAAGATTTGGTTTCGACCCCGGGTTCTTGTCGACGTCGAGAATATCGACTTCCGCACAACAATGCTCGGCACTCCTGTCTCGATCCCCTTCTACGTGACCGCAACTGCTCTGGGCAAGTTGGGCAATCCGGAAGGCGAGGTCGTCCTTACACGCGGAGCCCACAAACACCAAGTCATACAAATGATTCCTACTCTCGCATCCTGCTCCTTCGACGAAATTGTCGATGCACGTCGAGATCCCCAGGTCCAGTGGTTGCAACTGTACGTTAACAAGGACCGCAAGATCACAGAGCGAATTGTCAGGCATGCTGAGAAACGCGGTTGCAAGGGACTCTTCATTACTGTTGATGCGCCTCAGCTTGGCCGGCGTGAGAAAGACATGCGTAGCAAATTCTCTGACACCGGATCCAATGTTCAGGACACGGGTGGAGATGATGTGGACCGCAGTCAAGGTGCTGCGAGGGCAATTTCATCTTTTATAGATCCAGGTCTTAGCTGGAAAGACATTCCTTGGTTTCAAAGCATCACCAATGTGCCCATTATCTTGAAAGGTGTGCAACGGGTCGAGGATGTCCTCCGGGCCATCGAATACGGTGTTGCCGGCGTGGTTCTGTCGAACCATGGTGGCCGCCAGCTCGATTTTGCGCGGTCAGGCATCGAGGTTTTGGCAGAAGTTATGCCTGTGCTCCGTGAACGCGGCCTTCAAGACAAACTCGAAATCTTCGTCGACGGCGGCATACGGCGCGCTACAGACATCATCAAAGCGCTTTGTCTTGGTGCAAAGGGCGTTGGTATCGGGAGACCCTTCTTGTACGCAATGAGCGCGTATGGATTACCAGGCGTAGATAGGGCGATGCAGCTGCTGAAGGACGAGATGGAGATGAACATGCGGCTGATTGGGGCGCGGACGGTGGCAGACTTGGGACCCGAGATGGTGGATACTAGAGGTTTAAGCTTGCACAGTACGAGTGTGCCGAGTGATACGCTTGGGTTGGGAGTGTATGATCCGTTGGCAGGGCCGCAATGGAAGCAGGCAAAACTGTAAGAGCAAGATTGGTAGGTTGGAACATTGACCTACATTCGGATATCTATAATTGGTCATGCACATATGTACTTTGTGACTTTAGTGTATATAGCCATACAGAGCAGCACCTTGTCGTAAATTTGCCTTCAGCTTCTTTTCTTGAAAAGATGGTTACAAAGCACTTTATCAGATTGTCAGTAATTTCATCCAGTCAAGAGCGATTCCTGATTACTTTTATGGCAAACGCTGTATTTTTCACGATGTCGAACAATCGAGCTACAAATATATGATTGAGGGATTTAATGGCATATTTTATGGTCCAAACCGTACCCAGATACTTGCAGTAGCATGCTTGGTACCTTATCTAGGTAGGTACCTAAGGTATAGCTAGGTACCTACCTTACGGGGGCTTGCTGGTTTTTCACTTCCGTTTTCAGACAGTCTCGAGACCGTCGCGAGCTTTATACATATCAAAGAGAGCAACGGCCTTAAGTTAAAATCATAATTAGACATATCATCCTCGATACGTCGCCAAATTGTACATTCTTTATAAAAATTAAGGTTTTTCCGCGTACAGAGATTGGAAACATAGAATTCAGCCTATAAGAGGAACTACAACTAACAAGACAACTTTCTACAGAAGAGGTTCGAACTACCTACATCCTACAATACTCTACTCTACTCATTACGGCTACACTATACAGACATTCATCGACCAGAGCGCGCACTTACAAAATATATCTTTCCAAAGTATACCTTCCTCCTTACTATAACCCGCGCACGCAACTATCTCAAGACTCTTTCGAGACGGTCTCGCAATTAATAAATATTATAAAACGGATCGAAACAAAAACGGGTTAAATCAGCGACAAAATTAGATCGAATCAGTCGTTGACCCATCTTATAAAACTGGACAATCTCTACACAGAGGTTCAGAAACAGCAAGCCCCCGTAAGGTAGTTAAGGTATGCTAATCGTAGGAGGAAAAATATTCCTCCGAAATTATTCTTCATCTCCACCCCGTCGACGTGATTTTCGTTCTTCTTTCTACATATTTACCGGTCGCCGTGGAAATTTACATCATCGGTGTGCAAGGCTTGGAGTGCTCAAGAGCGCAGAAGATGCTCGCTCGGTCTTTTCACGATGTCAATCCCTGTCGTCAGCTTCAGGACGAACGGTATGATTTATAGCGAAGGTGAAGTGAAATGGACAGGCCTCTACATTCTGCGTTTGTTTCCTATATCTCCGTCAAAAATCTTTTTTTTATTGTGGATTTTGCTGCTTGATTGTCTTTGAAGTTAAAAAAAAAATGTTCTCATCACGACCCGTCTTCAACCTCTTGTCCTTGATCTGCGCCATTCTCCCATTCTGCACGATCTCCCAAGCTCACACTCCAATCCAATCTCGATCATTCAATAATTCCACCAACATCTCTCGCCTCATCTTCTTCGGCGACTCCTTCACCGACCAGTCCCGCTCCCACAGCATTGCCAACGGCACCTACCCAGGCAAAGACTACCAACAAGTCTATCCGCCGGAAGATCCAGGAATCAATGGCGGTATTTCCTGGCCTTGGTCCGTCCCAAACATTCCATTTCTCCTATACCACTAACCCCAATAATAAAGGTACCTAAGCCAATACACCAGCCTCCCCTTCGACAACTACGCCTGCGGCGGCGCGGCCTGCAGTAACACGCTCACCCCCCTCGGGCCCCCCGACGTCTCCACCGGCCAGCTGAACTGGTTCACCCAAGACCACGTCCCCTCCAACTCCACCCACGCCCTCGACATCGACGGCTCAACCACCATAGCCCTCCTCTGGATCGGCACGAACGACCTGGGGATCCACTCCCTCCTCGCCCCTGACACCTACGCGCCGCCGTACTCCCCTACCATCCCCCCCATATCCCCAGGCCACGACAACGCCACCACCATATCCGACCTAGCGACCTGCCAACTAAACCACCTCCGCACCCTCTACACCTACGGCCTCCGTCACTTCCTCCTCCTCGCCCCGATTCCCCTCCACCTCACCCGCCTCTACGCCCCGCTCGACACAGGCACCATCTACTGGCCACAAACCCACGACGGGAAGCAGTGGAACTTGCAAATCTACCACCTCTCCACCGCACTCAGCGCGCTGCTTCGGCTCGGCGTGGATGGACTTGCGGCCGAGTTTGGCGCGGACATTGACGTCCAGTATTTTGACACTTACCGGTTCTTTGAGGAGCTGTACCTTAACCCGGGGAAATACTATAATGGGACTGCCCCGGTAACGGTCACGGGTCACTGCCATCAGTGCCCAAATGCGAGTGACTGGCATTACTGCGGGATGTGAGTTTTTGATCTCTTTCCCCCGTTTTCTGCCTCACCCGCATAGCAAAGGCTCCAACCTTTTAAAACTTCACACACAAAAACTCTCTCACACACTGGCTAATGCACGTACGTTGATCTAGAGGGGACTGTACGGGCAGCGAGAGGGATAGCTACATGTGGTGGGACGAGCTACACCCGAGCGAGCAGACGGGGCGGCTGTTGGCCGCGGAGGTGGCGAGGAAGATTGAAGGGCGGTCTACCTATTGAACGGAACGGAACGGTGCTGTGCTTATGGTGAAAGGGGGAGGGGGAAAAGGGGAGGAAGGGGAAAAGGGGAAGAAGAGGGAAAGGGGAGGAGTAGGTAGTAATAAAGACTTTATTCCCAGAACCTTGTTCGAAAAGTAGAAAATTGCAACCATTGTCGATGTTGGGGGTTCTGCATGAGGCCAAGGATGATCGGCTGCTGGGCTGGTGGAGCTGGTCTGTGCGTTGGGTGGTCTGTTGACATGACGTTGCGGCGCATTGAGTTCCAAGAAATAGCCTCCATTTTCCATGCTTCCCTCCAAGCTCGCAATAATGCATGTTTGAGAGAAGGAGTTGCAGTAATCATGCTCAGACAGAGATATCTCTTGCGCTGACAGCACCCATTTTGAGAAGGATTGCGTTGTCTCCCTGCCTCCACCCCCGGCGACAATAAAAGCGGTCGAGCTCTTGGACGCCCATCACCGCACCAGCCTCATCTGAAGCCAGATTCACACTCCATAAGCAAAGCTCAGGCATCACACAGCCTCAAATTCTTCTAACATGTCGAGTCCGAAATCGGCAGGCAACTCTTTATCTCAGGGCAACTACGGAACCGACTATGTCATCATCTACCGGTTTCATGATCTCGGTATCTTTCACCCCTTCACGTCTTACATTTCAGCCTTCGGCTCACGAACATTCTCCGCTGCAGACAGAAACAAGGCGACAACGGGGTTCGAAAGACTTGTCGGTACATTAAACAAAGTGGGCCTTCAGACCGAGGTTAGAAACGGTGATGAGCAAAGATTGCTGGTCTTTGTACGGGCTGGAGATGAAAGTGTGCTTGGAACAACAGTATACCGTTCAAGGTATGCCCGAATCTTGTACCCTTCTAGGATTCTCTAACTAACTCTTTGCATAGAGTCAAGGACTGGCTCTATGGCATTCGACAAGCGCAGCCAGATAAAGAGACCCAGAATGCGTTGACCACTGAGCCGCTCACGGAAGCCGAACGCCTTCGCCAAGTTCATCAAATGATCACGGCACCTGAATCGGAAGGTGGCGCTAATATTGTCCCAAAAAGCGGTCAATGGAAAGAAGTTGAAGCTATTTTCCCTCTGCATGACCATCAGAAGAATAAGAAATGGATATCGGAATGGAGCCGGAAGACATTCTTGTCCACAGAAGATCTGGATAACATCAGAGATCATCTTGGAGAAAAGGTGCGGTACCGACCCTGGCCCTATGGGTCTGTGCTGAAGCAATCAGATTGCCTACTACTTTGCCTTTCTACAATCTTATTTCGCTTTTCTCATGTTCCCGGCCGCTTTCGGCTTCTCGTGCTGGGTGTTGTTAGGATACTTTTCTCCGATCTACGCTATTGTCAATGGGCTTTGGAGTGTCGTCTTTGTGGAATGGTGGAAGCGACAAGAGGCTGACTTGGCCATCCGGTGGGGCGTTCGAGGCGTATCATCAATACTCGACAAGCGCAGATCGTTCCAGCATGAAAAGGAAATTGTCGATCCCATCACCGGCGAGACAGTCCAATTCTTCCCAGCAAAGAAGAGGATCATGCGACAACTGCTCCAAATACCATTTGCTCTGTTGGCAAGCGTAGCCCTTGGCGCTATTATCGCTACGTGTTTTGGAATTGAAATCTTCATATCCGAAATATACGATGGTCCTCTTAAGAGCATTCTGGTTTGTATTGTTCACTAGACAGCTGACCTTGCTAACGATGCAAAGGTTTTCATTCCCACTGGTCTACTTACGACCCTAATTCCAACGATTACCACAATTCTCACAGACACTGCTTCCAGGCTGACTGATTATGAAAACTATGAGACACAAGAAAGTCACGATATCGCTATGACCCAGAAGATTTTCGTTCTTAATTTTATCACATCTTATCTACCCATTTTCCTCACCGCCTTCGTATATGTTCCATTTGCCACGGTCATTGTGCCGTACCTCGATATTTTCAGTCTTACTGTGAAGCCTTTCGCCACCGACGAGAAGCAGATGCAAGCTCCGAAGACGGCAGGAACATTCCAGATCAACCCCGATCGTCTTAGGAAGCAAGTCATTTACTTTACAGTGACAGCACAGATTGTCAACTTCGCTCTCGAAACGGTTGTTCCTTACTTAAAGCGCAAAGGTACCTCGAAATTTAAGGCGATGCAACATGAACGCGCGACGCGGAAAGGCGGCGCAGCGCCAAATGTTGGGGCAAATGACCCACCAGAAGAGAAAGCGTTCCTGGCCCGAGTTCGTAGCGAAGCAGACCTAGACGACTACGACGTCACGGCAGATCTGAGGGAGATGATCGTTCAATACGGATATCTCGCCCTCTTCTCTGTGGTTTGGCCCCTAGTCCCGGTCAGTTTCTTGGTCAACAATTGGCTAGAACTCAGAAGTGATACCTTCAAAATCACCGTTGAGTGCAAGCGTCCCACACCACAGCGAGCAGACTCTATTGGCCCATGGCTCGACAGTCTTGGCTTTTTGTCGTGGCTTGGCAGCATCACGGCAGCTGCGCTCGTCTACATGTTCAGTGATGGCGGACTGGGTCCAGATGGGAATCCTTCCGCTATCAAAGGCTGGGCCTTGCTGCTGACAATCTTCTTTTCTGAGCACATCTACCTCCTTGTACGTATAGGTGTCCGCACGGTGATATCCAAGATTGACTCGCCAAATATGCGGAAAGATCGCGCAGAGAAATACATGGTCCGGAAGCGCTATCTTGAGGAAACGATGGAGACAGGAAAAGAAGCGACAACCTCACCCCCAAGCGGAATTGAAAAGAGCATTTCAAGGAAAAGCTTGGAGGACGAAGCCCGGGATGCAAGTCTAAAGGACGCGAAGCCCGAAGATCGTTTTTGGGGAAGACAAAGAGGTGCAGCAGAGGTAGTTAAAGTTGGGAAGGGGCTCATCGAGGCGGCGATGCCAGCAGGAAATGAAACGAAGAAGACCTTGTGAATACAAGGTCATGGTCTCGATGTTATAAGAGAAGCGGGAAGGCTCAATGTGATGAATTAGTCTCGGTTTATAAGGCTGTGAGGTCTCCTAAGCTCTGCCTTTGCTGAATCAAATACCGCGTAACTTCAACAGGGCAGGTTTGATATCCATAAAAGAGGGGCTGATCAGTCATGGGAATTGAAAATGACGACATGATGTAATGAGAGCATAAATGTAGAGTACAATAAGCACGATGGGGACGTGGAGGTTAATATGTTTGAGTCTGTTCATCTATTTCGTGCTGTTGGGGCTAATTTGGTTGATGAGATGCTACCATCCTAGATCGGTGAGAAGGGGCGGTGACCTAGATTATAAAGTGAACCACATCTGGGAAGGCGACTGCCAAATAAGGATACCCCTACGTGCATTGAGATGAGCAACAGCAAAGGCCCGACGTTGGTGTTCGTACTTAAAGTCTACTGTACCTCCGAGCCGAGACCGACTGGACTCATTAAGCCATTCTTAAAACTGCCAGACAATTTGCTCTACATACTTGTCTCACCCCTGGCCGGCGCAATTTTGTACAGCCTAGCCGATGCCTCTAAATGAAGATAATGGCTACAGCTAAATTTGTGAACAAATGAACGCGAATCTAAGTACCGATACTCGAAAACCACCCTAGCAATCGTTATTTTCTTGCATTAGAACGCCTGGATTTAGATGAGCACAATATGGTCCTCCCTAACCAGCCCGCTCAACGAGAAGCGTTCTTGGCCTGAAGCAAAACCTTGGCCAAAGCCGCACCTCCTATGCCAACGACCGTACTTCGCACCCTCCACATCCTCGACCGTAATGGTAATAACCAATGCAAGATAGCGTCCACGCACCACGTGGCCTTCTCCCTCCCCTCCTCCTCCATTTACTTCTTCTTGCTGCTTACATACCACGACGGCGGGATCCTCGGCGAGCACAACGCAATTCACCTCGTGGGGAATGTGCTCGGGATCGTCAAATTCAACAAAGGCCACGATCGCGCCGGAAGCGCTGTGCAGGACACGATGCCGGCAGGGGAGCCGTGGGGTGTTGCAGCAATCCTTCATCGGATTGCTGTGGCCGAGGGTATAGCTGAGCAGTGGGCCGCGGTGGCGGTCGAGGAATTGCATACCGGTTTGGAGGTCGGGGTTGGATGATACGGCCTGCGGATCGACTTTTTGGCGGTAGAAGCAGTCTGCTTGGATACTGAGCCCGGCATTCAGAGGGCTGGAGGCGAGGGATCGGGTTAGGGTGACATCGGGTTTCGAGGTTGGGGATAGGGCTTTTGTAGTACGGGAATAGTGGTTGAAGGGGTAGAAATGGACTGGACCGTCAACAGCGGCCCAGCTCCAGGATGGAGCTGTTTTCCAACGAGATTAGGAATGGATATGAACAGTCGCAAGGGCTATGAAGAAGGTATCTGAGGGACAGCAGAAAGGGAAATCTTACCTCTATCATAGTGGGGAGGACTGATTTGTCCGTTCTTCCGTCCCCAGAGCAATCCCTCGACAGCTTCTTCGAGCCAAATGCCATAGTAGAATGTCCATTCATTCGTTCGGCGAAAAGTATCAGCCAACCCCAAGAGGGCACGAAGTTTGTCACTTGGTTTAGTAATGTTACAAGCAGAGAATTCTTCCACGAGGATAAACCATGCCAAAGAGCCCGTCTTCTGCTTTTCCCCATTCAACCTCAATCTGCTGTCGAAGGGTTGAGAAAATTTGGGTTTTTTCGACAAGATCGCTCTGAAGTTTACCCGTAAAGAACCATCGATGGCGGTCATGTCTCTGCTTGGTAACAAAGCCGCTGGACGATCTGATCCGCGTTTTCTGGATGTTCTGATTAGACGATTGAAGATGTCACCTCTCGCAGACTGGACACGGATTCCCTCTTCTAGCGAGACTCCTTCTTTACATTCCCAATAGAGCTGAAGTCTACCGAAGTAGAGAATGCGACGAGCAAGCATTCTCTCCTGAAACACCCAACCACGTCTCGACCACCGACTGTGCAAAATCTCGTAGTTGAAGTCATCATGGATATCGTTTTGCATGGGCAGCGCTATATGCATGTTCCCTAAGCATTGGTTGCCGGCCATGCATGGGAATGTGATTGAATCCTGCGCGCTTTTGGTCTTGTCTGCAGGAGTGCCCGAAAGAAAGAGTCCTTCGTCGTAATTTTCGGCGCCCAAAGCCGCAATCACAAACACCGCATTTCTATAAATGTCGCCCATTTTTAGAAGCTCTTCGTTCATGTCGGTCACATCGTCTTGAACTATACATAACGAGTCGATCCAAAGATATCTAAAACCAAGGACATGGACTATATCAATCGCTTCTCTGACGGTCTTCGGTGCCTTTTGCTGCTCAATGCCTGTAAAGAAATATTTAAGTTCTTCTGTGGTGAGCTGGACGTCGGGTGTAGCTGCTTCTTTCCAGCAATAACTCAGCGCAATGTAGTCTCTATATTTGCCTTCTGTCGTGATCAGAAATGGTTGCCCTTTGGCACTCACTTCGATGAGTCTCTTAGGCATCTGTACTCTCGCTCTCGTGCGTCGAGCGACTGTATCATAGTCGGCGTCTTTCGCGCACCGGGAGTGGCTATGAAGGCATTTTGAGATCCAGCTCTGGATCAATTTTAGATTCGTGTTTGACGCGGCATAATGGATTGGTCTGCCAACAATCAGGGAGCTCAGCTGACTGTCTGTCCTTTGGTCAGCGTCCAGTGCGCTGCGAAGTAATGCTTGAATTACCTGGCTCAACGTATATGCGCAAGTGCCGATACACCTTTCTCTCTGGAGATGCACCTTTTGGTAGTTCGATTGTCACATTGATCCGATCAATGGGATAAAATCCATATTGAACTCTTTTCCCGTCTTTGACCTTGACAACATCCTGCTTTGTAAAATAGTGGTACTTCCGAGGTCCTGTCAAGTAGAGACATTTCCAGGAATCATAAGGTGAGCAGAGTAAGCGCAAAAGCTGGCACAAACGGCACTTAGGATCAAGTTTCGTCAACCTTTGTCGTTCCGATAGAGGTCGTTGGTCAGGTTTAACGAGCAGTCCCCATTTGTTCCGAACTAATGTGTCTTTTCCAAAGAGCTTACTGATAGTCAATTCTTCGCAAAAATCACACAGACCGTCAGAGAACTTTTCCCGAGGACCCATGATCCTGCCTACATCTTAGAAGAAGCTAAAGCGTATTAACCTAAAAGGTTCCACGTGGTTCATGGTGTACCTAGGGGTAGCAACCGCGCCGGGCAACGAGTTCTCCCCGCTTGGCGCACGATTACGTCCTGCGATAAGAATTTCATAAAAGTGATAAACAGGAAAGGATTCAAGAAATCAATCATTATAGCTCTAAGTGAAGGAGAATTAACTGAACTGATAAAAAGAGGGCAGCGATCTTTTAAGGGCCATAAAAAAGAAGGGGGTACGTAGATGATATGTCACCTTGAAATTAAGGCAGCGGAAGACGGGTAATTGAGGGAGGAGCTTGGCGCGCAATTCTATCATCTGGACCGGCCGACGCCGCCAAGACTCTGGTTGACCGGTTGTCCCCCAATGTGTTGGAAACTTTACCCTTTGCAAGTACCAGAGCCTTCGTGCAAGAAATGAATATATTGCGAATCTGGCCTCGCGATGCTTACTTTTTGGTTTTTGAAACATTCTTCACATTTGGCTTTTACTCTATATCACGAATGCCGCATTGGTACGTGCTCGAAATCGCCCGCGGCGGGGTGTTGCTTACCAGTGACATTGCCTTGTTCGGTCAATGTGATTTTTTATGGAGCCTGTGATGTCGCCCATCTCCCATCCTTGCTGCTGACAACTATCTGCGTGGGCTTGAAACTCAACTATGCTTTTTTGCAGTCTCCTTTCAAGACGTCAAACAAGCTGGCACCCAACATCAGGACAAAGTCTTGGTGCCGAGTTGGCGGCTTGTGGCATGCCAGATTATTCCTCAATCCGGGCTCTTGGACGATTGTGGACGCATCTCAGTATACTAACTGGCTCGGAAGTCGACTATTTTGCTCCTAGGGCTTGGTGAAGGAAATTGCCAACGATGCACAGAGCGAGGTCTCCTAATGTGTTACGTGCACTTTCGTTTTCCTCTCTTGATCATCACCGGGAACAAGATAACCGATTCCACAGTGGTCCATTATTGGATAATACGAGAAGTAAACCTCCATTACGACAATTTGGAGATCGTATAGTCATTCATCAACGATTGCTTGTCGACTAAAGTCTGCTCTTGAGAGCGACAAGCTGTGTCAAAGGAATCATATTCAAATCTACTTGAGAACGTCCCTACGGCTATCTTGATTCCCTACAGAGAATACATTTTGTGTTTACCAACGCCGTTTGGATTTCATGTGAGACCGCCGCAATTATTCTGTCCAACAAGCAGCAAAAGGAGGCGTGTACGCTTCAGAAGGGGTGAGTCTTTGCTATGACAACATGACATTCTTTCCCACACAACATACGGAGTGCTGCCTGTCGTAAATGTTAGAGGAGCGGACGTGCATGAAAATTTTGCCAGACATGTTCCATGACCTGTGAGCAGAACGTATATATTACAACAATATCCAAGGAATGGATAGGTAATTTAATTCCTTTTTTCTCACTGACTGTTTTCATTCTACACAAAATGCCTCCTGTTAATAGTTGCATCGTTTCTTTTGTGGCCTTGATGGTCATTTATAGCGCAGCTTTCCCCATTGTGCAGGAAGCCGATGATGTCAAAAGCTTGGACCAGCAAATTCCCGCAACGACTCGGCTTCCATCTGCAATGGTTAGCGGTCTTGCGTCTTCTGATGCCATTTCTAGCGGACTAGGTCCCTCGGTCCCTGGTGGGCCGACCTCTGACGACTCTGATGTGTTGTCTATTGGATCCACTCCGACTGATGACGGCGATTCACTCGATAGTACCAGCTCGATAAAATCGAGTGCTAATTCGGCTGCGACAGTATCTACTGGATCTCATCCCGCTGTCTCCGAATCTGCTATATCTGACCTTTCTGACACCTCCGACCTTGGGACTTCTAGCCCCTCCAAACCCACAACCTCTAAGCCTAAGGATTCTGATGAGACCGATTACGGAGCCAAAGACGACGAAGAACCTGGTGATGCAAGTACTGATGGTGCAAATATCAATGACCCAGATCCTGACGATGGAAACCCAAATGACACGAACCTGAGTACTGGAAACGCTGATCATGCAGGTTCTAGTAACTTAAAGTCTAACGACGGACCTTTAAACAACGAAATGTCCAATACAGGGCGTACCAACGATGGAGACCCTAACAGTGAGGGTGCTCCTGATATTGGAACTTCTCAGCCTCAAGAAGATGGCAACTCCGACACAAAGGTTTCTGACGATGGGTCATCTAAGTCTAATGATGAAGAAGGCCCTGGAACCGATGATCCCGATGATGGAACTTCTCAGCCTTCAGATGATGGTAATACCGACATCGATGATTCCGATGAGGGTAGTTCTCAACCTTCAGACCATGTCGATTCCGACACTGAAAATTCTGATGAGAAGTCTTCTCAACCTTCTGACGAGGGCGATCCCGACGATGACACTTCCAATGAAGAGTCTTCTGAGCCTTCAGACGATGGCAGTTCTGACAGTAGTAATGGTGATGATGATGTTTCCGAGCCTTCCGATCCGACTACTTCTGACTCTAAAGGTTCCCACCAGGCGTCCGGCTTGCCAGTCACTTTTGCTGGAGGTGTTCGCGAGTACAGAGTCTATTCTGGTGACGGCTCTAGCAAGGCTGGCTGGCCAACAGCTTCGCGGTGGATTTCCTACGAGGCGATGTGGGCCACAGCCAAGATCCTCATGAAGACTTCCTGCTCAAATCTTGAAGGATCTCCAAAAGATAACTCTCAAGAGGAGATCGAGAACGTCAAAGCCGCAATCAAGTCCCAGGCGGACACTACGAAAGTGGACCCACGGTTCATCCTTGCGACGATACTCCAGGAGTCGGGCGGCTGTGTCCGCGCCCAGACCACCAATTGGGGAGTCGAAAACCCAGGTTTGATGCAGGACCATGCAGGTAAGCACAGCTGTAACGACGGCAAGAAAATCCAGACACCCTGCCCAAAAGACGAAATACTCGGCATGATCACCGATGGCACCAGTGGGACAAAGGACGGTCCTGGTTTGCGTCAGGTGCTCCAGCAAGCTCCTAACAAGGGAGAGAAAGGCCAACAGACCTATCAAGCTGCTCGTCTCTATAACTCTGGTGCTATTGGAAAGTCTGGAAAGCTTGAAGATGGGATTGCAACCCATTGCTATTCCTCCGACATTGCTAATTGGCTGATGGGTTGGGATGGGAACAAGAGTAGCTGCAAGTTCAACAATTGAAACGACATGGTTTTAGCACATTCTCGGCTGATGAACAACAGCCTGTGATGGGCTCTTCAACGCAGTCTCTGAGTTCTCAGAGCATGCAATCAGGGAACGAAGCTCGAGATCCTTTTGTTGATCATTATGAACCACTCAACGAAAGTTCCTGATTCTGCATGACAAGTTTGCCATAATGTTTGGATCCGACGGGATCTGTCTCATTTCTGTGACATTTCTTGCGTTCTATACTCTACTAATCCTGTTTGTTGTTAGCAACGAATGGCAGCCATCTTGTTGTTCCTCAATTAGTCACTCAGCCACCGCCACAAAAATCCTTAGTGTCGTTTGAATTTTCCTATTTCGTCTAATCGTTCCAAAGGTATGGCTGTCTAAAAGTTTATGCAAGAATGTCTGTTAAGCAATTCGTCAAAATTCCAAATTGGAGTTTGAACTTTTGTTTGATTTAAATGGTAAAATCACGGCTTTCTCGTCTGTCCATCACGTTTTCCAGATTCAGCAATAATGATCTTTCAAATCACATAGTATCATTTCGCTCGAAGTCTGTTCCAACAGGCTTTTAGGGCTCTCAGATTGCTGATATTGTAGCGCAATACTGTGTGCACAAGTTAAGTCCTATGATGCGCCTAGCATTGATATGCTTGTATGAATACGTGTAGCACATTAATACGCTAATGGCCTTGCCTCAATGACACGAAGCTGAGCGCTAAATTTGGTCCTATTTAAATAGTCAGCCTGTACGCCGTTTCTCTAGCTTCGTGCAGCCCCCTTTAGCAATGGACAAGGCTTTCTGGACCTAGTTAACGTGGGACGGCACGGTCTTAGACCCTGAGAGCAGTCGCAGCCCTAAGGGCCCTACAGGAGGCTGAGCGAGTCATGGATCGGACTTTTAGGGCATGTAAAGGATCTACCACATTAACCATATTTATTCTTGAATGTGGGGAAGATTTGTGGATAGAAAATATCCTGCCAGGCAATCGTAGACAATCGGAGAAAACGTCGACACTCGCTTGATCGACTCTAACATGTGTAACAGCCTAGTAAAAGCAAAGGATGCTGTGCCGACATGCAGAGCGCGTGTTTTCGTTGTTATTCACAATCGAACGCAGAGCCAACAGATTTGAAGACATCACAATGAGCCAATAGGGCGATTTCAGCGAGAACTGGGCAAAATGCTTATTGGGAGATGTCAGCATCTAGAGCCCAGGATCATGGCTAGGTCTCCGAGGATCGGGCTGTCGCTTTTCGCTAGTTAGCTTTGTTGGAGACGAACGCAGTGCGCAGGGCGGGCAGCGCTTAACGCAGTGCGAGGTATGAACGCGTTCAGATCGGAAAGTGATCTGATGCACGAATTTGCATGCGTCCAACATCTGCTAAGTTCACGTAAACGGCGAATGTTTGGGCCGTTTCATCCCCAGACAAGGGCTCGGAATAATAAGCCGATTGAGTCAAGGGTCAAGGCGCAATAGCAAATAGGAAAAGCTGACATTGGTTCATTGGTGCTACACAGACAAAAATGGTTGGCCGCCACCATAGGGTGACAAGAGGTCGATTTCCGGGGATTAGGGTTTCAATCAGGGCATCGTGGTTCTATGATGGGAGCAACAGCTGACAGCTATCCTAAGTGGGCAGAGCCTTTCCTGTTTGGGACTTGGTTCTGTTAGCGTCAGATGGGATGTGCCAAGCCACCAGAGCTTGCTTACGCCATAAGCCTTTGGTTCTCTCGTCCTTTCTTTTAGCCAGTCCCGTACGACCCAAAAGTCCCTGATCGGTATCGGGGATTTTCTAACAAAATGGGCCCCCATAAGGCGCGGAAATGGTAGCCTATCAGCGAAACCCTTTGTCGATTCTCCAACGTTCAGCGGCAGCTTCCTGCTCATTGTTGGCCCCCGTGTCGCTTGCATGGTGGGACTCCGCCTCTTCCACCGGCCCCAATCAAGCTTCGTCACTGTGAAATTTCAGGGACTACAGAGTATGTAGACGGCTCTTTACTTAGGATGCATCAATAATTAAGCGCGTTGGTGGTCATATGTATAAGAAAGAGCGAGGTGCTCGAACTGAATGGTTGGAACGATCTAGTAAGGAAAACTCGATCGTTATTATTGCAGTGAACAGTCTCTTCTTATAAAACGCATTGAGATAACTTTCCACTTCCTTTCTTTATCGGCGATTCCTTTCCACAGCCCATATTTGCTTCTTTCCCCACTTACGACATACGTCCTACTATGGCAGCAGCAACCGCACCCACTACCTCCGCCGCCACGCCTGATATCCTCATCCGGCAGCCATCTACCACAAAGCGCCGCACTCGGGCCCCATCTTCGCCACTATATCTCAAGCTTGAATACGCCGCAACAAATGCTGGCTTTCAGCGCCTCTATGGCGGGACGCCCACATCAGCTTCACAGATGCTAAGCGCTGGAGCGACACCTACTTCAGCTCCGCACTATAATACGCCTACCTCTGCGCGCTTGCTTTTCAATACACCTACCACAGGCACATTGACTGGCAAGAGTGAAGCCTTCCTCGCCAGCATTATGGAGTACTACACAATGTCTCCAGAATCAATCGCGGCATCCGACGCGGGTAGCGAGATGATGGATATGGTTAGCCAAGACGAGCTGGAGCACGATTCTTATACTCGTACTACGACCGCCGAGGGTACAAATGAAAGCAGCACAGCATCATCATCGCCTGGAGCGAGCATGAGCATGAGCGCTGCCAGTCCAACAAGCAGTATGAGCAGCATGTCGGCCGAATTTGAGCCGCTATTGGCCAAAGGGGGACCTGGTGGATTGAATCATCATGTAGCTCTGAGATGCCTCGAAGTGCTGTGTCGGTACGAGGAGGGGATGAAGGAGGAAGGGAATGACGAGATAGTAGAGCTACTGAGAGAGTACGAATGGTTTGTCAAGGGGAGGTGTCACCAGCAATGAGCCAGCTCATTGGTGAAGGTGGATCTTGCCATGTGCTTTTCGATTATTTGATATCTTGGGGAATTACGGCTTGTGTATGACTTCTACGATACTCGTTTTGTCGGTTTGGAACACCATGAACGCCGACTGGATTAGGCTTCGGAACGCCTGGGATACACTTTATTGCTGAGCCAGCTTTTGCTCTGCTAGCATCACTTTTGGGACAACGGTACACTGGAGTTGGAAAGAATCTGGTGAATTTCTGGCAACAAATGAAAAATATTATTCTCTCCAAAATGCCTTTCCATCTCCTACGCGATTGCTTTCTGACGTCAAGCCACTGAACTTGGTTGCTCTTCAATTCACGTGATAGATCCTCTGGCCGCAAGCATGAATAAGTATAATAGTGGCCTAGAGACTTGCCTTTGCGACTCCTTTCTACCGGAGACAGCCATCAAATCGGCCGTGTTCCGGCGCCATCGACTTACTTTGCAAAACCCACGACGCTCACCCACTCTTGGAGACCTCGTCTCCACGCAAGCATCAGTTCTACATCAGGTCTCATCAGCACGCTAATCTAACGCTTCGTCTCACTCCTAGGCATTCCGGTCTAGATCTACATGTAGACGCATCTTAATCCTCGCTCTCGGTCTCCGGCCTGCTGGCGCGACATGGACCTAATCTCGTACTGGCCTCTTCCTCCAAGCGCCCTGTCTCATGAACTCAGGTTACGTTGTGATCGTTTCAGAAGCCAACGAAGAACCGGTTCTGTGTCACGGTGTTGCTGATCAAGATAGAATCAGCTTTTGGTACTGTTGTTGGCAGTTGGCCCCCAGAGCAGGAGTAGGCGGCGCTTAGCTAGAGCAGGTCAAGTCTCCAGGCGGGACTAAGCCACATCTAGATCGTTCCACGTTGCGTTTCAGCAGATGCACAACATACTAAAGATTGCAGCACGGCTCCTCGTAATGGCTGTGGACGTTTAGTCACAAGCTCGATCGGCTAAGTGGCTTGCGCAGCAAACGCTTCGTGTTGGCGAATGGTGAGGACGTGAAGAACTACCCCAAGTATAAGTGCTTCGTACAGGAGGCCTGTGGGCTAGGCCTCTTGTGGTGAACGCAGCCCTTGTTTCTTGAGCCTGATCAAAAACAATGAAGATCTTTTTCCTCTTCAATCTTTGGGTATTGTGTCCATTTTTTCATTTTCAGTTTCATAGTCGCCATTGACTTTTTCATTTCGGGTCTGCCTGCTCATGCTCCGGCGCAGGCGCCTCTGTTCGTTCGTTAATCGAAGCAGTCACTCGTTTCAATATCCTGTCAAGATTTGAACGTTCTTTCACTCAACTTCCATGCCAGCTCAAACTTTTAGCGCCATATTCAACCCTTCAGCTGCCACGTCGTCTCAGCAAAACCCATATACTCTCCCACCTCTTGAAGAATCACTAGCTTTCTCCCCCGAACCAAAATCATGGAGCTGGCAAGACCCAACTTTCCAGGCTCCAGAACACGATGAGGGCGCCGCTCCCCGAATTGAACCGACCTACACTCGCCCGGCACCCCTGCCCTGGCAACGTCCAAACTCCCGCTTCCTCCGCCGAATATCCACGACTACTGATGACCGCCACGCCTCCCATTGGGAAGACCAATCCTGCTACGACCCCGACGATGCGCCGCCCGTCCCAAACTTGCTTTCCGCGCAGGAATACCGTCCGCCTTTGGCACCCTGGACCGAAGAGCCAGCAGACGAATCAATGTACCCATCCCCTCTCACACCACGAAGAAAAAACTCGAATTTGAAGTTCACCTACAACTCCACCCTTGGCTCTAACCTAGGTCGATCTCACACGCTCAAACGCTCGAACTCCCTGACCTCCCTCCCCTCCCGCCAATCAACCCTCGCTTTATCCACAAACCAATACAGATTCACCCGCAAGTTCTCCACGCGATACACCCGCCAGCCCTCGCGCTACGACCCACCCCGACTCGACTGGTCCTTCTCCCGCTCCACCTCCGCCGAAACCTCCCCAGACGACGCCACCACCGCCGGCGGCTTCCTCGAAAAGCCCCCCCTCACCGCCCTCAGCGACACCTTCCTCGGCGACATCATCGGCAGCTACAATCCCTTTAGCCCCAAAAGTCCCCCTCCCCATCCACCAAGCAACCCCTCCCCATCCCCATTCCCCACCCACAACCCCACAACCCCCGGGCCCACCCCACCCCCCAAAGACTCCCCCCTGGGCCTGGGCATGCTCTGGTCCAGCAGCACGGGCGCGATCCGGCGCGGGGGTCCGCGGCGCTACGTGTCGCACGAGGAAGCCTTGAGGGCGCTGGACACGCTGTTGGCGTACGAGGCGTGTCAGATGGTCGGGGATGTGGGGATTATTGGGCTTTTGAGGGGAGGGGGAGGGAGTGGGGGGGATTGGGTGGGGTGGCGGGGTTTTGAGAGAGGGGAGGTGGAGGGGGGGAATGTGGGTGTGGATTGATATGTGTAGTGTTGAGGAGGTTGGAAATTTGTTGGAGTGATGAGATTGTCTTGGTCGTATAGATTCTGTATCTTAGAGCTAGATCCCGGCATCACCAATGATAACCTCATCAATATATTCCCCTATGTTCGACAATGGTTCATGAGCTAGAGCACTAAGCCCCTTAAGCTTCTTGCTGTTTTAAGTTCAAACGCGCGCGTGGGCTGCCGACATCTGGTTTCAGTGAAAACCGCAGCAGAATATTTTCCAAATTGATATACACCAGCAGAGTTTCGCGCGATGTTATTAAGTATGCTTCTAAACCGTCAAGTTTTATTATAGCTGCTTCAGTCTAAGAACAAGCAAAGCTCGCAACCCAGTCTCCGCCCACAAGCCCAGGCACCTCAACTCGTTGCGTGCCATCTCCTGTCACAGGCACCGTCTTCCCCTCCGCTCTTCTCATCGTCTCCTCAATCGTCAACGTCCCAGCACAAGCCGGAGCCGGCATCGACAAACTCCCACTCGTCCCCATCGGCGCGCTAAAATTATAACTACTAATCCCCACCCCCTCCGTCTGCGCCAAGCTCGCCGCAAAGCTCCCCAGCGTCGTCTCAAAGCCCGCCTCGACACTCTCAAGATCCCCCGGATTCGGGCTCATCACCCACTCTTGGCCACCAGCCCCGCCATCTACGATGCTGATACCCGCCACATAGAACGTCAGCGCGCTCGTCGGCCCGGTAGCCCACCCATGCGCATGGCTGATGCGCGGATCATTCGTGTACGGCGCGTAGTGCAGCGCGCCGCTGCTCGAATACCCCTCGATGAACGTGCTGTTCGTCATGCGCGGGTCGTCGAGCATAAAGTCCGCCCACATCAGGCGGATCAGGTCGAGGGCGCGGGAGGGCTGGGCGGCGAGGATGTGCGCCTGGATCTCGAAGCCGGAGATGAAGGGGGAGATGGCGTCGGCGGCTTCGATGGCGGGGGGGCCATAGGGCGTCCAGCGCGCGTAGAGGGCGTCGGAGATGGAGGCGGATTTGGCGGGGGAGTCGGTTACGTTGGCGAGGATGGCCCAGACGTTGCCGTCTTGGGGGTGGAGGGTGGTGGTTTCGTTGTCGCGGTAGAGGGAGGCTGATGCGTCCCAGAGCAGGGTGTTTGCGGAGGCTTTGATGCCATCTGCGGCGGTGGTATAGTTTTGGAGGACGGAGGTGTCGTTGAGGACGTTGGCGAGAGTTATGGCGCGGTTGAGGGTGTAATAGAAGATTGAGTTTGCCTGATAATTACGACCAAGATTAGATGAGGGATTTGTAATGCAGAACAGCACCCACCTCAATATTGTGCCCGCCCATGCCGAAGCGGAGCCAGTCAGCTGAGCTAGTTACGTTCGCCAGGCCGGAGTCGTCAATTTGGCTAAGGGACCAACTTAGGCCAAACTTGAACTGATTCCATGTCTCTTGAAGATAGCTCAGATTACCAGTGTATTGGTAATAGTCTGCTATATCAATCAAGCTGTAGAGGTGGTATGTGAAACTAAATGCTCCGAGCCTCTTGTTGAATGGTGTGCCCGCATAAGGAAGTTGACCAGTGGTCGTGTTCTGGAGGACAAGCAAGGAGTCAAGAGCATTGCGGATAGTGACTATGTCATATGTCGAGACGATCATAGATGGACCCGAGATTGCCTATCCAGCATTAGCTCGCTTTTCATTACACGGAATAATACACGCACAATGTCACCAGGCCAGACTAATCGATCCCTCTTTGCACCGTCGACTAACACACTTGTCCCATCTGCATCGTTTTTTAGCTTGATACGGGCTGCGGAGAAGACATGACTTACTTGCGATTGTGTAATTATTGTACCATGTTACCGTTCCGGTAATATTGCTCTTACTAGTGATCTCCCCAAGGTGGACTAGAGAGTCTCCAGCTGTGGGATCGATAGTGCATAATTGATTCGTGTAGGCACCGGCGTACCACACCCTGTTGATCTTCTCATCACTGCTGTGGAAGTAGCCAGTATAGTTGGCCATCTGATCATCGGCTAGGTGCGGAACTGCCGTGAATTGAACAGACAGTTTGCTGATGGAGACAGATCCCGTGGTGTTATGATAAACGTTCAGGTATCTAAAACCACCTCTTTGATGTTTATTGTCTGCAGAGTAGGTTCCAGGTATGACCTGATACCAGAGGCCCTCATCGATGCCTGCGTCGGCCGTAGCATCGCAGCCATTGCTGTTGATCCACAATGAGCTCTCTGAGAAGCTAACACCGATATATTGGTTTTCGCCCTCGACTGAGTCGACTGTAAATGATATGATGCCTGCAGTGTTCAGACCCATGTCGTAAGTCACTGCTGAAACATCTTGGAAGACTGTCGAGCCACTAGCCTCGTTTGTTTGGGCTTCAGCATTGTCGACTGTGCCATTGATATTGAAAACCTTGGAAGGTATGATAGTCCTAGATGAAGGCGCGAGAATGTATTGCGAATATTGTGCAGCTAGCACGGTTCTGAGCAGGAAGATGGCCGGAAGGATACCGCCAAACATTTTCGATGCCATGCTTTTGTGATGGTATACCCAATAGCAAATGCTCACCATCCGCCACGAGAACACATAGGAATTTTACAGAGGAAAACGTGCTTTATGAAAGGTTTCACTTAGCTGTAAAGCATAGGCATGTCTGAGTGCCATGTCAAAGTGCCGATAGAAAATTTGAAGCTTTTCTTGCAAGCTCAAAGGCGTCATTGTTGATGCTCGGTGCAACGCCTACCGAAAATCTGGGGAAGCCAAGACCGGAGAAGAACATTAGGGCAGGTCGACGCTGGTCAACTCTGGCGGTTCCTGAACTTTCGAGCGATGATGCCTGGATCACATCGCTCTGGTGTTGCAATGGTTTGGTGGATCTCTCCGCGATTCTCCCCACATCGAAACAATTTTCTGCCGAGGTTTACCCCGGATTCTCGGGATGTGGATGCGCCGAAGTGCCGAGCCTGGGCCTGCGTTGGTCGCGTCGCCAGTTTCTCTTCAACTCGAAGCCTCCTCCTCTTCCTCCTCAGGGTCCTTCATCCTCTGAATACCACCCTGCTATGAGATCTCCGATCCAACCTGACTGCGGTGAACCATCTTGTCCCTATGCTACGCGTGTTGTGACCTTGCCATCCCGTGACGAAGTCTTTGCATGAATCTTGGCTAACCATTCCTAAAGGGCCTGTCCCACAGGTGAAATTGAGACATGCAAGCGACCTTGCGCTAACCTCCCCCTATCCTCGCCCTATAAGGAACGATGTTCTTGGCGGCTTTGGTCCATTAGGAAGACGCGGCCTCGCTCCACAACCCTTTTGTCGAGGATTCCCATGTGAGCACCGCAAAGCTTCTTTACCATCTGCCCGGCTCGGTAAGGGGTCAAAGAGGCACTTTGCCCTTCTAGCGTCGCTTGCCCATCACGCTTTAGGATTTCCGCGAATCAAGCCATGCTCGCGCAAGAAGGTTCCTTGATTCTTCAACTCGACATCGCCAGGGTCTTCAGCACTATTGGCAATGAGCTTTATTGGCAAAGTCGCAATGTTTCTTCCATCCCACCGACGGATAGGAAAATGCTGTCGCGTGAGAGCGTAGATACCTATATCAGTGGCGGTGACCGCTCGCCTCGGTTACACATGATTCTGTGGAAGCAGCGAGTCACCTCTAGTAACACCGCTTTTCTTTCTCTCTCTTTTTACCTTGATCGCTTAATGTGTAATGATGTTATTTCGCATCTTCTCTCTTTCATTCATTTTCTACAGTCATGTAGATTCCTGGTTTGTACCCTTCGATCAATATGATCCAGCGCACTACGGACCAAAACAACCGGGCGGTGTGGTCAAGAAACGAGATTCGGTCCCTTCAGAATACGTCGCAGCTCCCTATTATCCCGCGCCTCCTGGTGGCTGGGTTCCAGAATGGACAAATTCCTACGCACGCGCCCAGGCAATCGTATCCAAAATGACACTCGCCGAGAAGGTCAACCTGACAACCGGGACCGGCCTGTACATGGGCCCTTGTGTAGGAAATACCGGCTCTGCAACACGATTTGGTATCCCAAACCTCTGCCTTCAAGATTCTGCCTTGGGAGTCGCAAATACAGATCATAATACCGCATTTCCTCCCGGTATCACGGTCGGCGCAACATTCAATAAAGACCTAATGTATGCCCGTGGGGTAGCAATAGGAGCAGAATCACGAGGCAAGGGTGTGAATATTCAGCTTGGCCCGACTGTCGGACCTCTGGGGCGGAAACCTCGTGGTGGGAGAAATTGGGAGGGCTTTGGGGCCGACCCAGTCCTCCAAGCATACGGCGGAGCTGAGACTATCAGAGGCATGCAGAGTCAGGGTGTCATTGCTACCATAAAGCATCTTATCGGCAACGAGCAAGAAGAGCATCGAATGGATAGCATTCCTCATGGAACAGCAAGAGCTGAGAGCGCCAACATTGACGACCGAACACTACATGAACTCTATGCTTGGCCTTTTGCTGAAGGCATAAGGGCGGGAGTCGGCGCGGTTATGACATCCTACAATGAAGTCAATGGAAGCGCTGCATCTCAGAACAGCTACCTCATCAATGGCATTCTGAAAGATGAACTCGGGTTCCAAGGTATTACCATGACAGATTGGTTGGCGCACATTGGTGGCGTTTCTAGCGCTTTAGCAGGGTTGGATATGAGCATGCCTGGAGATGGGAGTATTCCTCTGCTCGGACAATCATACTGGGCGTACGAGCTTTCGAACAGCATCCTCAACGGCACAGTGCCAGTAGACCGACTCAACGACATGGTGACTCGTATTGTAGCTGCTTGGTTGCAAATGGGTCAGGACGCGGCCGATTATCCCGACGTCAACTTTTCTTCCAACACTGCAGACCCAACAGGACTGTGCTACCCGGGCGCAGTTCTCTCACCAATTTGCGATCCAATTAATCGATACGTGGTTGTCAATACCTCAGACCACGCAGCTATAGCTAGACAAATTGCTACAGAAGGAATTACGCTCCTCAAGAATGACAATGCCACTCTTCCTCTAAAAACAAATGCAACCCTCCGTGTTTTTGGGACCGATGCTCAAAACAATCCAGCTGGACCAAATGCTTGCGGTAGCCGAGCCTGCGATACTGGCATTCTAGGAATGGGCTGGGGTAGCGGAACAGCGAACTACCCCTACCTCGATGCGCCGATCGACGCTCTCCGCCGCCGCAGCACCAATGTCGACTACTACGCAACTGATTCTTTCCCCAGCAGTCCGACCGTTTCAGCTGGCGACGTAGCCCTTGTCTTCATCAATTCAGACAGCGGTGAGGGCAGTTTCACCGTCGAAGGTAACGCCGGGGATCGGAACGCTGCAGGGTTAAATGCCTGGCATAACGGCAACGACCTCGTCCAAGCAGCCGCTCAGAAATACTCCACTGTAATAGTAATCGTCCATACCGTCGGCCCCATCCTCCTAGAATCCTGGATCAACCTCCCATCCGTCAAAGCCGTCCTCTTCGCCCACCTCCCTGGCCAAGAAGCCGGCGAATCCCTAATTTCCGTCCTTTTCGGTGACACCTCTCCCAGCGGTCACCTTCCCTACTCCATTCCCAAATCCGAATCCGACTATCCCCCCTCCGTCTCCATCGCCGGCTCTTCCAACCCCCTTGACACTGCCCAAGTCCAAGACACCTTCACCGAAACCCTCTACATCGACTACCGCTACCTGACCGCCCACAACATCACCCCGCGCTACCCCTTCGGCCACGGCCTATCCTACACAACCTTCACCCTCACCTCCCCCACCCTCACCCCTCTCACCCCGCTCCCCCTCTCCCCCTACCCCTCCCCCCGCCCCGCCAAACTCCCAACCCCAATCTACAACACAACAATCCCCCCCTTCTCCGAAGTCTCCTGGGCGAATTCCGGCATCCCCCTCATCTCCCGCATAAACCGCTACCTCTACCCCTACCTCGCCGTCCCCCCGCCCCCCTCCCTCACCCCCTACCCCTACCCAGAGGGCTACACCACCGCCCCGCACGCCATCCCCCGCGCCGGCGGCGCCCAGGGCGGCAACCCCGCGCTGTTTGAGCGTGTTTTCAATCTCAGCGTGACGGTGACCAATACTGGAGACGTGCCGGGGAAGGCGGTCGCCATGCTCTTCGTATCCTACCTGGCGGACGGGGAGTTCGACACGCCGCCGCTGCAGCTCAGGGATTTTGTCAAGACGGGGGTGCTGGGGCCGGGGGAGAGCGTGGGTGTGGAGTTGGGGGTGAGCAGGAAGGATGTTAGTGTGTGGGATGCGGGGGTGCAGGATTGGCGGGTGTTGAATGGGGGAGAAGGGTATGGGTTTTATGTTGGGTGGAGTGTGGGGGATTTGAGGGGGAGGTGCGAGAGTGATGGGGGATGTGAGGAGATTGGGGGTGGTAGTGGTGGTGGGAGCGGGAAGAGTACGGTGAGGCGGAGGATGGACGGGGTGAGGAGGTGGGGATGATGGGGTTTCTTTCTGTTTGGTATGAACTGTGGGTGGCGGAACTGGGGGGAAACAGGATAAGAAATACGGGTATTAGGTTCACAGCATTACTTGTTTAAGGTATGGGCTCGGAAATTCACAGAGATGACCTATCCATCAACTTTACTGTACATATACACAAACATTCTTGCCAATACTCTGAGAAATCTCCCTCATCAACGATCAAACCGGTGCGGCATCGGCCTCCCCTCGACAACTTCGGTCATAGTGTCATAATTCGTGTGTGTGTCTGTCTGTTTGTCTGTCTCTGTATTAATATGTATGTACAACGAAACGAAGCAAATGAATAGTCAACTGCTCCCCCAAACCCGTAAAACTCCATGCTTGCTGAACAATAACCGATCCCAGGAAAAACGTATGTGAGTGAGGGAACCGCCATGCAAAACAAGCGCCTCTAAATGCAGCATACATACCGCCGCCATCAAACGCAAGACACAAGACCAGCCGAAGATATTTGAAAGAGCGGCGTAGAGACATCAACAGCACTTCCCCCGTCTCCCCCTACCGCCTGCTGTGCCTCCATCACCACTTTCCGCCAACTCGCCCAGATTAAGATTAACCGGAATGCCCAGCCAACTCCTCCTCTTATCCCCGTGTCCCACGCGAAAGCTCCCACCATGCCCTCCAGTCCCCGCGTCCGTCCCGTCAAAGTACCCTCCAACCCCCAACCCAGCACCGCCGCTACCGTCTCCGCTCACCCCGCCATCCCACCCGGGCGTGATCCCCCTTAAACTCGCCTCCCGCTCCAAGCGCCGGTTCCGCTGCTCGACGAGCTTGCGCGCAATGACGCGGAACACCTCCTCGATCCCCTCGCCGTCGCGCGCCGACACCTCGTGGCAGCTGTCCCAGCCGACGTCCTGGCCCCAGAAGCCGGAGCTGCGCTTGCTGTCCGGGCTGTTGTGCTGCTGCTGCTGCGGCTGTTGTGCCGCCGTGCCGGGCGTCAGCGCGCCGAACAACGACTGCGACTGCGAGGCCCTCTTATTATGCTCATCGTGCGCGTGCGACGTCGCGGGCGGTATCGCGCCCTGGCTCCCGCCGCCGCCGCCCAGCACGTCGGCGACGTACTTGATAGTGCGCTCGAACGCGACCTTGCGGCGGCCCGGGTCTTCCGCGACGAGGTCGCTCTTCGTGCCGACGACGTGCAGCACCAGCCCTTCCCCGCCCAGGCCGCCGCCGACCTGCTCGCGCAGCTCCGCCAGCCAGCCCTTCATGTCCTCCCAGCTGCGCTCGTCGGTGATGTCGTAGCAGAGCAGGCCGGCGTTGGCGCCGCGGTAGTAGAGGCGGGAGATGCTGCGGAAGCGTTCTTGGCCCGCGGTGTCCCAGATTTGGAGGCGGACGTCGGTGTCGGAGGGGGTGTCGAGGATGCGTTTTGTGAGGAAGGTAGCGCCGAGCGTGGAGGCGGGTGGAGCGGATGAGGAGAAGGTGTTGGAGATGTAGCGGTGGAGGAGGGAGGTTTTGCCGACGCCTGTGGTTGACGAGGGAGGTGTTAGTTGCGGTCTTCACCGGGCGGGGGATAGTGGGATATTCTGGGCGGACCTTGGGAGCCGAGAACGACGATTTTGGCTTCCAGGCTGCTAGACATTATGGCCGCTGCGGAGGTAGGTGAAGATCGATAGAGGTTAAGACGGTCACACTGGTATGTTGAAGCCTGTAGTGAAGCTTGAATTTCATCTCATGGTCATGTCGAATCAAAATTGGTTAGAATAAAGCAAAATCTCTGCTATGTGGATGTCTCGGTTTCTTTGTTTATTTTGATTCCGAGGCCTCGAGCAGCGGGTCAACACGAATTAAAGCGCAAGCTCGGAAGCTCTCCACGTGAAAAGAACAGTAACATCTAATCTTGTACCATATCTGCATCACATCTCGTGGCAGGCAGGGAGGCAAACGAAGGCGGAGTCAGATGTGTATAGCACGGGAAGAGGCTGAGTCCGATCCCTCGAGATGTTTTTTGTTTGATGCATTTGAGGACCAATCGGCACACGGTCCGAGCTTCTCCGCATGGGGGGGAAGAGCCCGGCGAGGCTGACACGGCGAGGCTGAGCGATCGTTGTGTGGCGCGTCGACTGTTTCAATTGTCTGACTGTGCCCCAGATGCACGGATTTAACTCGATCGGAGGCTTTGATCGAATCAACTCTGTTATTTTCCTATCTAAGCTTATCCTGTACGCAAATTCTCCGCTCGAATCAGCCAGTAGCTTCTGAACTAGTTTGTCCGCCCTCAATCTCGCTGTCTGGTGCATCAATCTTCGCGTCGTCAAGATTATAGATCCCATTCCAATCAGGCCTTCTGCAGTTCTCAATGTCCTTCTCGCCGCGCTTCCCCCTGTTCTTCCATAAATAAGCCTCTAGACCGGGTGAGAAGAACAGCTTTCCCTTCCAGACCCCGAGATATGCAGTCATTATTGCACAAAACAGCCAAACGATGACCACGATAACGGTGTTGGTTGCGGCCCATGCGCGTATCTCGTCGTTGCGTAAATCACGGGACAAGACCGACCAAGCGGTGGCGTAGGAGGCCCAGGGGAAAACAAAGGACCACATGCCGATCTAATCGCACCGGCTCAGCATCAATAGACGCGGACCAACAAGGAACTCACGTTAAATGTCTTAGGAAGACGATATATCATGGCCGCTGTCGCTTGGACGAGCCAGAATGTTGCATGCGCAAGGAGGAAGAGGCATATGAAAATGCCCAACCAGTGGATGCTCACTGCAAGCACATTTAGTGCGCTTGGGGAGAGGGGCGGTGAAGACGATTGCGTCGGTGCGAAATGCTGGCTTTTGAGAGAGTTTGCTAGAAATGCAGACATCTGCAGCACGGAATATGCACCCTGACCTACATGAAATCGGGTCAGCCTGGACAAGGTAAATGAGCGCTCTAGACGTACTTAAAGGCGCTACAGGAATATATCCAGATGCCAAGATCTGATTCTTAGGCAGCTTGTGAGAAATGAGTCGCCAGAAATAGGCTACGAGGATAAGATGGATCTGGCAGAGGCCAAGACTCCAGCAGAGAAATGAGACTGTAAGTACAAGAGGGCCAATTCTGGGGCTGAGCTGCTGCAGATACGGTACAATTGCAGCGCCTGTCGAAGACGATACAACTAGCGGCACACCGGTCAAGATCCATCTAGAAAACTCCGTGAGCGACTATTCGTAGAAGGACCGTCCGGCGAACATCTTACGATCCAGCAACATCTTCGAAACCATGAAGACCGTCCCTCATTATTTGGACGATTGGCAGTCCAAAGCTCGCCAAGACAGTCAAGACAATAGTGATCCACCAGACAACGAATGCGGCCCATCTAGCACTCGTACGATAGCCGTAGTAGGATATGAGTCCTGCAACAATGGTATCCGTAGACTCATAGTTGTCAGTGCAGATTATGGCGTAGGACGTCGGATCGGACGTACAATGGGTATAGCAGCAAAATAACAGGAGTTCGGAAATTCTAACAAGCCTTGCTTTAGAATGTCAGGATGCATAGTATATCGAAATACGAGGACAGCCATGAAGCACATCCACAACGCGATTTCCAGTATCTGCTCTCGTTCTAGCTGTTCACTCTCACAATCCCTTGGATGAAGAAATACCCAGAAGCAATATCCGATATCACGCATCCACCGCGGGCCTCCAGTGATAGGATAAGGAAAATTGACGAGGGTCTGCTGGACCATGCCAGTACCTGTAATATATTAGTTGCCGTTTCAAGACGCCAAGGGATACATGGTGCCTACCCATGCAAATAGTGAACCATGACGGCGTAAAGCTTAGAACGCGTTGGTTCCTGTGAACTTCTATTAGGGAGATAGCCATCGACTCGAAGAGCAAAACCCCATGCTCTGGTCAAACCTGCTATTTCGTCTTGTTCAGCCATGGCCTTGTCCTCATTATGTGCAGATCTCAAGCGGCAATATGCGAAGCGGTGTAATACCAGCTTCCGGTGCAGTGATGGAGGAACCATCATTAATTCGTGAAACATCATGCCACAAGAAGGCAAGCTGTGTAAGTCGTCATATTGGCCAGTCCATTTTGGGATTTCTGTTACCAAATTCCCTCGGAGGAACACCAAAATGATGTAAGCGATCGGAATGGTGCCAAGCTTCGTAGATCTTCCGCAGCATTGACTATGATAGAATCTCTCCGGAGTAAGTTCCAAGGGCTAGAACAACCACAACTTCGTATTCTCTATTCTAGCACTGACCATGTAAACCCGAAGGCAATCAAATAGCGGTGAAAATAGCGGAGATGTTGGCGTAGACGCTGTTTGTGAAATCGCTCAATATTTGGCAACTCAAAGCGAGGGTATTGGGTTCGGAGCCAATCTGGATTCGCAAAAACATTGGTATCCACGCCTAGAGAGCTTGATACCTCGCCGAGGCTCCATGAGAGTAAGGCAGGGCATGTCACGTACAACTTGGCTTCACAAGCTTCATGCTTCGCTTCATTCATATGCACTGACCCGTACATTTTCGCACTATCCGCGTTTAATGGCATGTGCTGTGACAGATCTATCATCTTGTCAAGAGCTCCTTCAGCCATAGGCATGAAAAGTGACTAATCTTCCATATACTGGTGGCGTATTGAGCTGATGGTCCTGGAGTCTCTGCGTGCGGCCCTCATCACAGTCATGGTGATAGAGCACACTGTCCAAGAAGCTCCAATTCGGCGATAGGAATAGAGACGGAGATGCGATCCCAAATGCTGAAACCAGGACGTCTGTTAATATACAACCTGACTGCTTGACAGTAGATGAGATCAGCCAGCAGGAACTTAACTGCTCAATGAGAATAATCAAAAGAGATGCAGGACTTTATCAGACTAAAGTGTATTGAGACATGATAAAAAAAGGGTTCGGACAAAGTGAGAGAACGACGAAAGTCAAACTCCAGCGATTGATGGTCTATTTCAGACCGTGCAGACGGCAAAGTTTAGCTCTCTTGTGCTCTGAATATTCGATAAGCCTGCATCTGTATCATGCCATCATTTAGGTCTTATTTGATAATATCTGCCAATTGAGAGTGGTTTGTGTTGAATGTGACCCGTTTGCTCAGAAGTAGCAGCACAAGGGCCTTACTATAGACTATTAGCACAGCGAATCGGGTACAGCGATGTATGCATCAGATATGCACGCCATCTTCGATGCTTATTACAAACTTTGATGGGAAAGACCTTTTGTGTTGATGGATTTATGCAGTTCACCTGGAGCAGAAAGCCGAGCCAGCTCCACTACCGCCATGGAAGGTTTACCGAATACTGGTAATGCGTGCCGTGCATGAAACATTCGCGAGCAGGTTTACATTTCAGTCCGATCATTTTGAGGAGTACTCTTCAGTCATGTCGTCATACCGAAGCTGAATCTCACTGGCCCGATGCTTCAGTGTGTTCGGAACCCATGATACTCCTAAATACAGCTTCTTCTTTCCAAGAACCCTGCGATTTGTTGCCGCTTTGGCATGTTAATACCCAATGCTAAACAAGCGACGTGTGCGTTTTATCGGTATGTGAGAGGCTGAATTCCACAGCTCTGTTCTATGAGTCTGAATATCTCCCTCGTTTACCTCTGATAGTCCTTTTTATTTCTTTGCGGCGATCTCTATTAGTATCCGACCCTTATTTCGGCAAGAATTTCCTACGCCATAGACTTATGGATCTATGGTCGTCAACTAGAGACGCAGCTCCGAGAGCAATTATGACATGATCTCTCAAGACTCATCTTTAGTGCAATGCTTGGCGAGACGTATGATCGATGCTTCCCCTCCAAGTTGATGCCGAGACCATCGAAATGCAACGGGTTCTTTGTTTGAGAGTAAAGGCACTAAGCGCAATGCTTTGCTATTTCTTGTGCTGGAGGAGCGTTCAACCTATCCTTCCCTTTGGCACTGTTGCAGGAAAAACTTGATCATTAAGGCAAAGTAAAGGATTCCACGGCGACTTGATGTGACGCAGAGAAAGTATAAGAGCTTCTTAGTTTGTTGCTCTTGAAAAAGTCAATGAAGACCCGCCTCGGCGATCCATTATCATAGCGTTCATATGGATCTCCAAGATTGCTGCCTCTTGCCATGAGAATTAGCATGTGCAGTGCAACCGTTCTTAGCGCTACGACGAACAAGGCCATTCGCAGCTCAGAACTCCATCAAGCCACGCGTCACATCAGAGAAGGACGATGGGCGAGCTCACACCGCAATTTTGGACGATTGCAGGTTCCAATTGGATACAAATGGATCAACAGACAAGAAAAGGACCAATCTTATTCGGCACGACATGAAAACTCTCAGCCATTCTTATTACGAGCGCAAGCTGAGCAAGCCAGTTTTCAGGATTATAATTTGCTCTCTTGCATGGTTGACGGTAGGTTCTCAATAAATGGGCAGGAAATGCCTTCATTTTGGTCGTCCTCACGAATCCCTCCGTGCCGGCGCATATTTTACATGGGCGTAGGCTCCCGGCGTCCGGCTAGATCGAGAGATCACTCTAAACTCATGTCCGATCCTTGAAGTTTACTGGCATTATTTAGCTTTACCAGTGTACGCAGGCGGGATTTGCCGACAATAATAGGCGATTTGTTATGCGTGATTGACGCAAGCAGGGGCGATGTTCTGGGATGGAAGTAGCTCACAGCGCGTGGCTGGACGATCGCTAAATATCAGAGGCTACAAGCGCGAATAGCGACTAGGCTCAAGACATCCCGACTCGTGGACCCCCAGGAGAGGCAAGGGGAAGAGTCTAGACTCCGAGGTAGAGTGATTGAGTAGCTAGGTAGGATAATAAGAGAGGTTTGCAAATATGGTGGCGTAAAGACAATTGTTGGCTGGAGGTTCTGGAGGTCGTCTTGGCTTTATCTTAACCGTTAAAGGCTTCCGCGCTCCGGCGTACGTCAAACATTGATCGAATTCTTCACACACACGAAACCTCGCGGGGAATTACAGGGGTCAGGGAGGCCGGGCTTTTTATTCACGCTGGTGTTTACCTCATCCGTAGCATAATACTTCGACGCTCTCTATCTCTTCCGGTTGGCGCGGTCCCGTGCAGGAGCTATGCATGTTTTGCATGACGAGCATGATGAGCTCTTTCAACGCTCCGTATATGCACGATGCAACTCTGGGTCAATATCACATGTTGCGACATGCCCAGGGCTCTGGTCCGTCCTGGTGGATTCGGCTAATGGTTAGGCGAGGGGCGTGCTGGGAACGGCTTATCCTCCTTCTGTCGACGTTTAACTGGAAAGAGTTCAGCCTCATCCTACTCTGGACTCTTCCCCGCCGCCGGCAATTCTGTCAGCCAATACCGCACGGTCCGCTTGAGGAATTCCAACCACGTCCCCGTCCAGCGGCTGGTTGACATGCTGACGGCGGCGAGGATTGGCTGGGTGATGGGTAAAAGGCACAGGTTGGTGGTTGACGGCGTTGCGTGACATCGACCATTCATAGTCTCGGTAAGGGATTCCGTTTCGGCGGATCCGCTCCGGGGCGACCGAATGACATCCCGGCCTCCCCTGGGCTTAAGCACGTCCTCCTAAGAGGCTCGTCCTTATCTGCTGCTACTACTAACTACTAACTACTCTTAGCACTCACTACCTTCTGCACCGAATCCTCCACTGACGCACACACACCACGTTCGTGTGCTGCGAGGGGCTAAAATTCCCAACGTTGCGTCGTCGCATACGCCGTACAGTCAGAGGCGTCGCCTATGTTGCGCCATGACAGGGATCGTCAGGAACTTCAGGTGCTCGCGTCCCTTGGCCAATCTTCCCTCATTCGGGTCTCTTCTTAGTCCTTCGGTCTCACCCTGAACCGTCACTACGGTGTCGCCACTCCAGATATGGCTCTCAGTCGCGTGCTGGGGCAGCCCGCACCGGAACCTCTGATTGGGGCTGATCGCTGGATCTGGAATTCGGGTTGCCGTGTCTCGATGGATGAGCATGGTTTCATCAGTGGTGGTTGCTGGCTGTTGCCACTATCTGACCTGGGCTTTTCTACACTGTGGGGGCCATATTACTGATCAACTTGTGATAAAGTCCGGCGTCCCAATTGATCCTTGGCTCTACCAACCTAAGGGACGTTACGATGGCTGCTGGTTCTGATATCGTCGCTACCGTGTCGTGTTTGTCTGCGAGTGAGTGAAAATATCACCCCATCTTCTGGTTGTTCGAGCTAGCTGACAATGCGCCGTTTGCAGTAATCAGCGCTTACCATGACGGAGCTGGCCTTGTTCGGCAAATTCGCGATACGCGGAGAGCAAAGAGACGACAGGTCACAACTGCTTTACTGGAGGTTGAGAAGGAGACGCTGGACCTGGAGCGCTCGCTTGTCCGTGGACCAGAAGCCATCTCCGAGGAATACGAAACCCACCACCGCCGCTTTGGGGACGCATATGCGAGAGGAGATGCTGTAGCGCGAGAGCAGCTCAAAGATATCATTATCACGTTGCAGCTTGCCGTTCTCTCTGAGCTTCGAGTCGCAGTTCCTGAAGTAATCAAAGTCAACTTCAGAGCACTGCAGAACACTTCCGACGAATGCCGAGTCAATACCGTGGTCTGTTTGGGTCAGTTATATCAGCGCATGTGTACACAGGCTCCTGTCAAACCTTTGCCAAATCTGCCCAAGGATCCAGCTCTAGACCTATCGCTCGCCCGCCAGAACACTGTGAGCAGTGAGAATACCTTGAGCTGGAATTCGAATCTTGCAACATCGCCGACTCTGCGATGCGCAAGCCCAAGCGAACGTTATTCTGAATACTCGCACTCGCCATGGACACCTGACCCAGTACATGAAATTTTGACCTCTCCACAGCGTACCCAGTCGCGCCAGCGATCCATTGGGTCAGACAAGCATGGCTCTGGAAGTTCTTCAGCATCATTCGTCGGCGATTTACTCTCATATCCTACAAGTCGCCCCCAGCTTGAAGTCAGCCATGCGGATCCGCCTTCGACAGCCGTCTCCCATACTTCTGACCTATCTCACCAAAGGCCTGAGTCTGGAATATTTGGTGCCGGTAATACACGGCCTAGATTTGCCGCCAATGGAAGGAATTACCTACAACCAAACCATTATGCCGGATCAATGCAGAATCGAGACGACGAGAAAGGCCCAGCGACCACTCAAGATCCCCGTTTAGACGAGCGATCAGGAAGCGTTTCGCCCATCACGTCGCTCCAGGAGCTTTATTTGAACGGCCGAACGGAAAGCGTATCTCCTCTTTCATCTTCCCATGGGAGCACACCTCGTGCGAAGCATTACGATGCTGATGATTTTGACGTGAACTCCCACAAATGGAAGTCGAATGACATGGGCCGATACGGACCTCAGCGTCCCAACTATGAGAGACAACTGAGCGGGCCCAACTCGCATCGCCAGCTAGCGCCTCCCTCGAAGCTGTCGTTGACGGCGGCACATGATAAATCTTCTGAACCAGAAGCTCATGAAAGCAAAACACCATCGCTTGAAGCCAAATTTGATAATCACCTTGACCAGGTTGCCTCTATTTTCAAGATCAGAGGTCACGCAAGAGCTGTCGATGCTGACCAGCGAACTCCAATGAATCGCTCTACATCCATTGCGCTTTACTTACCTAATGAGGAAAATGGCTATGCCGGATTCTGTAAAGGTGCTTGGAAGTTGCAAACGGGACAAACAAAAAAGGCGATGACGCTAGAGAATCGGCCAGCTGGTCTCTATGCTACCGTTCCAGTATGGCGATGTTCGAAATGTTCTTTTGAAGGCGCCGCCGAACAAGGTGCGAAAAAGTCGGCTACAAAATTTGACAGCAGAGTGCGCAACACCCGAGGCATTCCCTATCGATGGGTGTTCTTGGCTAAATGTCACATCCACATGAAAACCGCGATCAAAGGAGCGAAGGGTCCCGGCGCAGACGCAAATGTTGGGACGTTCGGGTGCATCTTCTGCTGCGCTGAAGGCGGAGGTGAACCGACACCAGTCTACGGAAATCTCACTGCATTCTTCGAACATCTTCAAGGCCATCGAAGACGGCTGCCGAGCAACGAGTTGGCGGATCGAACCAAATGCATTGTAGGACGGCTTGCAAAACCTGACGAGGACTTCGATATTAATCTTCCAGCAATGGAAGAGGGAGACTGATGGTATATACGAAAGTACATTTCCAGCTTGGTTGGAACTGTTCGCGAACTTGAGTGTCGCATCATCCATGTCTCAAAGGTCTCAATTGTGTGCACCATCAACTAGGTGGCAACGGATCTTCGTGTCAGCGGAGCATTTGAGCGAAGCCATCCGACGAAGACGAAACCTGCGCAGGCGAACTTTCTTATAAAGTCTCGGTCATGATGGATAATCGCGCAATTGGTATGGCACAAAGAGCGTCGCACCCGTAGCGAGGATGCCAGGCCACCTTGCGATATTCGGGTATAGAGGGCGTTGTATGACTGCGGCTGTCATATATACCATGCCTTTTATGTGTCGCCTCGCAGGATACAGACGGGTAGTAGGCGGCAAGGCGCGCTCACTGCGAGAGACAAGGCTGAGAATCGAAAGTGGCACTCCGCGAGACTCGTATGGTGGAGCTGTGGGTGGAGCCAAGACTCTCGTAGCGTTGCCCCTTAATTTGAAAACCTCCGAACTGTTCAGGATGAAACACGCCTGTAAGAGGACTAGTATCAGTAGCCGGTATTACCCTACACCAACATCTTTTCCGCCCGCTGTGAGGCACATCAGCTTCCTCCTCCATGCTGCTTGACGTGATGGATTCATCCAACTGGCAGATCTATTCCCGCAACTGTCGTGAGTGCAGCTTATTGTGAGGGCTGCGAGTCGCCCGTCGAAGCGATTATTATGACTCTCAACCGTCGTGAGAAGGGGGACGCTGGGTGTCGTTGACTTGTTGCCCGCCCCGAGATTATCTCAAATCTCCCGGCAATTCTCAACCCTATCGCAGAGGTCGGGCAGAGGGCTGCTATATTGAGCAGCGCACGATAATAGATAAGTTCTCCATCTCGGATCTTCTTTTTTGATCATCTACTCCTTTCATTGGACGTCTGGAGCGGTTTGAGAATTGCGACCCCTGCCCACGTCATTTATGCTTGAACATGTCCGGCCTTCCCGCGGCTGTTTGGGGTCGAACAATCCTCCACCGGCCCCGCGCAATACCGCGCCAATACTCCCACCGCCCTACCCTCAACCCCGTATGGACTCTGGACCCGAATCGTCCACCCTGGCAATCTCACATCTCCACCACTGAGGATCCTGGTATCATCTGTTTTAATCAATCAACATGGCACGCCTCTTCTGTCAGGATGCTTGGCTGATCAAATCTTCGGGCCAAGACCCGCCTGCCAATATGTCACGACGCTTCCAGATGAACTCCTGCCGATACCGCCTAGCGTGGCCCAATGGGACCCGTCGTCGACATCGGGGATTTTCATCTTTACACCTCTACTTGTCTACGTGCATGACTTGGAGTCACGACACTCTTTCTCAGCCCGACGCTGCAAGGCTTTCCGGAAAGCCGTCCATTCCTTTTAAACAAACCATTTCACTTTCCAATCTTATCATTCAAGATCAATCACGCTAGAGACTTTTAAAGTCGGGGGTTCTGGTAGCCATGGGTTGGTTGAACAGGTCGCGAGCTGCTTCGGACGAGCATAGTTTAGAAGTCGGACGCCCAACACTACAATATACGGACGCTCAACCTCGGAATGACCTCCAGTCTTTAGGGCAGATCACTCCGTCTGCAAGGCCGGGGACCGCGAAAGACGGATCCAAGGCATTTGAAGAGGAACGACCAAAGACGTCCGGAGCAGCTTCGAGGCAGAAACCTAGGCCAACATTACCACAGACACCGGCTTCCTTCAATCTGTATCCTTCTGCTGCCACGCACGGCAACACTTCCAAGACAAACCTTGCAATCAACGTGGATGATGGAGCGCCAATTGGCATGGCGCTGGGAAGTCCTACTCATCCTCCACCACGACCGGCTCAGCAAACTCATGGTCGATCTCCACTCCTGAATTCTGAAGCTCTTGCGCATGATGAAAATTTGTACGATGACTCTGCAACGAAGAACAAGTCTGGAAAATGGAAGAAGTTGGGTGGCATATTCAGAGCTAAGAACGCATTTGGGCAGCCCGTACAACACACGTCCGCTTTTTATTCGCTCACCAATCAATATGCTGCCTCCGTATCACCAACCGAAGAAAGGAAGCCAGCACCAGTAGAAACGTGGCCTTTGCCGCAACCACCAGTAGGCATGCCGGCCAAAGCTCAGAAACTCACCGGCCAACTTGATAATGCTAATAAGAGTGCTGCATCCCTTGGCAAGCCTTCAATGGATTCAAGTCGGCGACCAACAGGCCCGAAGAGGTCACTGGAAAGTCATGATGATCACAATGCCGCAATAAGAAATTTTGAGAGCTCTGCCATGTTCAGCAAGGGAGCTGTTAGTACTCTCCCTTCTCTAGACGTCGACATACCGGATGCACAGATGGAACGGTACAGTATTATGTTCGGAAGTCTACTTGGCGGCTCCTCTTCAAACCTTCTTGCGAGACGCAGTCGTATGCTTGAGAAGCTCAAGACGCTAAGCGACGAAGACGAGATATCTCCCGCCAAGAAGGACGAAAAAGCCCTATACTCGGATACTCTCGGTCTACCTAAAGGGCCAAAAGATCACTCACATCTCGCTGCGCAAGCCCAGCCTCTAAGAAGGGCTACTTCTCCCAGCCAAAAATCCCCGAACCTAAATTTGTTTCCTCAAGACGATAAGCTTGGAAAAGATGTGCGAAGAAGTCCGGTTTCGAGATCATTCACCGCGCCTGCGAGACTATCACCAATGCGGGAGACCTTTGAACATGAGAAGTCCAAAGCCAAGGGCCAAATACAACCGGACATGGACTTTGTCTCTAGTCCATCTCAGACGACCTCTGCGACGACCCACAGTCAGAAGTACAGCTCTGATAGCTCATTTCTATCACCGACATCCACTCGAGATTCCGCCGACGTAGAGGACATTCTATTCAACGTTAAGCCCCTACAGCCTTGGGGTGAATATGAGGAACAACAATGGGAGTTAGTATCAAATGAGAATTTGGCGAAGCTTCCCCCACTCAATATGCCGCTGAAACAACGATCGAATCTTGGCCCAAGATCTCCTGAATGGGACATGATCCATTCGAAGCAGTCTCAGGTTAAGGAAGCGGAAGTGAAAGCTTCACGGGTCAAAAGTCAGGATTCCCACGAAGAGACTCTAGCAGCGCTAGAAAGACCGGCGCCGAGAGGGCAAGACCTTGCTCCGTTGAAAGCAACGAAGGCAGCTGTGGATCGTCTCATGAGCCCCCCGCCTTCTGCAAATCGTATCAGATTAAATGAAAAGATCGCAAAGCTCGACGAAGATATCGCAAAACTTGCCAAAGCTCGCATTGAGTCCCTCGCACCAGACCAGGCTGCCTTCTCCGTCACATCCGATGCCGTTTCCGACGCGGTGCGTAAGCTCAACGAGCCTCTCGCTCGCAGTATCTCGCAGAAGAAGGCAAACGAAACAGGATCCGAGGACCCTTCGATTCCGAGAGCAGATTCTTTGACCGTCAAGCAAGAAACATACATTCCGAAGCTCAAGGTCCGCAATCGCTCCAACACCATCACTCAGTCTGATGCACTATCTCACACGCCTACCTCGTCAACCACAACCCCAGCGACATCAAAACCCATTACCTCACAGTCCCAATCCCAGTCGTCTTCTCCACCATCTTCCCGCCTCCCCCGCCGCGTCGCCTCCCGTCCAGCAATGACCGATACCGCTATCACAACCCTCGCCTCCGACCTCGACGCCCTTGAACACCAAATTGAATCTCGCGCCGTTCGTGCCATGAAAAAACAAGCTACCGCCACTGCCGCGGCGAAACCAACCGCATCCCCCGACCTCGACCCCGTAATCTCCCCGCCAGCCAGCCTCTCCGACTTCCCCACCCCTGGATCCGCAGCCCCCAAACCCTCAGCATTCGGCCTTTCAGGCACAATCTCTTCCGCGACCGGCTCCCCCCGCCCCGCCCTCGTCCAGTCCACCCGCCCCGCAACCGACGACTCAACCTCCTCCAAACGAGGCGAGAGCCGCGCCGTCCGCGCCGCGCGCAAACAAGCCGCCGAACTCCAAAAGGCCCGGAGCACGGAGAGCCTCCACGCCGCCGCGGCGACAGCAGCCCCGCACTCCCCGCTCCCCTCGCTCCCGCCACAGCAGGAGGCAGATCCGGAGATATGGGGGAAATCCGCAACCCCTTCCCCGCAACCCGAGGTCCAGCTCGCGCGCCAGATCAGCCTGAGCAAGCGCCCCAAACAGCTCCTCGTGCCCATCCCCATCTCCACCTCTTCCTCATCCGGGTCCAAGACCCGTCCTGCTCCTTCCCCCGCCGCCGAGAATACCCGCGGCGTGGTACAGGTAGATCCCACGGTCCTAAGGGAGAGGGACGGGGAGCGGTTCCGCGAGGGGATGCGCGTGCAGACGCCGACGCTGATCGTGGGGCCGGATGGGATTGGGATTGGGGATTCGGGGGCGTTTGGGAGGGGACGGGGGCATCGGTATGAGAGGAGTGTTGGGGTGGTTATTGAGAGTGCTTGATTCTGGTTTGGGGTTGGTTTGGAGTGGTCCGTCTTTTTCCGCGGCTATGAGGGCGACGGTGCACGCCAGGGCATTCGGATGCACTTTCATTCTTGCTTTCTTCCCATTTCGCCTCTAGAGTGCGACATTTCATTCCATTCCATTCCATCAGATATACCTTATTCACCAAGATTTAGCGCCGGGTCTGGTACGGGTACGGGTACGGGTCGGGTACCTTTTCTTTTCTTTTCTCTTTTTTTCCAGCTTGACGGTTGACCGAGAGCGGATGGAATGGATATGCGCGGCGTTTTGCAGGTTTAAAGAATATTAGATAGGAGGTACAGTGGGTGGGCCAGGTCTGCCCTTGGATCCGTGGGGGGTGTGGGGATGGAGATGGGTATATGAGTAGATGGTAGATGGTAGATAATGAGATGATATGATACTCAAGTTTCACTTAATTATCCTTAGATGTTTTGAATGAGGGTAACGCGCAGGGGTATAGGAGAGATGGATGGCACCAGGTTGTGGGGAGAGGGTTGGCAGTAGATTACGCGCTGGACGCAGGTAGTTTGCTGCCAGCGTCATATTTATACTTATGCTCTACGGAGGGGGGGTTGGATATAAGGCTATTTAGTGGTAGACGGGGTGTAGACTACTTGTGGTACATAGGGTAGGGTGGGGCAAGGTAGTGCGACCTTGTTTTGGAAATATAATTCCCGGAAATACAGTATCACGAGCCCAGCTTCGACGGAGTTGATCACAACCCGAACCACTTTCGAGGCCGGGGGACAGAAGTCGTGGCCACTCCTACCGACTAGTAATCGGGGAGGGTGGTGGCCATGACTTCTGTTCCCCCAGCCTCATTTTGATGGGGGATGTGGTGGTATTTGCAGGCCTGCGCCAGTGAATGCTGATTGCTATACTGCCATATGGGAAGGGTAGAGTCTTTACTTTGATGATAATGTTCTCCTCGCGTCTTCTTGTTGGATGGTATCTGCCGCCAGCTCTTGATGTCTTTCAAGTTAGAATTTACCCGGCTTGGGGCTTTTCTTTATCCCGGAATAGGTCGGGGGATGATAGCCGGGGAAGAAGGACTTGGAGGAGAAAATTGGCAGAGACCAGTTTTGCTGGCTCTTCGCAGGTCTTGCCGGCTGTCGATCAAGGTGTGCCAGGGAGACTCTGGATTTTGTAAGAAGCCTCTCGCCGCAGAGGTCAGCTTCGAACAATCATTCGCCACAGACGCCTTTCCTAGAGATAATGTTGGTAGACTCAATAGGTTCTAAGAGGGAGTCTATCGCAGCAAAGTAAATTCGAAAGAGCGAAGAAGTTTTGTGATTGCCCAGCTAAACCTCTAGTCGCTCGCTCTCAACAGAATTAGTTTTAAAAGGGCGGTTTTCCGTCATCGTTGCATTGCTTGCTGTCGCAGCGAGCATCTAGTAGTGATGATGACGACGACATCGGGCGACGACGAGGTCTTCGCACGAACTTCATTTCTAGGGTGTTCCTGCGCCGGAGTTCTCAATCATCGTTGCCCTGAAGAGCAATGCGTAAATATGGGGCAGAGGTGTTGCAGGGGTTATGATTGGTACGAAAAAGCTACGACACATGGGGGACAGCCTGATACCGCTTGCAACACCCAGCCTTGTACGCAATTTAGATTCGTTTTTAGTTGTATTAGCTCTACTTTTGGTCCCTGACGCTCATGCATTCTATGCATCATATGCTCGGCGCATGGAGATGTCAGAAGGGCAGACGCAGGCACAAAGCACGGTAGTTAAGCGGACATACCCACCCCTAATAATCTGGGCAAAAACTAACGGCCTTAGCAGCTGCCCAGGAGACAACGCCGGGCTCACTCCGAGATTACTGAACCTCAAGCAAAGCGACAGCGATTGACCGCAGACTTTGACAATCATCGCACCACCTACAGGGCGCATCCTATTCCATCGAATTGGAACAGGGATACAACAAACAAAGTCCTCGAGGACGCGTTACAGATCACTGCAGATTTTGGTCTCAATATCCGTTCTTTGGCCATTGATACACCTCACCGCCTCAATCAGCAGCAACTAACTGCTACCCTCTCTTTTCTTCGTATTCCTCCGCTTCTCAAAGCGGATAGCTCCGGTCCAAGTTTGTCTCCAAGAGAAGAGTGGACGATAGAATTCGAAAGAGATGATATTCCCCAGAAGGAAATATATCTTGATACACATTTCACAGGCTTCACTCCTGTATCTCCGGCAGAGAATGACGAAGAGCACACGATTGAGTATGAGTTCTAGTTTTCTAGAAGCTCATATCTGATTCATCTAGTTGTCTTGTTTTGCATGATCTTTCTGGACATGCAGTCGAGTCTTTCAAGATAAGAGACGATTCATATGTATGGCTTCGTGATGGTCTGCCATTTGACATACCAACGCTCCGTATCTGGCTCTATGGTTACAAGTCGTCCCTGAATGCGAATGATTCTGTGGCAAGCGTCGATGAATATGCAGATACGTTGCTATCGTTGGTGCGTGGTATGCGAGGATGGAGTACGGTTGGTTTTCCAAAGCTCTAGAGAAATCGAGAATTGCTGAGGTTGACATGACCTAGAAGCAGAAAAGACCAATTGTTTTTATTGCCCACGGCTTAGGAGGTCTGGTGTTGAAGCAGGTCTGCTCTTCTCTTCCTTTGCCTTGTGTTTGGATTATATTGAGCAAGTTTTAGTGCCTAGCATCCCTTAGAAAGAACGCCAGCTCCCTTGACTGGGACATACTGCACTGTATTTACGGTATTATGTTTTTTGGAGTCCCAACTCAGGGAATGCAAACTGAAGAATTGGCTGCCATGGTTGGTCAAAAGCCACATAGATACACGCTTTCACTTCTAGACCAGAATTTCGGGCAAAAGCTCAAGCGTCATCAACACCAAGAATTTTGCGATTCATTCAATTTCAAAGACTCGCAGATCGTCCACGTCTACGAAACAAAAAAGACCCCGACCGTTAAAGAGGCATGGCGTCTCTATGCATTTTCTGAATGTTGCTAATTGTCTTCAGGACCCGCAAACAAAAACCTGGTCTCGGTCAGGGCCGGCAAAACTTCTGGTCGGGCCATTCTCTGCCACAATGACGGCGTCTCTTGGAAAGGTTCAGGAATCCTCCTTTTCCATCGATACTGACCATTTGAACATGGTCAAATTCTCTCCCAACGATCGTGTGGAATATGCGAAAGTCCGCCTTCATCTCCAGGACTTTGTGAAAGAAGCCCCACAAGTCATACACAGTCGAATGGAATCAAATAAAGGTATTTCAGCTAAGTATAGCACATGCTGGCGCGTGTTGGAAGTTTGAGCTGTGTTACCCTAGGGAGAAGTTTGCTACTTGAACTTTTTCTTATGCCTTCATTCACTTGAACACCGCTTGTCTGGCTTGTCTTGAGGTTTTACCCGTGATTTTGGCATTAATTCTGTGGTGGGAAGTTATTCATCATTTACTGACTTTTGAACAGAAGATACGATTCCTAAAGATGCTGGTCATTATCTTTCATTGGTTTTTCCTTCTTTAATTGATTTCTCTAGTCAAAGCAACATGCTTGACCTCATCGATGACATCACGTCTTCGAACGAGACCGAATGGTTGTTTGAAAGCTCTGAATTTGAGGATTGGTTGAACCCCTCACATCATCAACGACTTGAACCAAAGTTTCTCTGGGTTTTAGAGAGGCCCACCTGTGAAAGAGGAAGAATAGCTCAAGTCCTAACCGAAAAAGTGAGAGGAAAAAATGACCTGGAATCGCCAGACATTGTATCGTTCTTTTGTGGAAACATGCCAGGTTTTGAGTCTACTGACATCAACATGACTGCACAGTTTGTTGGTAGCCTTTCGTCCCAGCTCCTAAGTGCTGATCCTCGCCGATGGGAATCAGTGAAAACCGGCCTGATGAGTTCCGGGATTACAAGATATGGCCCACCGCCTATCAATCGCGATTCCCAATGGCTTAGCATACTCGTGGATATCATAGGGGCTCTTCAAGAACGCGAAATTGTTGCCATAGTCGATGATCTGGACCTGATCCAACCGCGAAAGGGTCAGAAATTAGCCAAAGCTATCGCTTCTCTCCTCCAAATACTGCAGCAGAGACAAATACACAACTTTCGGCTTCTGGTGTTCGCGCAACCAACTGAGACTGTCAAAACTTTGTTCCATCATCTGCCAAGCATTGACAAAGATCGGCAGCGACGAAGCTAGCCTGATACGCCCATTCTATGGGCAAAAAGTCTGATATGGTCTATATTGCTTTAGATCCCTACATTTCACAAGAGAGAACCTGTGAGTGGATTCTTCGGCATGGGTTCTAAAAAAAGTAGGGACAGCACTACAGCGAGCGTGCTATAGGTACATAGAAAGCTAGAAAGTGGCGAATTCACCTATTTAAAGCGTGTCGTGAAAGTCAAGAGGAAGAAATTCGGGGCGAAAACTGAGAATGACTCGGTATTACTCGACGTTAATCGCAATACCGCTAGTGAGGATTGTGACATAATTATTGCAAACTTCGTTTCTAGCTTTCGAAGTGCTTCAAGCGAGACAAGTCATGAAAACAGGCTTCGCTCTATTCTATATCCATTCCTGCAGCAAAAGAGTAAGCCCATGGGACTTTTCAAGAGATGTCATCGGGCGTTGCAACATTAGCAAGACGGATTTGACTGGCTATATGAATATCTTAGATCAATATTTCTGTCTATCGCAACGCCTAACCTTGATCTCAAATTCTGTATATTCTTAGACGCCAAATACGAATCGGATCAGAACAAGCGTCCGGAAATCATTAATCCCTTCTTAGATATTACTTTAGGAAGCGCGGGAAAGGTTGTCATAAAGAGTATTGTGGCAAGTAGACTCGACAGAGACCTTGCACTCGGTTTCGAGCACAGCGACAGAATAACACTTCAGGGCGAGTGAAAGGAACATTAAGCAAGCAGCCGCCGACCGACTGGAAGACATAGTGTTGGCGATAAAACGAGCAGAACTTGATTTCAAGGATGCGACAGCATACATCATCGAAAATTCATGTGGCGTTTTTCTATAGGTCTCTCTCGTGTTAAGGGAACTGCACGATCTCGTCGAAACAGGTTGGAGCCAGGCAGGTCTGATGGAACTCCTCAAGTATTTGCGACTCGATCTCGCAGATATACACAGGAGTGTTATCAAAAAGGTTATGGCAGGAAATGATCGGATCGGGATTTTTGCTCAGGATACCCGTGACGACAAAGTCCTAGGGGCCGGAAAGATGCTCTTATGGGCGACTTTGACCTCAAGACCACTGACGCTGCAAGAACACGAAGATGCAGTCTCTATGTAAGTGAGATCACTTTTGCCGACAGTTGTACCAGAGTACTTCGAACAGAACCAAATACACTCAATTGAACGTCGAATTTTTCACGTTTGTGGTGGATTGCTTGGGGTATGAATTCTACTTGATTAAAGTCCAGCATGCTTATGTGGTACAGATAAACAAAGGAACCCATCAGGTTTAACTGCTTCACCAGACTGTGCGAGAATTTGTCCTCGATCCTGGAAAGATCGCAGAGCCTCTCGATCTCGACGTGCATGCGGGCGATCTTCAGATAGTGACTGCCTGTGTCTTTGACATGACCATCGTGGCCAATGCACATTCCAGCACTAAAGAACTCCTCTCTCCTATTAACGACAATGACTTTGCGAACTTCGTCGCTGATTTGAACCGGCATAATCTTTTAGAGTATGCCCTTCAACATTTGCCTACTCACCTCTTACATCTTAGATCCGCAGCTTCACCTGCTCAGCAACAGGCAGCAGACGCTGCCACTGAGGCCTTTTTCAAATCCTTGGAAATTACCAGTGGACCAGAAAGATCGAAACTTCAACCCTGCAGAACATATGTCAGTCTCTTCTTTGGCCTGTGGATCGAGAAAACCAATTTGTGTTCCAATATCCCGGTGTCAACGAGCCTCGCTAACACTGCTAGAGCGCATATGCTACTAGCTGCTGCTGAGCGCGGTTATGTTACTGCTACGAAAGTTCTGCTAGCAGCTGGCGTGGAAGTCAACGATGTTATAGAGGCCGGTGGCTCGACTGCGTTGCACGTGGCTGCCGCCCGAGGCTACATGTTGGTTGTGAAGATACTACTCGAGCACCACGCTGACACACGGCTCGTAAATAATGCCGGGAAAACTGCTTATGAACTGGCACGTGAAAATGGTTCCTTTAAAATTGAAGCGTTGCTACGTGCCCATGCTTATTTCACAAGGACTAGATTACAGGAGTAATTGGAATTGCTACTAGAGAAAGAAGTCCGTCTATATGGCTGTCAATAGAAATACTTAGACAATGAAATACCCCGATAGTCGGACATGGGGTAGTTTTGTCCCGGTTCCAATCATTGCCACCATTCGATCCTTTCAAAATTGCCATTTGCCTAATCCCATCCGACTCGAAAGCCCGGTTACAATATGCTCTCTTGCAACGTTGCCAATGAGATCACAGCTGCAGCTTTGACTGTACCTTGATCACGACTCAACCCGTTGTTACTGCGGTCATAGGGGTAATAAATTTTAGCACGTTCATCGTAACACTGGTTTTTGAGCGTGTTGAGTACACCAACAAGGTGAGATAGCACCGTGAAAACGCGGAAACGTATGTGAAATGTCAGATGGGGGTGGTGGAGATTCCAAATCATTACTCCTGCAACCATCCGCCGCGCTTGAGGCTCCTAAATAGAACGATTGCTACCGCTATCGTGCTCTAGCTAGTACTAAATTTCGACTCACACGTAGCCTAAAATATAACGGGTGCAGCTAGACGATATAATGTATGCTTGCACACGGTAAGGCCACCGGCAAGCCTCGATCGACAACATATTTTTGAAGACGATTTTGCTGCCAGCGATGATAAAACTTTGCGTCCCGAGATGCTAGATGGCGGGCTTCAAGGTTTATCTGGTCGTTCGCCACGGCCGTTGGATCAACCTATGCCAACCCGTACAGTACTCCTAGCGATTTTGGTAGGAAATGTCGCCAAGATCTAATCGTCGGGTGTACCTTTCCAAATGTATTGTTCCCAACCCATCCATTTCAATGCCTACGCCCCAAGTAGCACCACATCACCAATGTATCATCCGGGCGCGACTGGCTCGCCACTCCTTCGCTGCGGACGAAGCCCGATTGCTGGGCACGCCTATTGAGTTCACTCGGTATAACAGCCTCGAAGTAGCGCTCCGTCTTCTGCGCCCGGCCTTTCTCGAGGAGGTAGTCTCGGGCCTGCGGGGAGAAACTGAACCCCATGCAGAGGTACCGACACCCAGCGTATTCGTCACGGAGATTTTCGCCGTTTGCACCAAGCTTGGCGAGGTCTGCCTCGATGCGGCCCGCGAAATGGGGCTTGGTCGTGCCCCTCTCGTACACCGCGACGGGCTGCCCTTGCGCATCGAGGCGGCAGTCCTGGCCCAGGCTCTCGCACTTGAACTCGACGATCGTGCGGATGGGCTGGGAACCCGGCGTCGTGATCACCATGTCCGTTGCCTGGGACTGATTCACAAATACGTGCTGCTCCCGCTCTACGATCGTGTGTCCGTCACGTGCCAGTCGTAGGCCGAGCTCGACCTGTAGCCAGCCTTCCCAGCCGCCTTTCATGAGAAATGCGCGCTCGATCTCGCTGCGTTTCTCTTGTGCCCATCGGTAAATGTTGTACGGGTCATGCAGATTGATCGTGTTCGCCATGTTGCACTGGGGTTGTTCTGCAGAGAAGGGATAGGGCAGAAAGATTGATGTTTTATAAGCTTCAAATACTTACGATGGGGAAGTGAGTATGGTAGAGCAGTAGGTAGAGAAGCTGAGCAGAGTGTGAGCCTGGGAAGTTTACTGCCCGAGCAAAGGCGGCCATGCTGAGTAACCACATGGTGGCTACACCAAACAAATCTCGTGTCAGATTGTCTTAGTCTATGGGTGGTTCTATCCAGCGCACCCAATTATGAAAGAAAGTAAGGGTTTCACCCGTTATCTTCGCTCATCTGTAGATCTTCGTACTGGGTTGTGCATTTGTTCTATGTCTATTCAGATAAAAGCAAAAGCAAACAAATGGATTCCATGAGTTTCCCCTGAAATGGTTTGACAGTACGTCATATCACCCTCTCGCATACATTCATCTTGCATTATCATTTCAAACCCTCACCTTTATGAAGTATTAATGGCTCCATGTACCATTGCCAAAACTGACTTCCTAATTGCCCCTTCCATTCCCAAACCTAGCCACCTACTACCATGGGCTAACCCGTGGCTCTCTGGCCCCACTCTAGAGCATTACGTGTCTCAGCAAGCGCCGGTGCTTTGAAGCATGACCTGAAGCGGCCCAAAGTTTGCGCTTCCAGCCAGCGCAGATGTTCAGTCTCTAGCACGGACCCTTTGCCGATTTTTAATCTTGGGCGCTAAATAAGGTCCTTGGGACCCTATCTTTGGCCCGACGGTTCTTGCGGATAGGTTCAGTACCTGCACTGACCCGTGTTACCTTGCTATGGTGCAGCGTAGATAGGAAGGGGATATCTTGGCTGTCGTTAACATGGTATAGTAGCAAGGGCCCGAACAGTGAAGCATGAAGAATGGTGTAAGTTCCATTTATTTCCTTATGATATTCGCTCTGCTTACCTTGCCTCGATTATATTATTACCTAGATAGATCTAGCACGGATGTTTAATCTACCACTAAAGTCCTGTTGAACAGTCCACTGCACCAAAAGACTGGCCTAGAGGCCAAGATGGATAGACTGTTTTATGTTTGACAAGTCCACACATAAGTCTAGATCCTAAGTGCATATCCCAGCTCTGCTCCATATGTGCAAAGACTGGAAATAGTAAATTGGGATGGAGCAGATGTCAACGAGCAAGCTACTCGGATAGGGAACTTGAGCCAATAGGGCAGAGTATAGCCGTATATAGAACAGGAAAAGAGAGGAATAAGAGAAAGCGAGACAGATGTTGCAGAACCGAGATCTGGTGGAGGCTAAGCGGAGGAAATCATGCCACCAGAAGGCCCTTGGTCCTCCCTATCAGGCACCTTTTTTTATTGTTATTAATCCTTCCGGCTTTTCCGTTGGCCGAGAGCCGATACGCACGGTGTATATGAGTTTAGTATTAAAAAGTACACTGCCAGGGACTTCAATAGGGACTCTAGAGAGGTAGATAGATGAATGGGTAGATAATGGTGTGATATAATAAGCTATGATGCTCAGGTCCGATATTTGTCTGACCATTACTTACTTCCGATTTTCTCTACAGAGTGTTGTATGGATGGAGAGATGGATCCTGGAATATCTTGGGAGGGTAAGGTCGGTGTATCTCCATCTGCCACTCCTGTGCGTCACTGCAACCGAACGCGGACGATCTCAGTAAGCGGCGGAGAAGAGGCCGAGGAACCGAGAGGAACAAGTGAAGCATGGAACGAGGAACAGGGAGACCATTACGCCCTAACGCGTGAAGCAACGGCATCAGACACCATCAGAAGGATCGCCCTGCCTCAATTCGATGAAGCCTTTTTTTCCGGGGAAAGCATTACTGACAGCAGGAGCGCAATCGACAATGGATATTGATTGGGGCCAATTAGTGTGCGCATTTGACGTCTACGGTTCACCATAACTAATTTAGAAGCCAATAAATCATGACCAGTGCCGGGACAGACGCTCCGTCCATTCAGCCTCGCCATGCAGGTAGTCGTACAGTTCCAACGTGACATCGTCGGAGAGCTCCGGCTGCGCGAAAGTGGAAATACCACAATCGAGTCCTCCGTCATCAACGTGGCTGATGTCGAGATCTTCTAATCCTGGATGCTCGCGCAGGGTCTTGAAGATCTCAATCCATTGACCATCGGTTACCCGCACGTACCACAATGTTAGCTGTCGGAGACGGTGGTGGCGGCGGAGGAGATCGCAAAATGCTGCACGCGTTAATTTCAAGCCCTCGACTGTGAGAACGGTGAGTTTTGGAGTGCTCAGCTCCCAGAGCTTGTCCATGGTTGGGTGTGGGTTTCGTCTGCAGGTGAATCGAAGATAGAGCTCAGTCAGAGCAGGCGTCTGCTCCAACAAAGGACAAATGGTTGCGGACCAGTCGGAACCGCTAGGTGACCGCTCTCCATCCCGCAAACAAAGGTCGAGGAGGCTTAATTTGGAAGTATCGAGCGCATTTGGCCATCCGGGGACATTTTTCATTGAAAAGACTTGACCTGGACCCCAATCGTTTTGGGTGACGAACTCCTCCATCCGAACGCCCGCGATTGCTAGCGCTTGGAGGACGTTGCTGATGTGGCGGTCCGCCGACTCGACCTCATACATATCGACTGGCTTTTTCACGAGCACATCTGGATGCTGTTTCTGGAACAAGGTCGATTGGTTCGAACGGAGCCGGATGTCCAGGTTGATGGCTTCTGGGATCCCGTCGGAGATGAAGATGCTAGAAAGAAGGGGAAAGCGGGACATGCATCGTCCACAAGTCTTTTTGTACGCTCCGTAGCGAAGGAGTTTCTTTTGTTCTCTCAGACGAGCCTGGTATGCTCTAAGGCCTCCATTTTCTTCACCACTTGTGTACGGCGGCTCGTGCTTAGACCATCTTTCATGTCGGAGTTGTGACTTGTATTCGGATGCTTCTGCAAGCCTTGGCTGGAACATAGGTCGACAGAAGACGAGTCGATGGACGTAATTTCGGAGGATTGAATGCTGAGAAAGTAGCTCCAGTTTTTCCAGACTCTGAAGAGTAACAAAGATATTGAAATCGTAAAATAAGGCGGCAGATGGTGTTCGGAGCATGGAGAAAGTTTTACAGGTTTCTCTTATTGCTACGCAATCAGTCCTGAAGGGTTCCAGCGATCTATGAAGATAATTCTGACTTCGTAATGGGCCATACCTTCTGCATTCAGCATTTGGGCGAGAGTAAAGGATATTCAAGATATAAGTTAAACAAAACAAACCCTCTCTGGGTCTACCTACTTTCGAGCATTGTCGGGTGGTGCCATGAAGCGGCAAATGTTCTCGAGAATCTCCCTCGGAAGAGTCTCAATTCCAGACATCTTGTTGATCGGACAGTGCGCACTTTGATCCAGCAAAGCAGAGAGAACAAAAGAGGAAGAATAGGCGGCGAATGAATAGCCATAATTGAACAAGTATCTAAGGAAGATAGGCGAGATTAAGCAGACAAGGTTTGCCAAGAAGACAAATTTGCCGTAGATTGCTTAGCCTGTGTTGTTTCCGTTGACAACGTCATGAACACTGCGTTTACAGCACGTTACTTCTCGATAGACATAAACATTGTCTAGAAAGCGTACGAGACACTGCGCAAGGTATGATGTGAAATTGATTAATATTCTAAAGCTTAATACAAATGTCGAAGCTCGGTGCCTCTAACAGTACGCTATCTGTTCTGCTAACGCCATTGGACAGGGGTGCTTCCAGGCGGCGTCGACTACTAGAATAGATAAGTTTCGCTTAAACGCCCCGCCCTTGGGGCCCCCTTGCCCTAAAGTTAGCTTAGGGTATAAGCCGGCCGGAGCCGATAAAGCCCGAGAACAAAAAAGCAAATCAGCCTCCGGTTAAGAAACATTATTTTCATGGAGACCGCTCCCGCTATGCGCTGGTAGGATGTTTCCATTGCTGATAGCCCACCCACGCTTGGAAGATCGAGACCGCAAGACCTGCCATGCCGAGAACTATCGCAATCAGTACACCTATGAGCGTCGCTTGCATGACATGTCTGTCACCACTTCTTCGCTGAAGCCATTTCTGCAGGAAACTTCGGGGCGTTGGATGTTGAACCTCCTCGTACAGGTCGGCGAGCCGCGTGGCTAAGTAATGATATCGAACCTCCGTCTCTCCATCAGAACGATGAAAAGCTGACTCAAAGCGTAAGCAGTCTCGGTCGAGAGAATAATTCTTTACAAGCTTCTCCAAGAGCGACCGAGATTCTTTGTCCTGTGGGAAAAGTATCATCTGTAAAGAGTCCAATATCTCAAGGGCAAGCTGGCGAGGCAAGTTGCCAACAGCAATCACCCGACTGAGAGGTGTTTCAGGCATTAGATTTCTAGATGAGGTCAAGTGTTGCTTTAGGACAGCCGTATGATGGTAGATCTGGACTATGCCATTGCGGCGATCCAGTTTCAAATGGCTTCTCAGGTCATCTGTCGGGTGAAATCGCAGTCCAGCATCCTTTTTGAGCCTCGTGGCTTTTATTGCTGCCTTGGTCTCCCATCCTAAAGCTCCGTCTTCCTCAGTGAAAAAGGGCTCATGTTTCGGAAACGCGGACTCGAGAAATTGACTGAAAGACAGCGAGTTTCGCCACGGGGCAGGGTAGCTTCCAAGCTCAAGAAAGCCGGTACTATAGTGCTGCAGGGAACAATTGACCATAATCATGGCTTTGACGGCGAGGTTAAAGGCGTGGGCCTGATCTTCGGCTGGCGGGATCTTTGAGGGTCCATTGTCCCTCTCAGCGAAATACTTCTCTTCTAGCTGAGATCTTGGCGTGTCTGGGCTTCTTTTAATGATGCTGATAATTTCAAAAAGGTCTTTGTGACTCCTTAGAGCTGCAGCTTGACCGGAAAGATCAGCTGCCTCGCTGATGTAGCGATAGTATTCAAAATATCGAGACAGTCGTTTGGAGTGGCTCCACGGGCAGGAGGCGGAGCGACAGGGACGGCCCGGATCGCGCTGGCACTCCCCGCACACTTCGCTCCAGAGAGTCGCCACGAGGCTCTGAAGCTGCTTTTCACCAACGGGACCAAGTGACATTGCCACAACAAGCCATCTGGTAGGCAAGAAATCTGCATTTGATGCTCACGCAGCCATTAAATCTCGTATTGGCGAGGCTGTGAGAATTTTCATGCCGCGACCAGAATACTTGGAATTAAAGGAGAGCGCTTTGAGAGACTTTCCTACTGGTCGCAGAGCCTGAAAAACGCTAGAAACTGCCACCCTGTTTCATCTGCATCAGACCAGCTTTGACAAGCCCAATCCCATCTTGGAGTCCGCCTGTCCGCTCGTCCGCTCCTCGAGGCTGAGACGCTCATCTTGCACTGCCACGCGAAATGGCGCACAGTTTGCATGAAACTGTCCTACCCCTGAAGGTTGCAACTCCTCGCCATCTCGTGCGATCATAAATTCCATTCTCTCATTTTCATACCTGTTGCCGTTGCGTATTTTGTTATCAAAACACTCTTCCCAATTTGAAAGCCGGGAAAGCCATGACACCGATTTATCCTCAGGAGCAAGGAGCCTTTGCCGATGATGGTCAAGAATCTGGTCAGCCAAAGGAAATAAAGTCGCCCTCAGCGCTCCGTGACGAAATTAAGCTTTCTACTGTATCAGGAGATTGGATGGATGATTCGGGATATGGGAGCACCTTACCCACGCCCGAGCGTAATTCGACGACTACTGTTGCTGGTGAGGATCTAAACATTAGCAACGCAAGCAACAGGCATTCGGATCCTATACCGTGCCGTCTCAAAGAGCTTGATAACTTACTACGATTTCGGAGAGACATTGACGCAGAGACTGAGAACCGCTACAAGGACATTGAGAAGGTCCTCGAGCAGCCACTTTACAATTTTCTCCTCAAGAAAGAGCGCAAATACAGTCATCAGCCTATCTTAATACGACCCATGATTCTAGGAAAGACTAACACAGATGCAAAGCCATTTATCGTCGTCTCTTGCTCGAAAAGGTACAGCGAAAGGGTTAAAAAGTTCTTCAAGATAGACTGGGTTAAGAATCTCTGTGAGCCTGGCGATGAGGATGTTCCTCGTTTCCAAGTTTATGTTGTTCCTAGACCTACGAAACTTGCTGCGACCCTGGTCAATGCCCTATTCCAAGGCACATATAGCCCTAGTAAAACTACTTGCGGGACTTTGGTTGAATTCACCAATGAATGGGGGAAATCAAGAGCGACGCTTGGAGGGTTGATCAAAGTGACACAGTCAAATGGCGAATACACTCTCTGCGGTCTCACTAGCGGCCACTCGTTGACGGAAGATTGTGAGGACGTTTTCTCCGTTGATGACGACTCCGATGATAGGTCACTTGACGACTTCGAATTTTCCAAGTCACCTAACTTGGCAGACCAATGGAACGAGATTGACACTAAAGAAGGCCCACCTTCTCTGGATCTAGACCTGCCTACAATTGATAGTAAGGGTGCCAGTTCTTCCCTTGCAGATGAACAGATCGGAGTGGCATTTATCAAGATGACTGTCGGGTATGACGAGCGCCCATGTAACTACGACTGGGCTATTGTTCAAGCTCTCTCTCCTTCCAAATACCTCCCGAATCTGCTCTACACGCCAGATGACGAAAAAATTCCGTCTACATCGAGAGAAGGAGATCTCAAGCTACGGAACAAATCATTTCAAACCGATCAATTGGTCATCGTTATGGCTGGAGCAAGTGGCTGTCTGCGGGGAGTCCTCTCACCTATTACTGCGAGTCTACTCCTCGCTCCCGGTACTACAGCGGTAAAGGCATATGCGGTTCAGTTTCCAGACGGTTCGAGTATGTAATCTTTCTCTTGACCTCTTTCTCGCTGACTGTGATAGGTTTACGTGAAGGCGACTCAGGCTCGTGGGTTGTTAGCGAATCTACTCGGGAAGTCATTGGACCCCTATCGGTGCTCGATGCTTTTGGGGATGCCATCGTCATCCCCCTCGCAGATATTCTTGAAGACATCCAGAAAGAGCTTGGCGCTGCAAGTGTTGAGCTGCCTACCACCATTGATATCCTTTCCAAACGGACCCAAGCGTTGATATCGCCACGCAATCCAAATAAGCGTCCAATGCCTGATAGAGGTGGTGTTTTTTCAGATGCACATGGGCCGCAAACTCCGCAGCCACCAGCCCCTCCAGATTCTGGCTATGCGTCAGCTCAACTCTCTTTACAAACAAGTCCGGGAATATGATTGTGATGACCATGGAAAATCACTGACAGATCCTTATCGGAATCAACTTCAACATTGCTTCAGGCTCAGTCCTGCCCCGGACAATCACTCCCATAGCGCTCCCGGAACGGATGGTACAAAATACCTTCCAACCGATATCGAATTGACTTTGAACATATCAAATGACCGTATATTTGTTACAATCCTTAGATATCCCAAAGCGCACGGTTCTAACTCTCATCTACAAGCTTTCAGCCTTCCGCTCATCTTCTCACCTATTGACTACGACAATGCTAAGGAGCAAGCGCAAGTCAGTAAGTCAATATGGTCCCAATGGCCAGAGGCCTTTTTCTTATCGCTTAGTACCAAGAGCTTATCTGATCTCACCTACCAGTTATCACTTCACCTTCCCGCCAAAAGCTTAAGACGAGAATGAAGCATTAGCTTCCGTAAGGTTTGATATTATAATATAAAATATCTCCTCGACCCACCAGTCTCGTTCCGTCAGCATCGCGACCGTCATAAAGGTGGGATTCTAAACTAACTCACTCATCGCCTAGGCTAATCACATTTGCTTAGACAGTTTTGGCCTAATTCTGGGACCTTTCGATGTCACTTTTCCGCCCGGTTATGCTTCGGCAACTCCACGCCAATTCTTATAGAAGACCCGTTCTTCGGCGTCCTTCCATTTGAACCCCAACTGAAGATCCCCACCATGGCAAAGAATCCGTCGTATTAAATAGCAAATGGATGGGTTTCGTGCGACAAATAGACATTGTCATTGAGACTTCTTCTTTTTCAAGCGTGGGATACTGTTATAGAGTTGCACGATTTCGGACAGTGGCACGGCCATCACGCTGGTGCCGAATGTTGCTGTGGCAAAGCTGCTAGATACAGTCAATACTTTGAGATCTACGATTTTAGAAGGATCGCAGTTTTCAATACTGCTGTTGCCGGGTCTGTCTGCGGCATTGGGGGAAAAGGCGAGCGTCATTTTTCTATAAGATATGTCCTAAAAAATGATTTACCAAGTAAGATATCATATGATAGGCTATTTTGAGCACCCACTAAATGCTGTAGAAGTCTTAGAAGCTTTATAATAGTCTTATTATCGAGGCTAGGTAGAACAAATCGAGGCACTCCCTACCCCGATTATTAGCCGACGAGCGGCGGCACGCTTTCAAGGCAGGGTGACAGAAGTCGTGGCGTCCCCCCTTCAGGCTCTTCAGGCCGATCATTGGCCGGTAAGGGGACCATAACTTCTGTCACCCTGCCTCGTTTTGCGACCAGGCCTTGTGTGTTCTTGGCGGACTATGACACGATACATCATTCTGATCGAAGCATTTTTATAGTTCGTTGATTAGCTTTTCCAAGTTGGGGCAATAGCTGATTCTCAACGGCCTTCTTCGTTCGATAACGACGCACCGATCTTTCACACAAGAATATCGTGAGACCTTGCGCGATGAGGCTTATTAACACCGAGGATTTCACAATCGAAGATTTTCTGCCTTCAAAAATCCCTCCATATGTGATCCTGTCTCACACTTGGAGAGATGAGGAAGTTAGCTTCCAGGATTTCCATGACCTGGACAAGGCAAAGACCAAACGCGGGTTTGCGAAGATCGAGATGACTTGCAGGCTTGCTCGGAGAATTAATATCGGATATGCATGGGTTGATACGTGCTGTATTGACAAATCTTCGAGCGCTGAACTTTCCGAGTCTATCAATTCCATGTTCAGCTGGTACGAGAAGTCGCACATCTGTTATGCTTACATCGATGACTGGTGGTGTGGCTCTAGTTGGGCTAGTTTGACGCGTCTAGAGCAAGATGAAGGCTCTGTTCCACACTTATATCGCCGAGAAGGTCTGTACTCTCTGATTGCTATAGATCAAAGAGAAAGTTCTGGAAACAGAGGAGAAAATTCTGACGAAGGAGAGGAGGAATCTTTCGACGCAGAGTATTCAGAGATAGAACATGAAGACGCAGACTTCACAACTACTCTCTGGGAAGATCGCCATCAACCACCTCAAAAGAACAGCCTGAGTGGAGGAATATTCTCCAGTGTTACTAGGGACGGGGGGACCCGCCCGCTCCCCGGCTTGTACGGTCGCCATCAATTCCGCAAAGAGTCATCTCCTAGATGGTTTACACGTGGCTGGACACTCCAGGAGCTGATTGCGCCTCGCGAGATAGAGTTTTATGACCATGGTTGGAATTTAAGAGGTGCGAAGTCAGATCCATTCGTCGCTGGGCATATTTCACGTATAACTTTAATTCCTTTAGAAGTTCTTGGGAAGAATAGCAAGCGTGAACTTCAAAGAGTCTGCCTAGGAAAGCGGATGTCTTGGGCTGCCTGTAGGGAAACATCGCGAGAGGAGGATGCTGCTTACTGCCTTCTTGGAATATTTCAAGTGAATATCCCTATGCTTTATGGCGAGGGCGAGAAAGCCTTCCTTCGACTTCAGGAAGAGATCTTGAAATACTCAACTGATCTTTCCATCTTCGCTTGGACGCAAAACTCTCAGGAGCAATACAAAAAGAAGTATCGAGGCATCCTCGCTCAGCACCCTCGAGAGTTCTATCGTCTGAATGATTGTATTTTCATGAGTACACAATTTAAACGCAGCGAAGAATTTATCATGACCAACAAAGGACTTCGTTTTAACACACCGCTCTTTAAGCCTATACACAAAGGCACTTTTTCGGATTTTGTCGACATCTCGTTCATGGATCTTGGTTGTTGGATCGACGGCGAACGGCAGGGAATTCTGCTCCAAAGAACGTCTGACTGCTATGTCCGAGTGCTATCAGACGGCTGGGTTCAGATAACAAGTCTTATGCGTCATAGCGGATCTCGCACCATATATATCGCTCGAGACGCAGACGATTTTACGAATAACGAATATAATACAGATTTGGCATTTGGGATTAAGATCCAGATGGAAACTCATCTCGATTCCTATTTTCTAGAGCTCTTAGAAGCCTGGCCATCGGATTCCTTCGACACGAGTGAGTCTACGTTTCTCGCTTCCGAGCTGGACCAGTTTACCGGTTTTGCTAAGTTTGCTATCATCAATGGAACGCTTCCAATTGATAAGAGGAGACAAATCGCTCATTTCATTGTTGTTGTTGTTTCCAATCTAACGAACCTTTCCACCTGCATCCTTGATGGAGAACATGCGACGCAATTTGAATCATTTGCAAAGTCAACATCGAACATGGATCAGATCAGCGCTCAAAAATTATTGCGGAGATACCGCCACAGGTCTGATATGGGATGGCGCGATAGAACCTCTAAATATTCAAATTTAGAAACTAAAGTCTTTGATAACTCGAGTCACAATCCATTACAGGTTTCTGCTAAAGAAAGAGCCAAAAGTTGGCATATACACGGGTGGTTGCTATATCGTAAAGTTATGAAAGTTGCATTATCCGGTTAGCACACATTCCCAGTCCACCTTTTTCAGGGGAAGTTGATTCTCTCGGCGGACGCGTTTCCGGGTGGAAATCTGTCTTTGGACGTAATTTTATCTGTCTACGTAAACGGTCACGTTCTTGGAACAGAAAAATTTACTGGATAAATGGTGTCAAATTACTATGCCATTTGAACTCGATGAGATCGCCTACAAAATCCGTGATGAGTGCATACACACCACCCCACCAACTATGGGTCACACGTTGTATAAGCCAGTAAGTCACTCATCCTTTCTCCATTCATACCTTCTCCCAACATCGACAACGCATACAAAGGTACCTCCCTGAAGATGCGCACTATGAGCAAGTAGCTGCTCGCATCAAGCAATTTGAACACTCCGGCGGCAATCAGCCACTACGGTACGGAGGAAAAGGGGGCTCCTTTGGAAGACTAGCTCGTCTGGTAACTGCAGCCGTCGAGAGGGGCTAGCGGCAGTGTTGTACCAGCTTCGTACATTTAATTCTAGATTTAATTGAGACGTAAACGTTTCGATAATTTTATCCGAGAGAGAGTTACAAGGGCTGACTCCTAAATTGATTTGTCATGAGAATGAGAGTGTATGAACAAAAGGCTATGGAGCGTAAAGAAACCTGTAAAAGAGCGACCTTGATCTTCTCTCCCAATTCCAATTTCCGTCCTGCACCCGGCAGATCTAAATCTCAAAAGAGTCGTACTTCAGGAAACTTATTCCGCTCCAAACCGTCACGCTATTGTGGCATCTAGCCCGGTACCACGATTGCCACTCTTTCAGTGCGTTGCAGGCACGAAGTGCTTGAAGCACTCCCGGGTCTGGATCTCCTCAACGAAGTCCACAAATTCCTGGTCTCCATCGCGTGCCCGTTTCTGGAAGTCGGCAAAGTTTTGCTTTATCCACTCCCCTTCGCCTCCCGCCTGAGGGACCAAAAGCCCGCTCTCACGCGCAGATAGCAGTCCGCCGAGGAGGAAGACTGCTCTGAGCTGCTTGTCACCCTCGGTGCCGACGATGTCTCCCCATGCCTTGGTGATTTGCTCCCCGACATCGTCGTAGTCCTCTTTTGTCCTACTCGGACCGCTGCGCAACCAGGCCTTGATTTGGTTCGACTTGCTCTGCGGGTTCAATCAGCCGAAATTGTCCTGACAGTGAAAGGAGGATAGGTTGATGAGAGATAACGTACGCGTCTGCCGGCCACATATGCGTTGTCTGTTCTAGGACTGAATGTGACGTTCACGAAGAGCCTTGGCGCACTGGTCAGAGGAGAGAGTCAGTGATAACTTTCTACTATAAGGGAACGCGGCCGTTGTGGTAGGCCCAGAGCTGCACTGACTTGAACTTCTCCGAGTGAATTTGAGTGATTGTTTCCGCAAGCTTGTCCTGCTGCTCGTCGGACAAGTCACAAATATGATAAATTTCGTATTGCGGCATCGTGAATGATGTCTGGGTGCTGAGGTTCTGTGTTTGTTTATTGGCAGCGGGAATTGTTTTAATTACAAAAGTCTACCGATCAAAGGACTAGTGATTGCTTGTAGTTGCTTGATATGCGAAGATTTTTCTATCCCATCGGCACTCTTTTAAATCCTACGTCCATGGAAGTACGGGCGTAGCGGCGGTGAGAGAATGATGCACAGAGTTCTTCATTCCATCGATGCTCTCTCATAATCCTGCATCTGTGCAGCAGCTGGCGTACGGGCGTAATAGCGATGGAATACCTATTTCAGGACTAGTTCATCTCAATATCTCGGTGGTAGAGTCCATCGATTTGTTGTCACGTTCGGAGAACTTAGTGATCAGTGCGGAGAGAGCAAATGCCATATATAGAACGATCAGCGGCCGAGCTACAGCCGAGTAGAGTTCCGACCGATATAATTCCGTATGCAACGTTTTCTCGTCGAAGATTTTCTAGGATATTTGCTTTCGAACTGCCAAAACCTGGCCGTCTTTCTGTGGCTGAATAATAGGCGTTGATTGCAGATCGACTTAGTAAGGTCGGTGACCTCCTAGATCACCTGAGACTGTTGCGGTACGCTATCGGTTGTCTTCTTACAAATATCGGTGTTTCTTTCATCGGCCTAGGAACCTTCGTGCCAGCGCGAATTAGTGCACATCGGGTCGGCACGGATATTCCTAGAGCACTGAAAAACAAGCACACAATTAAAGGTTTAGAAATCTAGACATATCAAAATCCTCTCTTGAAGTCTTGCGCGGCGGATGTGCCAAGCTTCTTGAACCACACCGCACGAACAGAGTAATGCGACTATAAAAGCCCTATAAAGTATGACATGTTATTGGTACAAGTGCGGAATGATCGTATCACCAAGGATTTTTCACCTTATCTAGAAAGTGTCATGAAAAGAGTGGTAATCTTATCGATCGCAATTCACAAGGAAGTCTGTGACAACGTTTGGAGAATGTTCGGGGAAAAGTCTTTCTTTCAACAACGTCCGATAAATCTGTTGACTATGTGTCAGGCTGAAATCTGCAGACTCAGTTACTGATTGGTACGACTTACTGCTACCTGGCCCGCTCATGGGTCATGTCCCTCGTCTGTTGGAAAACAAAGGGTCCTGACCAGCGGTGGATAATCTCACATTTAGAGTCCTCCGCTCCTTGGGTTTTCCATGAAAATTATTCATTGAGTTTATCGGCTTCAAGAGGGTTTCAAAGAATCGTTCCATATACGTTCTCGGTATGTCTGGCTCAAAGAAAGTTGAGTATCCTCTCCTGATCAACGATCATTTTTTCCGTCTTCTCCACTTCCATCCTGGACTTCCATCTGTAGATATTCTCTACGCTCTCAATTTCAAACGCAATAGAAAAGAATCAACGTCTTGCTCAACCCTCTCTCGTGTCTAGACCATCGCTCCTGCCGAAGACTCCATGTACATCAATGGATGTCAATTCAAAGTTTACACAGATATTTTGCACTTCCTCCATCAAGTGCGTACCAAGAAACAGACTTGAAGCCTGTGGATCGACGTTATCTATATTTCTTTGATCGGAAATTCTCGGCCATGATATTAGGAGATGTGGTGAAAGATGAAATATAGATGGTTCTTATACTTGAGATCAATTTATTGCCTAATTTTGAGCTTGATGTTTACACTCGAAATTATTCTGCTAGTTGTTGAGCTATTGTTTGAATTGAGTTTCACAAGTTAGAGAAAAGAGGAGGCGTAAATAGTAAATAAGAGGATTATCAAAGTGACCGACACGCCAAGCGCTCCGCGGCGTATAAAATTACTTAGCTCGGCGAATTATGTGCTAGGGCTCAGTCATGTTGATAGCCTATTCCTGCGAAAGAATGGTATCGATTTTTCGGAGTGCTTATTTGACTGACAAGCAGCCTTTTCTCACCCCTCTAAGTCTCCCTTGTAACAACGAAATCCAACACGCAATCTCCCTCCTCTATCCATGCGTGATCCTTCGGATCCCACTGCATGTCCTCCCACCCCAGTAATCTGGCGTCTACCTTCCATTTCGTTCCCGTTTGCTCTCCGACCTCCTTCCACATTCTCTCGAAACTCTTCACATCATGTCTCCAAACCGGCATACCAACCGCCTTGATCACCGTCTCCCGACCATTCACGTTCCCAATTTGATGGCCAATCACAATGGCTCCTGGACCGTTCGAAAATGCAACAACACGCCTCGCGGCCTCAACTTGCTTCGCCCAGCCCCACTGATGCAATACAGCAGAAACGCTAATGATATCCATCTTGCCCAACAGCAATTCATTCACTGCCGCGTTCTCCTTGTCTAGAACATCCGCTTCCACAAACTTTGCTTTAAAAGTCTCCCTATCATTATACATTTCAAATCCGACCTCCCAATGACTCACGATATCCAATCCCACCATGTTTTCACTCGAGGCACCATCGTACACGAGCCGCCGCATGTCCCCGCCAAGGTGGCACCCGATATCGAGGAACGTGGCACTGGCAAGGAGACGGGAAAGAATCAGGGAGTAAGCCGGGGAGCGGGGAATGTATGGTACCAGGAAGATACCAAGGCCTGTGCAGGGATAGGCGCGGATTTGGAAGGCTTGTTCACGCTAGACGCATGGTAGTTAGATATGTACTGGGGTTCCAAACGGAAAGGATGGAGGAAGAGTGTGGACGAGGGTCAATCGTTATATCGGAAAAATCAGCTGAATGGGGAAATGAGTCGGCGGCCTCCATTGATCGATATGATGGATGAAACGCGAGAGAAGAAAACAATTCGTTCTAATCGAGGGCTGTACTTACAATTTTGTGTACATGCTCTGAGTGCTTTTCAGCGGGGATCTCGCTGTACTTCTCCAGAAGCTCGCATGTCTGTAACAAGTAAGACAATTAGTGTTAGCCTGCTCTCATTGTACTCTTAGGCTCACCGCCAAGTGATGCCACTTAGAAAGATTGCTTTGCTAGAAGCTTATCATGATCTTCAAGCCGTAGGAAGTGAAGCGCACGGAGAGAGCGAGACAAATGTAGTGGTCGGACAAGGTCACTCACTCCAGGGACAAGATGCTTGTCGATACTCGGCAGATACCATGGGAAGTCGAATTTCTTTTGCCCCGTTTGTTGGGCATAAGCGGGCTCCGAATACGAAGACGAAGACTTCTGCTGGTCTACCACCTTCGGATACGCCATTCCGTCTAGAATTCGTTGCTTTGGCTTAGCCTCTGTGCTGCGGCAGGAACGCTACGCGTACGATAAGTTGTTAACAGAAGACCGAGCTGGTTGGTAACTGAGCTGATACCAAAAAGTGCGTTGATGTCTGAGCGTCTTCTCCTCGTTCAAGAGAGTTTTCAGTCAATCCTGGTTAAGTAGTGACAGATCCAGGTGCGGCACAGATGCGGCACAGCGACGGCACAGATGCATGCGTGGTATCAGGCATCGGTGATCGAGATCGGTGGCGCAGCAAAAGCCGAGATCGTGAATAGAGAAATGCATTATACACAACCATTGTTATTCATCAATGTATAGCACACGATGTCGGAAAAATCACGGCTTACCTAGTTGTGTAAAAAAATCCTGAACCGCGAAGCAACCTCGTATCAAGCAATACTTGAGTCCAGATCAACGTATGTATCTAAACGAAGAAATATATGCCTCTCGTATTACGAAGTGAGAGCGAGCGTGATTTACCTAATCTGTTGTCATGAATAGGGTTAGGGGCTGCCCCAAATGAGTAGGGTATTGATGATCTTGGCATGCGGCTGCAGAGCCAGGCTTCTCCCTCCGATAGTTGCAATTTATCCAAATGCTCTTGTTCCACCTGGCATTGTGAAGATCAACTATATCGCCCAAATCACGCCAACAATATATAAAGGGGTATTATTCAATATCTATAGAAGAAGTCTACGTAGAGATGAGATACATCCTCCTACAACCCATGCAGACAAGTAAGCGTGAACAGGGAACACCAAGCAGACAGTAAAACCGAGAAGCATGGTCACCAGCATAAACGCACCAAAGGCCTCGTCGTCATTCAAGACACAACTTCATGGATCAGCGCCATCCCATCCTCGGTCCCTTACTTCAGTTGCTCGATCGCAAAAACGAGATTCTGGCACCACCACCTCCGTCCTCATCCAAACAGTTTTCCCAGGGCCCCTCCGCCACCGGATCCATCACCCCCCGTCTCCGGCGTTCTCATCTCCCCATCAATCCATCCCCTCAGCCACTCCTCATCTCCCAAATTCCTCACATCGGTGCACCGGCCTCTCCTCTCGCCTCGCCTCGGCGTAACGCTCATTAGCATCGGTATACTCGTTACACCCCACTCCATTCCCAATGCACTCATGCTTCCTCCTCCGCCGCTATCCTGCGCTGAGAGGTCGAGCTCGGCGAGCGCCAAGGAGGGAAATGCGTCGATGGCAGATGGCCGGCGGGCGAGGACAAGGCGGCGGAGGAGTGGGAGGATGGTGATGCAGGGGCGGCAAGTTGGGGTGGTAAAGTAAGTCAGCAGGAGGGTGTTGTTTGAGGTACAGGCTGACAGAGTGGTGTGGAAGGTGGCAGGGGTTATTATGCTGGAGACTGATTAGGTTGGTGGGAGATGGGGAATGGGCAAGGAATATCGAATGGGAAAGAATGGAGAAGTGCTCATGGGTTGGTGCTTGGTCAGGGAAAAGCTATAAGGGACTGGATTGCTAGGGACAAGCTTCGAAACGTAGACGAAAGATTCATTATTGAAAATCGCCAACTTTGACTTCACAATGTACGCAGCTTTGCAAAGGAAAAATATCAAATGATTATCCGCAATGACACATTTCACAATGAGACATACGTTTCATAATGATGAGGACAAGAAACATTACTTACACATCAAATACGTGGTTTTTAGTCTCCGCCCGCCTCCTCGGAACAGATTGTGAAAATCGTGCTGCTGGCATGTCCTTGAATCCGCCATCGATAATCCTTTCTGTAGGGCTGCGCAGTGGTCGGCGTCGCGTGTCTCGTAGTGACGCAAGGAAGAGACTCTTCCGAGAGAATATATAGGTTTTCATTTTCAACTATCTATGCTCACAGAAGAGCAGACTGCCTATCTAGAATAATAGAGGCAGGAAACGTTTGATGCCAAATCCCCGCCGAGCAAAATCGTGAAAGTGAAAACCGAAGGTGCAGATCGGTCAAGGTCGTCACCGCGGCGATTTCTACACGAGCGACGTGCAAGGGCCGTCCCGTGCCGTGCCTTAGCCTGCCCCCACCTAATGATCCCGCGCCGTCGTATAACGTGTGGACGCGTTAATATTATTCACAACCTACAACCTCGCTGGCGCTCAACGTCCTCGATATCCACTTTTTGCATTAGATCGACAACTCCCGATCGCTACGAATGGCCCTGCATGTGATCTACGAAATTGACCCTAGTGGGGATGTTTTCATAAAACAAGACAGCTCAATCGAGATTCAGGACTATATAGCAGAACGAGACAATCAGAGTGACGCCGAGGGATCTGAGAATGACTTCACCTTATCGCCTCTATCTGGCAGTAACGAAGAAGATACGGAAGACGACATCGATGGTAGCCAGGAATATCTAGATGGGACCTTTGGCCTTTTTGGTGCAGCAGAAGACACTGAGAGTGACACCGATTATGTCTATCCATCATCATCTAGCAGTGACGAAGAAGGTACGGAAGACGAAACTGATGGTATTCAGCCATCTCTAGATGATGGCTCTGTCCTTGTTGGTGCGGCAGAAGACATTCCGAGCGGCACTGACGTTGTCTCCTCATCACCATCGAGCAGTAACAAAGAAGATACGGAACACGAGACTGGAGGTAGTCAGCAGGCACCAGATAATGCTCTTGGCCTTTTCGGTGAAGCGGTATCGAGTGGTCTTCTTCCCGATCCACGCCCGGAACCCGACGATGTCACCGACTCTAGGAACTCTTCAAGGGAATTCGAGGATGACCAGCGCACCGCATCCACAGAAAACCTGATCAGCCTCACAAATGAACCAAAGGAGATCTATTTCAAAGCATCTGCTAAACATTTGACACTATCATCACAAGTATTCAAAGCCTTGCTTCAAAATACATCTGAGGAAACCAAACCCAACCGTCACCCGACTGTAGCTCTTGACAACGACCACGCTGGCTGCCTTCTTATCCTTTTTCACATCATCCATCTCAAAAACCAATTTGTTCCACGAAACGTAGATTTCCCATCTCTAGCGCAGCTTGCGATCCTCGTGGACAAGTACGAACTCCGGGATGCTGTTCGAACATATAGTCGAGCGTGGATTGAGAACTTGTCAAATATCGTACCAATGACGCGCGCGCGGACAACCTTGCTGCACCCCTACGTTGTCCCTTGGATTCACATCTCTTGGGTGTTCGGTGCTGAGAAGCTTTTTCGAGCTATGACCGGCCTATTGCAATTCTACCCGGAGCAATATCCAGTGGCAGACATTGAATTGTCGCTTGTTCCTAATACTGTGATTGGTAAGTCTCCGTGATGACAAGACTGTATCTTCTGTGAATCTATTTCTAACATCCCCGGCCAGCCACCATAAAGCGACGTCGCCGTGACGTGATCATGCAGGCCGTTTCATTAGTCCATGACTGGAAAGATGAGCTCTGCAAGAGCGGCAACCTTTGCAACACTCTGTGTGATGTCTTTGCGCTCGGGCTTTTGGTGAAAACATTCCACAAGCTTGGCATTCAAGAAAAAAACTCGGAGACGATGCTGGAATCGGTAAACATCGATGATCTAGTCTTTTCCCTGAGAAAATTGTACTGGGATGAATTCAATCCTAAGCTGGATTGCGAGGAATCTATCTCTGACAAGTTCCACAAAGCTGTGGGTGATCAACATAGAGCGGTCTGTGTCAACAAGAAGAGAGCGTATCATGTTTTTGAACATGTCGACAAGATCCGTGACAGTATCAGAGGCCTCAAGTTGAACGAGTTCTCCACCAGTGCCTTGGACGAGCCCGGTCCGAGGAAGCTGAACAAGTTCTCCACCAGAGTCGTGAACGACTCTGGTTCGAGGAAGCGATGTCGAGTGTCCTAGGGTGAAACATATAAGTGACAAACTGCTTCCGCGCCCTGATTTAGCATGCTTGGCGTCTAAGCCTCAAGCGAAAAGAACATCTGTATCATTTATCTACTACACATACGCCCGCTCGCGTGAGCAATCAACATGTAAGGGCCCTATGCACTTTTTAGGATTTCCAGTTGGTCAGTCATTTCAAGCAATAAAGCCAAGAGATATTAAAAATTTCTGGAAAGACCAGCAACCTTACTCGGGGGGAGAGGATGGATCATTATGTCGACTGAAAGTCAGGTTCGAAAGTCCTCAACAGGGGCGCTATGCAGCTTTCTTCCATTTATTCTTCCCTGCCTGCGTCCGACGCTACCCCACTAAGTTCCCTTTCTCCCGGCATGCAGTTCGAGCCCTTCAGTCCTACTATAGAACTTGCTAGGCAATTAATCGACACACTTCATCTAAGTATAATCATTTTACCCCAAAGATCAGGCTACCATTCCCGTAGTTCATCCCAACAAAGACCTCTGGTCAGGCCCAGCACTTGTAGAACAGGGCGAGGATATCCACCCAGCACCAACGCTCCCCGTGGACTTTGACGGTGAAGTATACAGTACATCCATACTAGGTCTATCAAGGTAGTGAGGGGGCGAGGGAAATAGCAGAGACCAGAAGAGCATTCCCACCATCCTCCATTCTAATCTCCCCGCTCCCTTCTTCCCTTTCTAACGTTACCATTTCGACCCTTTACAACTATACCACGCTGACGACAGCGAGGACATTCACTTTATATGCACACTATATTAGACCAAAATAGCAAGGGTTAGCGCAGCGCTCGTGCAGGCAGAGGCTCTGGCCGCATCGAGGTCTCGCAAACCTGAAGAGAGCCACGAAAAAGCTTACAGCGATGTTCAGAGAAGAATGTCTGAGTACGTTAATTGACCAGCTTTCATGGTCTTAAAAGCTATTTAATTTCCTAGACGGTAATATTCTCTTTTAGCTTTTTTGGATTGAACTTCTCTTCGCGTGCCACGACTGCCAGTACAAAAGCCAGTTGAAACAAAAAATGGGTCAATATCCACCTGCCAAGTTCTCGCAGTGCTACTATCCATATTCCCCTGATCCGCTGCCGATCCTCAAATGCAGAATTGGTGGATGTGCCAGCTTTCAGGATGATCCTTGTTTTCCTCGTTGAAAAAGGCCAGATAATTGTATCAGGCGGATCCATTAGACAATGTCGGCTCGAAATGTATTGCCGAAAGAGAACATTGAAAAGGCTACGCGCACTGTCAGAGAAATCACTTCGTTCTTGAATTGCAGAAATCTCTTCTCTATGCTCTTTCAATTCGAGGTGCGGCATTCTCCACTATCCAAAGAGTAGTAATCCTAGTCCCCGAAAGAGAGGCCTTCTGTCGCAATTTTGCTCTAATTCATTCTCTCTCCTTTTCCATGGGCAATTTTCACAAGGAAATGGGCGTACGTCATTTCGCAGGGCCTTGTACGCGTCTTTTTTTGAGAATTCCCAGTAGTATGGGCTGATCCGTCTGACGAGCTTGACGAGCTCGATAAAAGCGTCATCGGTCTCCTTGGGCCGTTCTCCACGGAACAGGATCGGCCAGACTTCCTCGACGCTCCTTTTTATGCGATCCTCGGTGAAATACTCTCGGGCGCACGATGCTCTCTGCTCTGCTTCTTCGTGCTGTTCGAGGTTGCCGAGAGAGAATTCCGTGCGCGATTTCAGCCCGAGGGTGAAAGGCTAGGCAGGGAGAATTGAGGTTAGCTGCTGAAGAGTGATGATGCAGCGTCAACTTACAGGGACAGCGTCGTTAGATAAGTGCACGAGAATCTCCAAGGTGAGGCTAATGTTGATAACCCAGCACTTCACTTCCCAGCAAGAATGCGGTGGATCATAGCCATGCACCACGCGGTCTAGTTTGATAGGCTTCAAAGCCAGTCGGTGAAGCTTATGCTTCCGCACATACACATGCGAAGCAGGCTCAGCGCTGCATCTGTTAAGGAGTTGAAATAGTTGAAGCAATTCTTCGTGCCATCCTTCGTAACCGCCGTGACTCATAATGAACGTAAGATGTCTCATGTTGCGGAAGTGGAATGGGGAAATGGCTCTAAGGGACTGTTTGATTGTTTCTGTGCACATCATTGGGAAGTAAAAATTTTGGGTGCTGAAAAAGGCATCTGCCATCTCTTTGGCGTATGCTCTAGAGACGAGCATGCCTTTATAACATTTGTGCTCTTCGCACCACTCCGAAGGATGTCCCAGAGAGTCGTCGTCAAAACTTGGCGCCACAGCTTCAAATATTTTCATTCGCAGTTCAGGTGGCAAAAGTTCCATGAAATTGACGCGCTTGAACTGGTGGACAGCCTTGTTATTGCAGGTGGAGTGGGGAAACTGGGAGTTGGTCTCCACTGCCTTGTCCATGTCTACAAGACTGCGTGGTAATCGCTTTGTCGGTGTCAAGTTGATTGAATAAGCAATTGGAGGGACTCAAAAGGGTAGTAGACCTGAGGTGCACCTTGCAAAAGGTTGATGAAGTCAAAGCTGGTCAGACTTTGGGAAAGAGTTGTGGCAAAGGTCTAGTACAGCATAATCGGGATCGAAATGGAGGAAAAGAGGTCATCTAGGCACAACAGAGAAGGACGATTCCACTGTAGAAGTTTTAAAATAGCCGGAAGGTTACAAACCTGTCAGCAAGGGATAAGTCTGCAGCATAGCAGCCTACGCCGTGCAGGTGACACCAGCGTCTAATTGGAAAACGCTGTAGACGGCTACCCGTGCAACATCATTTGCATATTCCAATTACTTCAGACCCGCTTACACAACGAAAACCTCTGTTCTTCGTTTCTGCCTGGCCTCCCTGCGTTAGTTGACAGAATCGTGCTGCAGAGACAAGTTTCCGTGTTACACGGTTGCCTGGTGTTGCTGCCAGCACGATTAGAGACAGTTGAATATGACGGCATGCGGAAAGGACATGCTTGGAGCCAGCTTTTAGTCCTCATTGTTGAACTTAGAGTGAAGTGCGAAACAAATATAGATGCATCAGACGGGAAGCCCGAGACGAGGCTAGAGGACAGAGGTCGCGGCCACCCCTACCAGCCAATAATCGGCCTAAGGAGCCTGAGGGGGTGGCCACGACCTCCGTCCTCCAGCCTCGAGAGCAACACGGAAAACGCCAAGCATTACAGGCTTCCTTTGACCGGATGAAAGTAAGGGAAAGAGCTCCCTGGGCACAAAGGAGTATTGAACACCGCCAGCTTCCAATACGGTGGCCTAAGGAATTTGTTAAGAAGTTTTGTGGATGATCAAGAATTGGATCATTTCCGTCTTGAAAACGAAGCTGTATGTACAAACATATTCCCGATACCGACTTCGGGTAGATTGAAAGTAACTATATACAAGAACAATAAATAGATAAAGAGCGTTGATGAACCCCAACACCAATGGACCACCTTTCGTGTTGTCCACCTATGCCGGCGTAAAAGTCGAGTTGATAGCGCCAAACTTGATATTCGAGTAGACCACTTGAGTAGAAGCGCTACCCTCAACATCAGCAGGCTTGCCGCTGCTAGTTGCGCATGTCCCACGCGCCACACCTGGGCTGCTAGCGGACTTGGTAGTCGGGTAATTCGAGTCAAGCCACAGCATGTTGGCGTAATGGTCATCCCACACAGACAGAACCAGCACCACACCGTTGGCCAGCGCCTTGCCCATGGCGGTAAGCCCGCCCATGGTGTCGAACTCGTTGGTGTCGCCGAAGGCCGTCTTCTGCGCATCACAGAATGACGATGTAATACTATTGCCGGTCACGCCAGAGATGGTACTCTGGCTATTGGGAATGGTCTTGCCGTTTTGGACGTAGAAACGCTTGATCTCCTTCAGGGTGCCAGTATCACTGCCGTCGGAGGTGATGAATTGCGTAACAACGGTGACCTTGCTCTGTGTATTTACCGTAGAGCCAGGACCGTAGAAGTTCTTGACACCCATGCGGTAGCTGTTGAAGTCGCAGCCGTCGGGGTCACAGTACTGGCCGTAGCGTGTGCCGGAGTAAGTACCGCCACAGCCACTATCGCCGGTGCACATGGTCTGCGTGAGGACATTGCAAGGGTGTGGGGTGTAGGCTGTGCTGATGCTGTTTGCTTCCCATATGTCCATTTCTGGGCAGCAGGAGCCATGGTTACCGACGCCGGCGTTAACATCGGTTGAGGAAGGTTGCCAGCCTTCGGAGTTAGCCTAGTGGAGGATAATGTTAGCCGGTACAGCGGAACGGTTGGAGAGTTCTTGGCACAAGGGTCGGGTTATGACCATAGAATGAGAGGAAGTGGGTGTGAGAGCCTTAAAGCAAGGCATGGCAAATGTTAGTGTGACGGTTGATGGACCGGAAGCTTACCTGGCCGTTGATGAACTTCAAATCACGTGGGCATTGCGAGTCGCAGTAACCAGTTCCATATTTTGCTCCAGCTTTGTTTGTAGGGTATTTTGCCATACCACCGTCTGCGTCCATATTGACAAAGTATACAGCACCATTCAGACCACAAGGTAACTGCGAGACGTCGACATCAAAAGTGAATTCTCTGTTCAACGGTTTGAACATCTGATACGCGGTATCCGAAGCCATAAGGTAAGTACGCGAGCCAATGTTTTTCCCGTTTGAGTTGTTTGTGACGAACTTGAGCGTCAAGGCATTGCCACTGGTCGTGATACCGTATGTCGAGCTGTAGTCAGCGCCTTCGAGAGCACAGTTGGATGCGCATGTCTTGTCGTCAGGGCAAAGAGTGGTGTCCCAGGTGTTGCCAGTGTAGCAATTGGTATAGCCACCTACACCATGAACCCACCGCCAGTTAGCGTCAATGACAATCTTGCCATTTTGGGATGTGCAGGCGCCTCCCTTTGCGCATTGCTGCCAAGTCAGGGAAGGGTGTGTTTCAGCTTGGTTGGTCCCAACCTGCTGGCCACGGACGGCAGCGAAGAGAAGTGCAAGAGCGCCAAGAGAACGCATGTTCGTCGATAATGATGGAAGTTAGACGTAGGCGAAAGGCGAGGTAAGAATTTCCGTCTAGATCTGGAAGACAATGAGAGAAAGATGCGGCTTTATGCTTTTCAATTTTCTGTCTAGGAGCTTGAGGGGCAACGCAAGATCTTCCTCGATAGATATACCGGGTATATCAACCTCATCTTCCCGGCGGGAAATTTGATGTTCATCTGAGCACTCGCGGCTCCGTCTGGAGCGCATCTTGCAGCCATCCCTCAGGCACAAGTACCAAGGCACGTCTGGCCACTGAGAGCGAATATTCGTGGTTTCTTCATCCCGATGATGAGCGCCATTGACTGACCAAAGGGAGGAAGATACGGATCAGGAACGGACAGTCATCTCCGGCCGTCACTCTATATCTGCCAGATTGGATAAAATGGACAACGAAGTCTGATAACGCGCAAATCGGCTTACATGAAACGAAACAAGAGGAAAGATGCTGCGCAGATAAATTGAAGAAGCGGACTTCGGTCCATTTTTCCAACTCACTCACCGTCCTACCGGTCACCTGGTGATAGAGTCAAGGGACCATCTGGATATCATTGGATAGGCCTTGGACCCTTTCGGTCGGCCTATTCTCACCCTGGTCTCGTTGATCCTCGCTTTTGTGGAATTATAGCGAGGGGTTTGGATCATACTACGACCAAGATCAGATTGTAGGAAAGCAAATGGTTTTCGCAAATGCCTCAGAATGAGCACGAACAGGTGAGCATTGATCAATCAAGCTTCAATATTCCCACCTGATCACAAAGAGTCGTCTCATGAGGAGTTGGGGTTGTGTAGGTACCTATATCACGACAAGGCGAAGTGTTGTCAGGGTTTGGAAGAAACGGCGGCTGCAACGCTGGTGCTTGGCTCTAAATTAGCCCGCCCCGCTCCCCCGCAAAATCATTCAAAAGCCGGAGCACCAGAGGAACAAATGCCCGGAACTTTAATCTACTTCCCTGCCCCCCCGTTGCACTGTACCCCAGGTTTTTGATTGTTTCAAGCCCGGGACTGCACCGCATTCAGCCGTCAAACGCCCAGTGACGAAACCTTGTTCCCACAAGAGAATCTCAGGCAGCCTACCATTGGATGCCCTCATTACTCATTTCGGTTGTCCGCTTACCTCGCGTGGATTCACTAGCCCGCAAATTGCCGGCATGCCAAGAGAAACCATGGTTTATCCAATGATGTATTTCTCCGTCTGGCCTCTTCTCTGTATAATTATCACGTCCAGGATCAGCAGCTCTGGGTCCAAGAATGGCTACAAGCTTATGGGACGAAGAGACACTGCGACCATCGATAAAGTAAATAAAGGCACCGGAGACGGAAATATCCGTCTATCTAGAACACGTCTGGCAGCGCTGAATACCAAGACAAGAAAGAGGTTTGAACCATGAAGACTAGTGTCTAATGGAAGGCTGATGGTGACCAGAATTCCATCACGTGTATCATATTGCATTAGTAGGAAGGTAGCGAAGAGAACGGCCCTATGCCGATGTCCTTTCGGGTGGTCAAAAGCACGATGTGGTAACAAGTATCGGTACCCGTTTGCTCACACTTTACCTCAGACTTTCAGACCCTCCCACAGTCTCAGAGTACTTCTCGAAGATAGCAAAAAAGGTCGCCAAGGTCTACTGTACAAATAGCCAACCTGGGAATTCGGCCTGGTCCAGTCATCCCGGTATGTCCCGTCGTGTCGCCGCTTTCTGTCACGATTAAACCCCTTGGAGACCTTCACAGTAAAATATGAGGGTGTTCTTCCAGTTTCAGCTACGGTTGTCAAGCCGAGGTTCTGTTGCTCTGACCTAAGCCGATGGTAAAGAAACCTGAATCAAAGCTGAGTCTTTGTGTACAAGGATGGTGGCCGTTCCCAACCCTCTATCAGCCCCTCAATAGTCCCATTTTTTAAACTCTCCATCCAGAGCACCCAGGTGACCATCACAATAGCCAGGCCAAAGCTACATGTGCAATGAATACACATAGCCAACCCATCGTCTAACGCAATAGCGAGAGCACATTTCAAAGCTTCATAAAGCTAGATCATTATTTCCTACTCCTTCTTGCCTGTTTCCTTTCGAGATGTTGGCTATGTTGTTTATCTACTGACCTCTATGTCCAAAAACTCGCGCTTGACCTGGCGAGTCATTTTGTCAACTGTGTGCCACAGTCGAACTCCCATAGATATCGCTAGAGAGGAGCAACACGCACGTGGGTTTGTCAAAGATGCCAACCTCTGGGTAGATATCAAACGCTGTCGAGAAACAAAGTCCCGGAGAAGTGTATTTTAATTGCGACAGCTCGGACGTTAACGGACGCTGTTGGCGGCACTGCTCGCTAGAGTTGATGTAGCCGTCTCAACAGAAGGTCTGTCATCTGATGCTGCAATCCTAGCAATCTGCATACTTGACCGAGGTCTCGCAGGAGGTATAACCGTGGGTGGTTCAGCAGCAAACCTCGTCAAATCCTGAAGAGGACCTTCCACTAATGGAGCCGCCCTGAGATCTCCTCTGGCCGCTATCCGACGCAAGGTTAAACCATTACGCGCTCGATCTATCACCGCAGCCTCATGCGTTGGGTTCTCGCCTTGGACTCCACCAAGTCTAGTACCTAGATCCTGGCGAATCTGGTGATGACACTCCATTTGATCATTACGGATTATCCGATATCTTTCCATGGTCCTTTCGCGTGACGGAGGCGGGGGACCACCATCACCATCGAGGAGGTTGTAGCAACGAGAGGAGGGCCGGCTCCAACGGAAGTGAGGCTCTTCATGATCATCACGCTCTTGCGCTAGCGCAAACCCGTCGCAACTTGATGGACATTCGCCAAATATACATAGGAAGGGACGGTTATTGTAGGCGTTCATTAGCGCAGCACCGACCTCTGCTATATTTTGACTAGAAGTCGATCCACTAAATATTCCACCCATCTCGAAATTGATAAAGTTGGAGGCGATTTCTTCAACTACTGCTCTCTGTCGAAAATAAATGTTTGTCAGACGCGTGGGGTCTTTCGCTAAAAGATGACTCTCAAGACCTGAAGATGTGCAACCAGTAAGTCCACAAGGTCTCTATTATCGTCACATGTGTTGAAAGCGTGGGCACATACCTCTCATAGTGTCGCAATTAACACGGCCCCACTTCTTAAATTGCAAGACCATCAAATGCCAGGCTGGAAGTGGGTGCTGTTCCGCTCTTTTTCGTAGTAGAGAGAGCTCCTTTGAGATTTGCGTGCTTGGCGGCAGGTTCTTGTATTGACGTTGGAGTATCAGCCCTGCCATTTGAAGCGATTCAACTTGAAACCATGGGATAGCTTCTAGCTTAGAGACATTTGTCGGATCCTCAGTGAACGATTGGACAAGAAACCACATCTTGTCCTCAAGATCCTGTCTGAATTTATCTAGAGATCTCATATCTTTTGGAAGACTCTTCTCCCTCTCAGCCTGAGCTTTTCTGATCTCATAGATAGATTTTAACGGTTTCTTCCTGTCCTGGTTGGGAAGATCCGCTTCGTTCCTTTCGAGCTCCTTAAGTAGACTCACGACATGAAAAGGCCAATTTGCTAAAGCATAGCTGTGGAGTCTGTGATAACCCCGTGAGACTGAGTGATAGGCATCACGAACTCTTGAGGTATCCTCAAGGAACACACTACAAGAAAGAAAATAGAGCTCACACCCTATCGCAATAATGCTATGACCAGTGAACGGCGTCAGGTGATACCGGAGCAGATACTCTCTTGCCGATAAATGGACCATGGCCACACGGCCACTAGGTCTTGTCTCGACGAGCGGCTTGCAAACATCCAGGAAATCATTTGTCAGCCAATTGGATTCGCTTATCTCGAGACTATCGCGATGAATACAGACTGCAACGCGAAGTTCGCTTAAAAGCATTAAACGTGCCGAGAAGACAATCCAGTTGAATGTCCGATTGACTCTCTGTTGAATTTCAAATGGCAGGCCCTTTAATTTCTCAAATATCCGAGCATACATCGGTTCAAGGCCTTGTGGTAGATCTTCAGCAACAGCAAATAGCTCCTCTGTGTTGCAACAGGAATCCAGGCAGGATAAAGCAAGTTCCACCCAGAGAAACATTCCATCTGCTTTCTGGAGAACCAAGTCCTGTGTCCGCAGGAGAACGTCTGGTGAGAATCGAGACTGTGCGGTCTGCAGTCTTGCTTCAACCAAGCTTTGTATGTCGCGGCAAAGGCCTTCCACTAGAATCGACAAGGTCGGCGATTTTCAAGGCGATTCTCCATTGTGACTCCCCCTCAAGTTCGTCCAGTCCATCAAGAATCCAGAAAACTCTTTCGAATGCACCCACCAAAACCGCCAACAAGCTCAAAATGGTTGAAAGGTTGGGCTGGCGGTTTTTGGCGAGGTATTCTTCATGAACATATAGCACTAAATCTGTCTGGGCTTCTCGACCATGAAGCAGTTGAGCAATCGCAACTTTAAATATTTCCTTCATGACGCCGACGACGCCGTTATGGTCAATAACGGCCGAACAATAGAAATACATCACCGCATTTTGAGGAGTTTGGGTCAACTCGTTCACTAACGAGGCGCTGAGGAGACTCTTGCCAGCGCCAGGTTTCCCAGACAGCCAGATCGACCGACTTTGCCGAGCGAGCATCCATTCTTTGATTTCGTCCATTTCCTGTAGCCATCGACATGTCCCCGGGTGAATTTTGTTCAGATGCCTGTCAAGTTCGTCAATTTGTGCAGCCTCGTACTCGTCTGACCCCAGCCAGGAGAAAATGTCACGCAGCTGCCAGCTTGCACGGTCCTTAGCTCTCTGGACAGCAGTCAGGCGGCTGGCTTCGCGAAACCGGTGTGCCTCCACGAACTCAAATGACTGTGCCTCCTGATCAAGTAGGGCCGTGGTCTGCTTTAAATTGTCGAGAAGGGTACGAAATTGATTGCTGTAGCATTTCCATGATGAGAAGAACAAAGTTTTCCAACTTCTGCGGCGGAGAAAAGAGTATGCCTCCGAGTGAAAATGTACAATGTCCACATAAAACTCACTCAGAACGCTGGCAAAGTTGGGATGCTCTTTGAAGACTGCTGCGTACCTGTCGAAGCGAGGCAAGGCTTGGCTTATAAGCTGGTAAGCGCCACTAATTTTCTCGAATGCATCTGGATAATCTTTTGCTATTTTAACGAACAACTTCACAGGGGCCCATAAAAAGCACAAATATGGTGTGCCTTGACATAGGATGCTGATGACTTCGGAATATTTTTCAACAACATCGATGAAAGTGACAATTCGTTTGAGGTGAAGTTGTGTGATTTTGGAATCTATCCCTGCTTCGATCTTTTGGATTTGTCGCCCAAGCTCTGCAACTTCTAAGGATTCAAAATCTTGATAGTCACTAGGGGTGATGACTCGCCAGAACTTGTCAAAGGCTGCCTCGATGCTCTTAAGCGCAGCGTCCATAGTCGTATACTTAGCAGTCATAATGAGACTTGAGATTGTGGATTTTTGTGCTGTTTATTGACTCGTTGGTAATAAGTTAAACGTAGTGTCGGTACCTAATGTGGAAATCTAGACTGCTGACTTGGAAATGTTTTATCCGGAGCGGTGAGTTATAAGGATTCCCCTTAGCAAGGAGCGGTGGCAGTGCATGTCTAAGGCAGATTTGCCTCGAGCCTCGTCGAGATTGTGGGCTTTTTGTAGCCGAATACCTGTATTCTCCTCAGATTTGTTTCGAATCCAGGCTCTTTGAAGCCGTGGCTTCACTTACTCCGCCTGCGAGACTCTGAATATACCTGAGGTAATCTTTCTTTGTATTTTGATTGCCTTGCCCTTGTTTCTCGTTTTTGGAAGCTTTCCAGTAATGGTTTTTCAAACCCGATAACTGGCGATGAGTGGCAGACGAACTAACAAATTTAGAGTAGAAGATGAAAAGGGGGGTTGAACCGCTGCCAATGAGCTTGTGCCTACGAAATTGCTCAAAGCCCTAGAAAAAGAAAAAAACCGCCCCCCGAAAAAAAGGAGATTAAAAGAACAAGAAACAAAACGAGGCAGGGATCACGAACAAACAGCAAACCTCTGGCTTGGAAAAGACTCCCAACAAGTTTTATAACCCCATAAGAAGCATGACAAACACTTGTTTTCTCCGACGTGTGAGTATTTTCGTTGAAATACGTTAAAGACCTATTCAATTTCCACAACCAGTCCCCAAGAGACTCTCTAAACCTACGTGAAATGGCGTTTTAGGCCCTGTAGAGGAGTAGTTGACAGCACGAAATCCATGTTACCAAACTTCATCAGACCCTAGGTATAAGTGTGGGTCCGGCCCTTGCTTCCATCCGAACACAATCATTGAGCTCGCTTACGGTAACCGCGCTGGCGTTCATGCTCTATATGGAGATGACTGTGATGTCTTAGCGAATGTAAAAACATGAAATAGTTATCGTGCAAATCTTAAAATCACGATGAGTTTGGCATGCTAGATCCTCTGACGAAACACCTAGCGCCGTCGCTATGCAGTAGAATCAATATGCGACAGATGGATTAAGTTCCGTCATCGAACATCCCAAAGGAGCTATCCTCCAACCGCAAAAGACCTCGCTCCTAAGCCCAGTTGTCGTTATGTTTCCATGAGATCGGCTGCCGGCCCTATTCCCCGGAGTAAAACAACCGTATTGCCTTCAGCGAGGCCACTTCCCATCTTTTCCGAGAATTCAAGCATCCGGCCACCTTCCACATGATATACTCTTAGTCGCTCTTCTTCTCCAGCTCGATTATTGATATTCATCACCTGTAATCTCTTCGCGGCCTCGTCCAGCATCCGTCCCACACTCCAGTCACGATTAAAATATAAATCTGCCCTCGGAAGCTTGGAGGTGGTCGACGCCGCTTCCGCCTCAACGTGTAAGTACAGACGTTTATCAGGGGCAAGTGATGGATCGCCTTTAGCATTCTTTTTCATGGTATTGACAGCAGCTATCTGTGCGGCGCGACTTTGAGGTTTTGGTGCTGAAGGCTTTGGCGTGGCCAAGGTGCGTAAGCGGGCGAAGGCGGATTTGGCGCGCTCGGCCGTTGCGGCGGCGGTTTTGTTGGCGGTTGATGCTGGTCGAGCGCCGAGAGGTATGAGCTTCGCACAGTCATGATCTTCTCGTAATCTGTGCTTAAGACAATACTGCCGATTACAATTCGAGCAATGTACGCCGGTGTTTTGCAGAGTGTTGATAAGGGTTTTACATTGGGGATGGGAGCATTGCGTTCCTGTGCGGATGTTCGGTTTTTCAAATGGCGTAGAGTTTGCGATATTCGGTGTATTTGAGGATTTGTTCAGTGAGTTCTGCCGCCTTCGCCTTGCCCACTCACCTGCATGGTTACACTTGTGAGCGGTCTCGGTGCGGTGTTCGAGGCAGAAAGTCCCTTGGCAAGAAAGACATTTGAAGGGAAGGAAATCGAGAACATGGCAGTAAGGCAATTGGCAGTGGGCACCGAGAGCATCGAGATCGGCGCCGGGAGTACCTACGACGTCGGTCATGGGAGCGAAAGATTCAGTTGGTTCCGCGGGCGGATGAGCAGAGTTTGGAGACGTCATCTTGAGAGGTCCTTGATTTATATTTGAGGCGACAGAGGTCCGAACGATTCGCTCGATGCTGAGCAAGCAGCCAAGGCTGCGTCTGCTGGCGTCAGCGAGGTAGTGCTGGAAGTGTTGGTGGTTCCTCGGCGAGGCTGAGAGTTAAGGCTCGGGAGGCGATACGAGAAGCTTCTAGCAGCCAGCCTTGCGTCTCGTAAGGGTCGCCTTTCGCGGCTAAATTTCGGCCCATCGTGGTATCTTCATTTTCTACCTGGCGTCGTCGCTTTACGGACCTCTTCTATCAGGACCGAACGTGCTCCATGATAGAGATCCCATATTGAATCTCATCCGGGCAAACGGATCTTATTCGATGCTTAGCGATATTGAGAGGCGTCTATGGTTAACAAAGACTTGCCAATAGAGGTATTTACCGCTGGATGGATCAGACAGAATAGTCATGGGAGATCAAAACGGCGTAAGACTAGTTATTCCTCCCCTAGCACTGGATTCTGGTCGATGTAAAGAAACATCACATTATTTATCTCCTTGTCCATCGGCCTATGACTCATTATGCAGCCGAGGAGAACTAGCCTAAGGCTGCATAAATCGTGATAGTTGCGGCAGAATGAAAAGGCATGTCCGAGCCTTGTCCTTACAACAACATCATTTCCACTGAAAATCTCTCATAACCGAGAACTAAGAACTACAGAGGCAATACAATTAATACATACAGCAGCGAGGCTCGTTTAGTTACCATCGTGATTAGCCGACGCCTGAAAGCGACTCAGCACCGTACTCTTATTCATCAAGGTCTTCCCGCACAGTCAAATGGATAACGGGAAAGGCTACATAGAAAGGAAATCTATGAATTGTTTCATTCATCAGATGCAAGCCTGCTGAAGGTGTCAGAAATATCGCTTCCCGCTCGACTAAGGTCAAAGCCAAGCTGTGAGACGTCAGCGGAAAAAGTACAGCGAGGGATAACGGTACCGTCAGATTCATTGTATGTTGGTAGGCAACCCTTCATCTCGATGTAACCGAACATTAGGCTACATACATGTCTTCCGCGAGAGGCCGCTGAAAGTCTCTCTCTTGCACAGCCCTTGACATAGGCATCAGAGACAGGCGGTCTGATACCACTGTTTAGCTAACGTCTTCATCGATTGCCAGATCAAGTCTAGTCTATTATCCGCTCAGAATAATTTTTAACCAGGTAACATTACGAAGGCGCCTAGCTTAGGCTAATTCGTGATTCAGAGAAGCGCAAGATTTCTAGTATCATACAATACTCTACTTTTGGAAGACCAAGCATCGATCAAGATGTGCTACCAGATTATAGAACGATATTCCGTATGCCGCTGCATCTATTACCAACATTCAATTGATCCCTGTCAAGCCTACGGGCAAAGTGGTCATTATCCACAAGAGAAAGCTGTCTTGGTCGGATATGAGTGCCCCCGGCATAAAAAATCCACTGCAGCAAAGGACCATAAGCTCATTGACAGAGATGCCGCTGGAATAAGGCAGAGTCAAGAGCGATATGAAGACTCAGGTTACTCTGCGGATAAGTGGTCTCAGGACACCAGCAGCTCCTTTGCTGGCTCGGGTACGACAGCAGTTGAAGGCGACGTGCTAGAATCCATCCTGTCGGAGCTTGTCAGTGAGGACTCAATTAAAAACCTATGGCCGGTAGCAATCTCGGAGCTTACCTCTCGTGATGCCGCTGAGCCTACGATCCAATACATCCTTCGACTCTATGCAACCGAGCTACGAGCTAAGGCAACTTGCGATGTCGAGCGCAGAGCGAGCCGACTCATACGAACGCGGGCACCCTATCTTGCGGAAAGGCTTTGTGCATCCGTGAAAAGCGAGCCTTCTACCTCAGGCCCTTTGCCAGAGATGGCGAAGAAACTTACTGTCGCTGCAACTAAGCATGATACAGAAGATGAAGATAGTGAGGCGGAAGATGTTGATCAGTCGAGCGTGGATAGCTTTGAAACGGTACAAAACTTCATGTTCACAGGACAACCCTTCGCGAGCCTTCGAGAAAATGTAAAGAGCTTTGGCGAGGATGAAGCCTTAATCCCGTCACTCGGTAGACAAATTAGAATGGGAATTGAGCATATACGCTTTGTTGCGGGTCATTCCGCTACAAAGTTCAGCGCGTGGTTAGGCGCGTGGTTAGACACGATAGCATTTCAGCAGCCACCTAGTGCAGGAAAGTCTCGCCTGTATTGGACATGTGTGAGTATTTTCTCCAACATGGTTCGAACACCATTTGATCGACTGCCTTCTTCGATAGACGAGAGTGCATATTGACATGGGCGCTAGGTATGTGGGATTACAATATGGGATGATTATCAAGAAATGTGTCCGGGCGCTCTGGAAAACCTTCAGAGGGTACTCGATACAAGCTTGTACGCAAGAAAGACAACCACTGCAAATTCTACGTCCAGTGCGCCGTCCCGGCGAAGTAAAATATCTTGTTTCGTTTCAAAGCTCACAGGAGTGCGCACAAAGCCTTCAACGACTCCATTGCCGCAACACCGACCGATAAAATCAGCGAATGAGATATCGTGTCCCCAAAAAAGCACAAATTCCGGAGGAACGCATAACTTCCTTCTTTGCTGCATACCACATGGGAAGTTCGCGACGAAAGTACACCATCTCGACGTATGTAGCGTGCCGTCAGACCAAGCTTTCTTCCCTCTTCTCCGCCAAAACTATCACCGCGCCCGCGGTAACTTCCGATCATTCTTCTCTCTAAGAAAACTTAGCGCCATTCATTTTGTACAGGTACGTGTCCTGGCTGTCATTTCTAAAGTGTACCTTAACTCCACTGCCTATTATCTTGTCAACGCCAGGACTGATCATAACAAACATCAAAAGTTCGACATGTACCGCAGCACCCTCGCCGACATTCGCGCCATGAACTCTATACCCCCTGAATCCCGCCGCGATGAGTACACATACGCACCAATGCCAGCTGAAACAATCCCTCCTATCGGTCCAAACCTCCTCATGCACCTCTATCAATACCCCTGCGATGCCGAGCCTCTTCCCATTCTCTTTCAAAAACTTCCCCGCAGGCGACACCACCAGCTAGAGGCGTGCCCTCAACGTGGATGGGGGGAAGGCTGGGGCTTACAGCTTGTCGAAGGGGTGGACTGGTTGAAGTTATTTGCATGCGGGCTAGCAGCTTTCCTGGTTAGCTTGGGGCTCGGAATCGGATGGGCAGTAATCAAGCAGGACGTGCAGGGTGGGTTTGGGATTGCGGCGATGGTTTTGACCTTCGAGCTGTTTACCGTGGGGACCGTGCAGGCGGCTCTAGTTGTGTAAGAGAGGTGGCATGCTGGACTAGGAATGTAGACTAAGGGTTTGCCACCGAGGATGAATATCGGAGCCTCGATTATTAGACGAGCATTGGCTTGGAGGAACCGAAATTTAAACGGAAAAATGGTCCGGGATGGAGACAAGCGATAAGGGAGGTCATCGGCGAACACGAGGCCACTCCAATACCGCTTAAGGTTGACTAACTTTATATATCTGCTCAAGGCTACCAACGATTTCTCTTCTTAGCACAACCAATTCGTTTCGGCAAATAGTCCACACCTAATGTAGATACCTTTCGGGTAGTCTCATGTCTTAATAACACCCTGTTGCGATCCAGATCTTTCGATCAAAGTAGTCTCTCTGTGTCTCAAAGAGTACCGAAGGTCCTTGCAGACGGCATCCGGTCCATAACTTTTATCCTTCAACATCAGGCAAGCCGCTTACTTAATATTGGATATTAGGACATATAACATCTAGTATACTATTGAGGACGAGCCAGCAAGATGGTGCAGTACAGGACAAAGAGTGTAACGGTGGAGAGAAAAGCGGTCTCTGAGAGATATAAGACATGGTAACCTAAACCCTTAATTCTAATATAGTTCCCCTTGCCGACGATTGCAATAACAGCATGCTCATCAAAAGTTTTTGATATTATCTTCTCCACGCGTAAGGAAAGACGGGCTTCAAATAGAGAAACCCATGAACGTCCAGGCGTTTCAGCTTTCCTCTGGTATCTCCCGGTACTCGACCCGGAAATCCTCATCATCAACCAACAGCGGCACGTCAAAACATCCGTACCCCTTGACGACACTCATTTCCTTCACGGCAAGCGGCTTTGTCTTCAGGCTCCACCCCGCTACCTCGTTCTGGATCACCTCGATCCCGCCTGCATGTTCCTCTTTGCGCTCGACGTCTCCTCCACCCTCAGCCTCAGCAGCCATGCCAGTGCCTTCAGTCGCTTTATCCTCCCTTTTACCGGCCGAATTCCTCCTCCAAATCGCGGTCCCAAAAACGCCCACCTCACTCACGCAATCCGCTCCCCAAACCACTCTCTCGTCTTCACGCCGATAAACGCCTTGCGGTCCAAGCAGGATATTCTCGTGCACGACCGGCGTCACCCGCTTCTGCAGGATGTAATGCTTCCACTGCACCTCGGGCAGCCGCTTGAGAAACTTTGGAATGTCTTTTCCGTGGATGTTATGCCCCCCACCCTCGAGACACGGCTTCAGGATCCAGTTCTGAATCTCCTTGTCGTCGTTGACGATCGCTTTGAACTCCGCTGGGGAAGCGGCGAGGGTGTACATGGGCAGGAATGTGCCCTTGATAGCAGCTTTGTCACCTTCGTTATCGACGAAGCTCGACAAGGCGGCGGGAGCAGCAAGGGCGGCTTGGACGATTTTGTACGTAGCGAGATGAGTGAGGATGTCGGGACATTGAATGGCAGCACTAGATTCGAGGAGAACGCGGGCTGCAATGCCTGGAGTGAAGGATTTAAGTGAAGGTGCCAAGGGTGGAACTCTTGGTTTTGAGTTCTCGGACTCTCGCTTCGAAAGTCTTAGACGAGCCATCATAGATTTAATGCTCGATACAGACTGCTTGATATCTGGCTTAGACTCACTCTGATCAATATCTTGGAAGAAGCCGGTGTAGTCCCGTGGTTCATGACCCGACCTCCAATAGACGACACTGATTTCCGCGAATTTTGGTTCCAAGCCAGCGTCGTCGAAAGGCGTAACTATATACAGGAGCTCTCTGTTGGGTCCCAGATAGCAGAGATCATTGACCTGTGAAGGGAAAACAACGCGGTAGCAGGATATTGGCGGCTGCATTGACTGAAGCGCATACTCTATCGGACGCTCGTCAGCAATGTTGATATTGTTAGGCTGAACGATCATCAACACGGCCGTCTGAGTCACCACTGGTGCGGAAGACATTTGTCCGCCGTAAAGTCGGTGCGCTTCAGCAAGGCTTTCTGCAATTTTACTGGCGGCGGAGTTTGATGGTATCTCTTTGAGACGGGCAATTTCTGTAAGAGGGTCTGTGGCTTGCATATAGCTGTAACATTTTTAATTTGGTCAGTCTATCAACGTTCTATCCAGAGCATCCAGTCGATCGGGGAACATTTCCCGGGACCGCAGATTTATATTTGCCGATATTGAGTACGACAATGGCACAGGTTTTGTGAAACATACAATAGAACTGTTGTCAAGTACAAAGGTGCTTACCGATGCATCCCTGCGACCCGAGTCGCGTGGCCGCCGCCAGCGACTGCCATTGTGTTGAATTCAATCTGTCCAAGATGCAAATTGCAATTATTCTTTGGAGACGTGGTTCCGTCCCCTTCGCTTTCCTTTGTTGAGACCTTGTCAACATGGATCATATAGTCAGACCGAAATATTCCCATGGTAAGGTCCTAAAAAGCTTGTCAGATATGGCTGTCAGGGCGGGATAGTAAGTGATAACATGGGCATAGTAAAATACAAACCTGTTTTACTCCTTTTGCTTTTACAAAGAGGCGAATATCCCATAGCATCTTCGTGAATAGATCATTTAATATCAAACTATAAGCCAACGCATGACATCAATTATCTTAAAACTCAACGTGCAGTTCAGGCATATCTTCCAACAGCCCGAGGCTCGGAGCAATCCATTGATTCCGCCAGGGGATACTTACTCCTCTAGAACACTTTCGAGCCACCCCTCATGACTTGCGATCCTCATGTAGATCAAGCTCATCGCCCGCTGAAAAGCATGAGCTTGGTACCAAAGGGTCTTTGGGAACACTGTGGGCTTCAGCGAAACCCCAATAGGAGCAATCGCAGGCGTCGAGGAGTTCGGCCGAAATTTCAGTAGAAGCGAGTGAGAGATGCGGTAGTCTTGTATCGATTGTTCACGGACGTTGTATGCTCTCCATGATATCGGCATCAGATAAGGATTGAGATCCCCGGAGAGGAAGCCAGCATAGCGCGTCGTCTGTCCAGCCTTCGCTTTTGGACTAACAGGATCGTCCACCTCATCGTTTCTGCTTCGCATTTTCGTGAGTTCCAAAACAACGTTGGTGTCGTCTAATTCCTCTCCGTTTGTTTACTTGAATGGTTGAGAAAAGCTGCAGAATCGCACTTGAAATCCGACAGATCACCAACATGAGCCAAGAATTTTGTTAGGCAATTGCAATGGAAGAAGAAATGGTAGACTTAACCGGTCCGCCATCGTGTTATTTGTGGGACACCAAATCTTTAGACAATAAGAATGACTAAGGGTGGCCGACCGTCCTAAGAGTCAAGGCATGGTCACCATTATGCTTCGCAAGCCCTTTCTTGTTATCTATCTAGATGAAGTCGCATTGCCGTCATTTTGATATTGAGACAAGGCGCGTTTGTGAGGTTCTTTGTAGATGCCCGAGAGATCTTATGCAGATGATTCTGTGAAGATTTCTAACTTTATATTGGCTTAAATTGTCCGTAGTAAGTCATCGAGGTGAAATGTAGGCGTGCAAGCTGGCGAGGCTGGGTTCCACAGCCTTCTTTGTTCTCTCGCCGCACTAGCGCCGGAGCTTTGCGGTGTTTGTTTACTTCGAAGTGTTGCGAAGAACCCCTGTCAACAACAGTTGATTAACAGCATGACCCTCACTTGGGTACCGCTATAACGTTGAACCCTTCATGAAATTATCAACAAACCCCGCTGCCAATTCGTCCAATGGCTTTCCGCGGCCATGAAGGGCCTATGGACTTTGAATGGCAGGGACGGCCTCCAGCCGACTTGACATCTCCGTTCATGCAGCACGCAATGGCGCATGGCGACAACACCCTCAAGCGTACGATCATGAGCAATGACATGAGTTCACAGATCCCTGACTGCTAACAATCAGTATACAGGATCGCACAGCGCCTTCAGCTCTCCCCAAAAGTCAGCTTTTCCCGCTTCGCAGGCAGCTACTTCCCAACCCTTAGCTCCTAGTCCATCATCCCAATTCCGTGCTCCAAGCTTTACGACTCCCCGGAGACCGCAAGACATCGATTTCTCATCCGGCCCGGAAAATGCGTCTTCACCGGAGCAAGCAGACAACGAAGACACTCCTGAACCCAAGCCAATGATGAAGTTCAACGCCAACGACGGCAAGCCCAAACGCAATTCATTATTTGGAATGTACAATAAGTACGCTCCCCCAAAATTGAGCTCGTATAGCGATGATAGAGTTGGTCGAATACATAAACGGAGAAAGGCGCAGCGATATGACCGGCAAGTCATGCTTCGAGAGATGAGAAGGCAGAGTGCAGACTCGAGCGAGGACGAAAAATGTGAAGAAAAGAGGGAAAAGAAACCTCAAGATGCACCTCCATCGAAAGAAGTCGGCTTCATACCTTTCCTGTTCGGCATCGGCCACCGTATTGGGGACCTCATCTCACAGCATCCAGATGCCTACTCGCCACGAAGAATAACAGAGTATGCCTGGGCGCTCTGTAACTGCGCGATTGTGATTGGCACTCTATACATTATGTTAAATGTCATGTCTGCAGTGCAGAAGGACATGACTCGCGGCAACGATCTTGCAGTCGCACGGCTCACAACGCAAATGGCGGCCTGCAGAAGCAACTACGATATCAATGGGTGTGGCGGGTCACGACCACCACCTGCACTTGAGCAGGATTGTGCAAAGTGGGAAGTCTGCATGAATCAAGATCCACAAGCGGTTCAAGGGGCTAGAATTGGAGCAGCTACATGGGCAGCGATAATGAATGGTTTCGTTGACGAGCTAAAGTGGAAGACTATTGTACGTCTTACTCTCTGCGGTCCTAGGTTCTTCTCTCACAGCTAATCATCCTTCCTTTAGGCATTTGTCGTGATCTTCATGGCAGTTATGAACCTCACGTTCGGCGGGATTTATAAGCTTACACCTCCTCAACCATCCTCAGCGCCTTCTCAGTTCTCCCATGGCGCTTATCCGCCTCCTTACCCTCTCAATGGGCCCCCATATGGCGCCTATGGCTATCAAAATCTTGGCTGGCGACAAGATCAAGATGGCCGGCCGTGGGACGCAAGTGGACGCGCGATCGAATATAGCCCACAGAGGAGTCCGAGCAAAGAATACAAGGACAGAGAGCGAAGTCGGAGTCCTGTCAAGAAAAGACTTACGTGGGAATGATCTTGGACAAAGGCTTGTACTATGATTGTATGCAGATCTCATGATACTTGGATAGAGCCTCGAAACTATTGTTCATGTGAATAAATCCTCTTGGCTTTTATCAGTTCTGTTTCATGGGGCAACGGTGATTATGTACTCTGTTTGGATATTAGGGCACGTCCGCAGGGCATGTGCGGGGACGCCCTTCGCGATGGCGTTGCTGGCTGTGGGGAAAGAATGAGCCCATGTTTTGGCAATGTCAACACCACGCCCTTCCGACGTTTGGCACACGATGAAGCCGTCTTGATACCTGCATCCGTTACTGTCGTTTCCTCTTTGATATTTTGTTTGCCTCCTGCATCATCTCTTCAATATCAAGGTCACCCAAGGCTTAAAAGCCTGGCGTTTAATTTGATCTCCGCTTCTACCCTTACCCCCTGCACACTATTGCGCTGTCTGCACTCTCCATCCGGCTCTACCCTCAGTTCGCATCTATCCCCAGTGCCTTCAAATATTTCGAGATACACAAACTCTTATCCCTCGTCTCCGTCAACTGACTACCTGCCCTTGACATCCCAAACCCAGAGACCTCCAAAACAGCCCAAACGTACCTCCCTCTTAACCACATCGCATCATGCCCTCCCCCGAACCCACAATCCGCTATGCCACCGAAGAAGGCAAGTCCCCTCCCTCCATCCCTCCCCCTGCCTCATCGAATCTAACTCCTACCATCCAGACGTCCCCACAATCCTCTCCCTCATCCACGACCTCGCCGCCTACGAAAAAGAACCCCCCAGCACCGTCCAAACCACCGAATCCTCCCTCCTCAAAACCCTCTCCTTCCCCTCTTCCTCCTCCTCCACCAACCCAGGCTACGCGAAGTGCTTCCTCATCTCCCCGGCGCAGCCAGAAAGCGAGAAAGAGAACAAAGTAGCAGGCATGGCGCTCTACTTCACCAACTACAGCACCTGGACGGGCGCCCCGGGCGTCTACCTCGAGGACCTGTTCGTGCGGCCCGAGTTCCGCGGGCGGGGGTACGGGAGGGCGCTGCTGCGGGAGCTGGCGAGGGAGGTGCAGAGGATTGGGGGAAGGCGGCTGGATTGGAGTGTGCTGAAGTGAGTTTTTCCCCCTTCCTACATGTGCTCTGGATGTGATGTGTTTTTTGTGAGAGGGGAGAGGGTTGCTGATGGGGTTGGTGCTCCAGGTGGAATAAGCCGTCGATCGACTTCTACGAGAGCGAGGGGGTCGGGGCGAGGATGATGAGCGAGTGGGTGGGGATGCGGGTTGAGGGGGAGGCGTTGGGGAGGTTGGCGGGCGCGGAGATACCTTAGAAGGGGTTGGGTAGATAGGTGGTTCGGGAAGCGGATAGGGCAAGGTCTCCTAGTGCTGGATATCGGTAGAGACTGTCAATGATACTGTAGGTCTGGTGAGGCAGGTCTGCATAAAATGCCGTACGGATGAAATTGAGAAGGATCATGAGAAAGTAGACGTAGCTGTCGTGGGTAATGTGCCCATAGGATATTCGGCATTGATGCATCATGACATAGAAGGCTATCAGGCTGGGTCATAAGTGGCTTCTACAATTCCTCAGAGCTACCATCACGACGTCTTTTGCATGCCAAGAGACATGGACTTCCAAAGTAAACTGTATTACTTAGTAGTTGAGAGCTCCTATGATAGTATATGTCAACCTGCCATAGGCGGGAGGGCTCGACCATTGCAGCTCAGGACTATGAGATGAAATGAAAGTAGCGTCGGGCGTTTGGGTATGAGGCACAGAGGAAATGAGTCCAGCTTAGGGAGGCAGAGTTCCCATGCGCATAGTCTTTTCTTGTTGGATCATAGCGGTAGCTTGAAAAGTATACCAGGCAGCCAAGGCAATGCTGACCTACTTGTGCCCGAGATCGACCGATCTCGTATCCGTTAAGATTAATCGGGCGTCGATCAGCTTATTGTCAGTAATTGCTGATAGCTTATAGGTGTAGACTGCGCGGAAGCAATTTGCACCGCTAGCCCCAGTAGACCCAAAATTGTTCTTGGTGGACGTTCGGGGTAAAGACGTGATCTTAGCCTTTTTAGTGAGTGCGTCAGTCAGCGTCACACAAACGAGAAGATGGCGGGTCAGCAATTCCATTCTAGAATGAGATCAGGCTGCCAGAGGCTTCAAAACGTGGCTGTTCCTGCATAAAAAGGCAGCTGGATGCCTTTGAAACTCCTCAGGTGGAGAGTCCCTGCATCACAAGGTCAGGTCTGGCCTTGACTCACCACCGTGTACCATTGCCTGGGCGAGCGAGACTGTTCTCGACCCAGCATTCCCGCTCTGCCAACGCAGCACCCTCTGTCAGAATTCGTTTCAGATGAAGTTTAACGGGAGATGGCAGATCATGTAGAAAAAGGTATCGGCATCTTTTGGAGTGCATGATCACAGCTGCACGATGAGAGAGATGGCGCTAGGTCGACCAGCCGGGGAAAATTCCGCTCATCAAATTAGGGATACTCTCAAACGGCAGTGAATAGCCATACGGATTGAGGTAGCCCAGTTCCCATTCGCTCGTTTCGGAAACGCCTCGAATGATGCCACGTAGAAGCCCGCTATTGCGCCTTGGGCAGCTTGTGAGGGGTAGAGCGAATAGATCTAGAGTGTATGCAAGATCATCAAAAATGAGGCATGTTGGTGTTGATCCATGTGCGCCCGTTCGTAGGATCGGTCTCGCGTGCGTAATTGTCTTTTGGAAGTACGCTCTGATTGTTACAGATAGTGCCGAAGATTAGGGACCAGGAATTGCTATCGACACGAACCAAACCAAATCCACACACGGTCCAGCTGTAGTACTATATTCGAGGGAACCAATCGAACAAGCCTACACAGGATCGACCTGTAGAAACTGTCAGTGCGCAGCGTGTCGGCTAAGGAAAGTAGTAGGAGAACACGTCTCGCGACGCCGCAAAGTTGCGCCCTATTAAACGGCTGAGGAGTTCCTCGCCTTGTCAATTCGTATGTGCTAAATTGAGATTTGGAGCCTCTTGAAGGCGTCCTGGGGCCAGGCAACCATGGGTCCAGGGCAACAAAATAAGGCAATGCAGGAACGTGAGTTCCCCTAATGAACCTCCTTACCCATGAACCATGTAGTGCAGGATTGGATCGGACCGAGCTTCGGTGCGCTCTGGCGTCAATTGACCGTCGCAAGGCATCTTGACAGTTAACGGGAGCGACCTGCGTAGAGTTTGTTACGGGACACGTAGGAGTTCGTCTAGCTGCCGATTTCGCTGTGGATATGGACTGGGTACGGCACAACGCCCGGCGATCAGTGGAGTGTGCAAGTAGAGACGAGGGCTTGCCGTATCTATCCAAAGCACATACGATCATCACGTTCTCAGATGTTCTCTGCAAGCCATTTGTGCTTCCCCCACTTTCGAGATCCCAGCCCTAACTGTAGGTCCGAAGTCCAGTGTCTTATGCGTGTCAGCTGGGGATGACGCCGTGATGAAAACCTTTCTTCAGGTGGCAAACGCGACTTGACTATTGGATGGCGCACCTGAGATCACACACGGCGCCTAACCCAAAGGTCGCTGGATTAAGCCGAATTGAGGGCGAAGGAGGTGGCCAACGGGCCGTGGTTCGCTGTGGCCGAGAAGCTTTCAGTAGTTGCTTGCGTGCACACTTCTGAGTCGCACGTGTGATGGGCTCCATCCCCACTATATCCATGCTTAAAGGAGGAGGCGTGGGGCGTACGAGGATCAGAGGGGTGGCCGAGACATTAGAGTGGTGGAGAGGAGTGGAGGGATGGAGCGGAAGCGCCAGCCACCATCGAGGGGGGTGCTGCAGAGTCTTCGCCCTGGCAGACTAGATGCTCATAGAGGCTAGCTGGCGTTGGAGCGCCTTGGAGACGGCGAAGTGCGACGCTTGGATGGTGTGCGCATCCCTTCCTTCAACGTATGACTTCTCAGCGGGAGGCGCCGCGCTTGGACGTGGTGATGAAGAGTTTTTTCGTCCTGATTTGTGTCGACGGTGCCGATGGCCGGAGTCAGCATCATTCGCTCTCCACGCGGGCGTCGTTAATAACATCTCTGTCTCCCCCAAAGCGGCTTCCTGGCCGCATAAGACGACCGTGTGGAACTACCCACGTTTATCCCTCGCATGACACTCCCCTTCCGTAATTGCCCTTACCAATATCCCTCAGTTTTTGTGTAATTCCTTTACCTTTGCAGTCTACCACTTTCTCTTCCACAGAACCGCCAATGTTTAAAAGCATAGCCCGTACCCGACTTTAGCTTCTATTCCGTGTCCGGCTTGACGCTGGCTCTTTATTGCATTTAATCCTAGCTCTACCGCCAAACGACCACCTTTGACTTTCGACCCTGGAGGCCTGACCACGAACGTGCCACCCATCCCGGATCACGAGCTTTCAACCATGAGCTCACGGCGGCCACGCGCCCCATCATACCGCAGTCAAAGCAGCTACAGTTCGGGGTACAGCGATGCTTCGGACCGGTCTTACAGCACTGCTCCCACCGTGTATAGCGACCGACCATACACAACATCGACCTCCAAACATGGCGAACCAGTGATGACTGGTCCTGTGTACAACGTTGAAGGATTTTTTGATGACCAAGCAGACCCGCGCTCCTCCACCGACACCTACGCCTCTACCATACCTTCAGATGAAGACCTCCCGGAAGTCCCCGACTACGAGGTAGCTCAAGAACGACCAGAGATCTTTCCCTCAACAGCGATCCCATCTACACCCCCGGAATTTGCCGATCTGTTTCCTTCGAACCGACGATTGCTTATCCGGCATGATGATTCCACTGCAGATGGCAACATGAACCTCCGGATTGATACTGAAGTCCACTTTTCTCGACATAAGCCGAGGACTGTCACACTTTTTCATCTCAAGATGAATGACCTACATGACCGAGAATTCTCACTTCGCCGATATTGCCGGACCTCGGGAAGAGAGGTGTGCCATTCTCGACGGAAATACAATCAGGCGTCGGCATCGAAACGCCCTGCTATCCAAAGATCGCTTAGTAGTGCGCTGCAGACTATGAAGCTCAAGCCAACCCTTAAGCGCTCCAACACCGCCAACTTTGCCAATGAAGGAGAAGAGAATGAAGGGTTGGACGAGTTTGTCAAAGGCTCAGAATCTGGCGCCCGGCCCACGGTGCCCACCAACATGATGAAACTCGAATTTTCCAACTATGCTCATGTTAATGTAAGCCGCCAGGGGACAAAGTCGTCGAAAAAGTACGAATTTGAGTACTGGGGCGTTAAATACCAATGGAAACGTGAGATACGCAGAGAAGGCGGCTTTAAGGAGATATCTTATCACTTGATCAATTCGTCAACATCGGCGGCCATTGCACATATCATGCCCGAACCTTTAACTCGGAAAGAGGCCCTCGAAGAGCAGTACAAGGGAGGTTGGGTTCCTCCTAGCTCCTTGTGGATCAGTGATAAGCGCCTCGCCAAGAAATTCCCAGATCTCGCAGAGTAAGTTGCTAGGAGTTAAGTACGCGAAGCTCGCTGACCGCTTCTTTCAGCATTATCGTGTCCACTGGCGTGATGTCTCTTGTTGACGACTGCATTGAGCGGCATTGGCACCATCGAAGGCAAGTGCAGCTTGATGTACCAGTCGAGACGCCGCACAAGCTCAAGGGGAATTATGTTGGGCCGAAGCGATTGGTGGATGAGGTGTTCAATCGACAGCGTGACGCAAATACCCAACGATCCATATCACGACAGCATGTTTAAAACAGGCATACATTAGACTTCAGCTCCAGAGCGGTGAGAAAAGGGTTTCAGATTCTTCTGCGTTGCAAAACGTTTTTCCACACTAGTGTTCCAATCAAATCTTGGGCGACTCGAGCAGAGACGCGAGGGTGCTTTGCCCCTGTTGTACAGAAACGCGCATAACCGCAATGTATTACAAGATCACACTGGCGTTATCGGGCTTTTTCGGCAGGTCGGGGGGATCGCCGTGGATATCTGCTTTCTGCGCTGCGAGGATGACGATACAACGGCAAGGGGCAGGACAAAGGATCAATTGGCTTGGTTGCATAGGCCGGCCGGGTATGAAGGCATGATACCATGGTGTTGGAAATAGCTTGCGCTACGATAATGAGGCAATGAGACGCTTCGACGTTCTTCGTTTATTTAGATTGATGTCTTGTCCATTCTCGTTGAGTAAGCGTGGCTCGGGGGAAGCCCAGAACAGAATGTGCGAGACAGTAGTGAAGCAGCACGAGCTGTTCGCATGACGGCGAAAGCATCAACGTATTTCATCCTGGATCGTTTGGACGGCAGAAACATAGCGAGATCCAAGGATTGTTGGCCAGGATGACGGAACTACTCCTGCCCACCGGCTGGGCTTGCTGCCCAACTTAGAGTTTTAGAGAGTCGGTAAGGCGGCAAGATACACCATCGGAACAACTACCAGCACACTTTCGCCTTAAAACCGCATCATTTTAGAATGGCCAGCATCGACGGTTCGTCAGGCTGGAGGATGAGGGTGGTCTAAAAGTCGCTTCTATCGCTCTCCTTCTACTCTCAGAAGAGCTCGGTCCTGCAACGCGACCCTACCTCCCAGTGCTCCCCTTCGATAGCCGTCTTTTCCTGCGCCCAGAGGCGGACCAGCTTCGAGCCCGAACAACCATGGACACAGCAATTACTTCCGCATAGGTGCAGCATTACTGAGCTGGCACACATGGCGTGCAATATCTGGTCAGCTGCTAGAAGTTTGTTGCTTGCTATTGTCGCCCTGAATCTACTAAGTCGCTGGGAGGGAGAGATGGGACGCTTTCTGGTGTCACCACCAGACCTCCACCGATCGCGAAATGACTCTCCACTGTACAAGCTCTCTTCCTTTGTGGCTTTTGGCTACAGTCTTCACGGATCTGATCATAACGCATCGGGCCGTGCCACCTTCGTAGTGCCTGGAGTCCAGAGTCCTTCTCTACATATGCCATTGGTTCAGATCCACGGACCATTTCGTGCAACGGCTGAGACGACCTCTGTTATTATGCAGCGCCTATCTCCCTCTCCGATGGCTATATGAAAGGGCCAGCTTCCTTAGAGCCCTTCTATTCACAACCTAGACCCCCTTCTTCACGTCTTGCAGATTTTCCCGCTTCCCTAGAGCTGTCTTCTCTCTAGCCCTTCGGCTACACTCTCTCCTTCGCGCTGTCTCCTTCTAGTGCCTCACCATATCTCCATCAGAATGCCTCCCAAGCAATACGAGTCTGGTCAGGAAATGCTGCAGAGTTTGTTGCCGAGCCACCCATGGTCTGTGTGTGCCCCCAGGCTAACCTTACCACCCCCCAGACAAATGTAATCAACTGGGTTTGGAGCCGGTATACCAGATCATGTCAGACCGACGAGGCACGTACGGGCCTATCACGGCCGACCTCCCTTTCTCTGATTGCCCCCTTTTGCCACTCCTTCTCCACACCTACTCGCTGTCACCCTCAAGCTAATCCCGCGGCAGGAGGACGGACTGCATGGACTAGCACTGTTACTGTGCAGGGCAAGACCTACTCTGCGCGCTTCTGGTACGATGGACAGCAGCTCAATAACGCCAAAAACGACGCCGCCGAGGTCGCGTGCATGGAGATGAACCGAGTGCACTGCACAGCTGCCAATTACCAAAGCTCTCCCACAAACACCTCCGCGGGCTATGGCTATTCCCAAAGCCAAGGCTGGGGCCGCTGAGTTGTCATTCAGTACGCCATTGCTGCGATTCGGAAGGGCTTCCCTCTGTACGCGGGTGCTGTGGGTGAGTTTTCGGCATTTAGCAGGGGACCTATTGGATGACATAATTTCATGGGTGGTTTTCTTCCCTTCTCGACGAAGAATCTCCGGAAGCCAGGCCGGAGGCTTTCTCATCTGCGCGAAAAAAGATACCTTTCATTGGCAAGCAGCAAAGCGGATCTGGAATGCATTTGGCGATGGCGTCGCGGAGCAAGGCGTCCAGTCAAGTTCTTAGACTCTTGCCAGAGATTGGGTCCTTTACCCACAAACTTTTTGTACGGTCGGGATCCAGTCCACAGGCTGGGCGTCGGACCCTCTTCCTTTTCTTTTCGGGATTTCATTTTAGGGATTTCCTTTCTAGATACCTTTGAATATGACTGAGTGATCATCATCACAGTCACCAATTTTCTTGTGAAACATCAAGCCATGCTCAATTGAGTGTCGTAGCGGCGACCTGCACACCGCTCCAGCCCCTTCAGGATACCCGTGACCTGGCGGCTGTACATATCCTCTTCTGCATAGATCTCGTCCAGTTTGTTGGGAACATTCCATCGGACAGATCTCGCTTCGTGCAGCCTTGTACAGAAATCAGGATCATCATTGATCCAAACAAAATTGGAGTGCCACAATGGTTGATTTGCCTATTGTGAAACAAGAGAAATGTGGCTGTAGAAAAGCAGTAAGGGCCAGGTCCTAAAAAGGAATTTGACATCGAGGAGGCGTTGAAAAACTAAACTTCCGAGACGCCGTGGTCTGCGAGACATACTCACATCGTATTAGATGAAAGCAATTGCCAACCCTAGCACCGCATACGTCGTACTCTTTTGGGTGGGATTATTCGTCGGGCAGCACAAGATCGCAAGCCGGGTGCTCGGTTCTCACCGCGAGAGAGGCTGCACGTTCTGCATCTGGACGCGATCTGATGCTGCGATGGCGCGGTGACGCATCAATTGCTTCTGCAGCCCTGGCGCGCATTTTATCCACAGTCTCGAATTTGTCGGTCGCAAGCCGATCTTTCCACACCGCCTCGACCGGAACTTCTGCGAGAGTTTTTCGTGGTTGCGGTGGAGAGATTCAGAGGAGTTCAATTGACGAAGGTGTCCAATTCCGCAACATGAGCGCAGAGACCGGAGTGCAAGGGGAGCCTCCTTCTCTCAGCACCTCGGCGCTGAGCTTCGATCTCAAAGCCAAATGCTCGGTCAGCTTTCCTGTGCCACCTTCCCTTCCCGCTACCTACCTACCCACAAGAACCTTCTCCCAACGTACTCCCCTTCCAGCTATTAGAAGGCTAACCGCATCATGAGCCTTACCCTTCCAACAGACCACCAAAGCCCGAGCTTCTACTCTCCATCTTCCTCATGGCCCCGTCCAGCTCCCTATGTTTATGCCCGTTGCAACGCAGGCTTCGCTCAAAGGCCTGACGCCGGAACAACTCGAAGACACTGGATGTCGACTATGTCTAAACAATACATACCATTTGGGCCTTAAGCCGGGACAGGCAGTTCTTGACGCAATCGGGGGGGCCCATAAGCTCCAAGGATGGAAACATAACATTTTGACCGACAGTGGTGGGTCGGTGGTCAGATCAGTGTCGCAATGGATCAATACTAAAACTACGACCTTCTAGATTCCAAATGGTCTCACTACTCAAACTGGCCAAAGTAACCGAAGAAGGCGTCCGCTTTCTCAGCCCTCATGATGGAACCCCCATGTTTGTCTACCCTAACTCCCAACTAAGTGCTTCAGGGAGATCACTGTACTAACCGAACAATAACCTCTGCCAGGCTGCTTACTCCTGAGCACTCTATTTCCCTCCAAAATAGCATTGGCTCGGACATCATCATGCAACTAGACGACGTCATTCAGACCACTTCCCCCGACTATGTCCGAATGCAAGAGGCAATGGAGCGATCCGTACGGTGGCTCGATCGCTGCATCGCCGCTCACAAATTCCCAGAGCGGCAAAATCTGTTTTGTATCATCCAGGGCGGTCTCGATCTGGAGATGAGGAAGGAGTGCTCCAAGCAGATGGCGGCGAGAGATACGCCAGGGATTGCGATCGGCGGACTTAGTGGAGGCGAGGCAAAAGACGCGTTTTGCAAGGTGTCAGTTGAGAGATATATCGATTCTTGGCGTCCGTCGTACTCATGCGTTGACCAGTGTCTCGACCTGCACCGACTACTTGCCGGAAAAGAAGCCTCGATATGTGATGGGCGTTGTGAGTCCACCCACTGATGTAGGACATCCGTCCTCTCCTTACAGGTAACACTAGGGCTACCCCGAAGACATTCTGGTCGCCGTCGCACTCGGCGCCGACATGTTCGACTGTGTCTGGCCGACCCGGACCGCAGTAAGCCCTCCAAGAACCTACAGCCCCTCTCCACCTATCCCCTTCACGTCTCCATAGGACACTCCCCAAGTCCTAACAATAATTTCCTCAAAGCGCTTCGGCAACGCCCTCCACCCCTCCGGCTCAATCAACCTCCGCAACCGCACCTACAGTACCGACTTCACCCCCCTCGTCCCCGGCTGCACGTGCACGGTCTGCCGGCCCAAGGACGCCGGCGGACTGGGCATTACGAGAGCGTTCGTGCACCATCTGGCTACGAAGGAGACGGTTGGGGCGCATTTGTACGTCCTTACTTCTTATTTACTTTGGATGGGGGATGGGGCTAACGTGGGGATAGGTTGACGATACATAACGTGCATTATCTACTCGCATTTATGGGAAGGATAAGAGAGGCGGTTCTGAAGGGGAGGTTTCCGGCGTTCGTGAAAGAGTTCTTTGCGGAGATGTATCCCGCCGCGGAGGGGAAGAAGGCGCCGGGGTGGGCGGTCGAGGCGTTGAGGGGAGTGGGGGTGGATTTGCTGGAGGGGGTTTCTAGCCAGTGACAAGATAGCCGGGCATTAAGAAGCTTTTGATTAGAGAGAATGATGCTGCTCTTTAGCACGGCTGGTGAGTTTGTCTAACCAGGGAGCAGCCGGCAAAAGATCACGTCACGTGATGATCCCAGGTCGTTTGCGGAGAGCGCTTCAATGAAATGCAGTATCATTATTTGGAGAGCGGTGGTGGTCTTTAGCACGTAATGCACAGCACAGTGATGGAAAGCAAAAGTAAAAGCCCACCTTCTATTTCGGGCGTGATATGCCTGCCGCTTGCCAACCTGGACTGCTCTCTACAGGTCGCGCACACCACGTATCGGAGAGTGCAGCCTTTATGATACACGAGTCTTCTTCCTCCCACGTCCAGCATCTGTCGATTGACTCGTGATTTTCCGCAAGTCGAAACCAGCCGAGGGGACCCCTCCTGCATCCAGCAAAGTGGCATTCTTCGTGTAGTTGGGACAGGATGTTCGCAAGGAGCAAATCCGCCAGCCGCCGCGGTCTCGGATGATCTGGCTGCTCTCATCGACCATTTTGGCAATGGGTGACAATAGAGAATTCTTTATTTCATTCCTCAGCTCAAAGAAGTTCTTTGCTTCGGTCGGCAGCTCTGATGAATCGTGTTTGAAGCCTAAATTTCGGCATAGTTTGGTCAAAAGTCCAAGCACATATGAGTCACAGTAATGGCCACATTTCTTTTCGTTGTCTAGAAGCTCATCTCGATGTTCCCGAAGTCTGGCAAGGTATAGACCGATAAGGACTTTTTGACTTGCAACGCGTCGACGAAAGGATTCTATTTTGCTCGTGTAAGAAAGGGAAAGTCAGGAGCTTTTCCGTTGAAGACTTACCGATGACAATTTCAGGGACAGGTAAACCAGTATAATCTAACTCCTTGACTGCGTTGTTCAAGATGAGTGCCGTCATCCTCCGGAAAATAGCTACATCCTCAAAAACCCAAGAAACGCAAAGCCAGGAGACAACAATCGGCTGTAGCTGTGTTGGTGCTTGTGATCTCAACCTTTCTATCCAGTTACCAGCATGGGTCCTTGCAGCATCGTGTAGCTCATATTTGTCGACTATTATTGCGAGCTGTAAAAACTTATCGAAGGTCACACTTTGGGGAACCAATCTGTTGTTGAGATGAATGATGTTGAGTAGTATGAGAAAAGTGTCAGGGTCATCATCTAGCAGAGATACAGTCGTTCGGCCGTTTTCCCGGTACTCGACAGCTTCTTTCATCGCTCCTCGGAGCATTGCCTTGAACGGTTTGGATGCTAAAACCATGTGTGCTCCGGAGACTTTGAAGTGCACTTCCTCGAATTTGTCCTTGTTGTTTGGGCTGCCCGCTTCTCCTTCTGTGGTATCCCCCACCTGGGCCTCAGTCTGAGCTCCGGTAGTAGCATCAATATCTGGATTCGGATTGGCAATCTGGGCAGTGGAACTAGGCTGGACTGCTGCGTGCTGATTTTCTCCTGGATCCTTTATTTCGTCTTGACCCGTGTGCTGTATTCTAGAGCTTTCCTCTTGTTTCATTGGGCGAAAAAGCCGGAGAATCACATCACCATCCGGATCCAGCTTGTGAGCCTCGACGGGCGCCATCGTAAGCCGGCGAAGGTATCTAAGGTAGCTGTTACAACGAAATGTTGAGACCTTTTAAAGTTTGAGTACTCGGGGGCTTTGGAGATTGTGCAGCCGGTTGAGGACACGCTCCGGCGATTTGTCTTGAGGTGAAGCGATAATGAGGGCTGGTATCTAGAATTTCTAATAGAGGACTTTTAGCATAGAGGTAATTTGTTGCAATTTTGCGAATATCACCTTTCATTCACCCACGTTCTTCACTGGCCTTGGCATGACTTTCAAGGAGGGCACCGGTGTTCCAAACTCTCGATGTATGACGCTGAGGGCCGCTTGTGCTATACAGTGTGGTCCAATGCTCAATGAGAGAGATCACCCATTCCACACGACCACAAGTAGCCGCCAGCAAGTTTATTCGACGCTTAGCACCGCAGAGATACCTAGTATTCACCTCTTATCTGCAACTTCACGCGGGCACTATCCACTGCTCCTCATAGCTAGCAATCGCCACATTTTGAAAATTCAACTAGTTTTCACTATGTCCTTGGATTTTAGAACCATCTTGTGTCGGCCATTTCGTCCAGAACTTCTAAACACTCCTTGATGAGAGAATTGAAAGACGTCAATTCCAGCTAAAAGATCTGCATCACTTATCTTTAGAGCAGGATCTTGTCAATTTGCATAATGGCGAGATTCCATTTTAACGGGAAGAGGGCAAAGGCTGATCGGTTTCTTTGCCTCAGTGGAGAGTTTGAAGGGGACAAGAGTCCAGGGAACCTTGCCGTGGACCACTTCGCGAAGCTCTCGTGGTATTGCACGCGGGATCATCTCAGGGCACATCTAGGTATTGCAGGCACCTTTTGATCTCCGGAATGTGAGAAGCCACTCAATATCTTCGGGGGAGAGACGTGTGCCCAAAGAGGTCTTGTTCTATCCACATGCGAAACATCTAACAATCCTGCCAAGACTTCGGCTAAAATCCTCTTCCTCTGTCTTTAGGACTGGGAATGATGATACCCTTACAACCAACACCTTCTCCTAACCGCAGCCGCTACTCAGCCATATCAGGCTCATTGAAGACACTTGTATCATCATAAGTCTCATAAAGCAATGCCTCAATCCTTATGACCACCTCCGCCGAGCGTCCAGATGCGGCCCCCAAACCCACCATACTACGCAGTTCGTCGATAGAAAATAGCGTCGCGTTCGGGTTGGTGAACAAAGCCTTCAAAAATCTCCGCTCCAGTTCCTTGGCTTTCTCCACCCTCTACCCCTATGCTCTCTCAGTCCCCATTCTTTCATAGCTGATACTCTGGTCTTCCCTAACGATATCAATTTATGCCAGCCTCATTGGTCTGATCAGTGCTTGAGATACCCGCAATATCAGTTCTAATTACAATATCTTCCACTGCACAGAAGTCTGCCTTTCCATCAAGCCCAACACACAGCCCGGCCTTAGTTTGCGCTATGGCTTCTCAAAAGGAGAAACTATGATGTGAAAGAGATCGCATCTATGTACTTAAAAGCGTCTTTAGACGTCCATAGCTGGCTCAATCGCTCGTAATCACATCACTATTCTCATTCGTTTTCTATCCGAAGTTGCCTCCTAAACGCGTTCTCCCTTTGTTCTCTTCTTTGCAGCACCAGACAATTCCATCAAGATCATTTAAGACTCTTTTCACAATGAAGGCCCTCTTCTGCATCGCCGCTCTCCTGAGCGCAGCCTGTGCGGGCCCAATTACCGAGCGTGGGAATGCATTGAACTCCCTAGACCAGTATTCTGAGGCAGGCTGGTAAAGTCCCATGGATACCAAACTCCGACAGTACTGCGCTGAGCGAGCGGTTTGCTAATACCAAAACAGCAAAGGGACAAAACTTGGCTGGCTCAATGAAAACCAACGATGGAAGTTCACAGGCGAGGTCAGGGTGGCTGTTTCGTCAGGGGCGAAGTCAGTGGCCGCTCACGCAGGGACGAACGCCTTAAACATGTGGGGTTGTCACTACGATAACTGTGATACGAGCAAGTCCAATGCACTTCAAATGCTTAACGGTGGCTGCAACGATTATTCAGGGGACATGAAAGCCCTCGTGATTACCAGCGGGACTCTTTAGATGGAGGAACCAAGCTCGACGCGATTGACCACCTTGATTGGAAATGCGAGGTGAAAGCTTGCTGGGAGGTGGTTGGAGGAGTCTGATTTTCCTGGTCTCATCTTCTTGCTGTTATTTCCGTCCATTGACTAGCTAGAGATAATAGAGGGGCAAAGAAGGGTTGTGTGCTCTTAAACTTGATAAAGAAGTATTTGCGGTGAACCATCTGCGTGTTGTTGATTACACGGAAAATGCTGAACGTAATATTAGCCTCATTTAGTAAGACAGAATATGTGCTGTTGTATGATAACTTGATGAATGGACATTAGTGTGTTCTAAATGGGAGAGAGAAGAGATGAAAATCAGCGTTGCGCGACTTCCCGCTTTTTAAGAGGCTTTTCGCGCCTCATGAACCACACAAATTTTATGTATCCCATGCATCACTTTAACTTGACCTATGAGTCTTTGAAGAAGTCAATCCGTCTATTTATCATACGTGCGCCATGCTGGCTCCGTCGGGATGAACCCATATGAAGCATGTCCAGAGAAAATTCCAGACACCGATCGCTACATAACAGAGCCATTCTATGGGCGGTATTCTCCTCGAATTGACGACTTCGTGCCCGACAAGCATTACGTCAATTCCACATCACCAGAATCTCTCGAATATTGGACATCTGTCTTGGAGCAATGCAACGAGTCTATCCGGATATACGATAATATCGACGGCGGCCGGGACGTATTTGCACTTGGCAGTGTAATAGTCAAATCGAGCCATCTAAAGGAGAAACTCGAGGGGAGAAGAGCGCACCGCAACTACTCTTTTGCGGATAAGAATGAGGTCCAGGCCACTGCTTTAGCTAGACGCGTGCTCGTCGACATCAAAGTTCCGGAAATTTATTTTGCTAGCAAGGTACATCTGAACGATCTTGCAATCTTCTCCATTACTAATTGGCCCAGATTAGGGGACGTGACGTCCTTGTCCAAGAAAGACTTCCCGGCGTTGGACTCAATGTCGCATGGCAATATATCTCACAGGCTCAAAAGAAGTCTTTCAAATTGCAGGCTCGGGAGTTGCTGTGTCGGCTGCAGAAGATTCGAGCCCCAAGCTCGCAAACGCACCGCTCATACGTTGTGCCGGACCCAGATCCGGTTAAACATCGTGGCATTCAGGCTTTAGAAAAGGAAATCATCTTTGGCGAGGACAACAGAGACCACGACCTGTCGTTCATGCACAACGACTTCTCTCTGTCCAATACCATAGTCGATAATGACAGAATTGTTGGCCTTGTAGACTGGGAAATGGCTGGGTACTTCGGCTGGAGCACGGCGGCCAAGGTGCACGTTCAGATAAGGTCTCCAAAGAGGGAGAACTATGCCGCACTCAACTTGAGCAAGGAGTTTTTGGACGATATCATGTTTTGGAGCGATTTGTACGACTAGATTTAGACAGGGAACGTCGCGGGCATTTGGGCTACAGTGTATGTCTGGACGCTATATTCATTCTGTCCCAAACATCGTGTTCCATAGAGATAAGCCATGATGGCTCTCCATGCTCTATATCATTCTGGATGAATATTGTTCCCATCGGTGCCTGTCCCATACTTCTCTAAATGCTCCAGCCTGTTGATTTCGAGGTTAAAAATAGAGACAGTTCTGGGCCTTCTCGTGAGAAGCTCTAATAGCGCGCCCGGTGCAGGTCCTAATCACGTTGGGTTCTCAGCCACTACTCGTCCTCAATCCACCTTGACGGCACGTAATTCGCCTAGTTCTCGGCCAAGCAAAGAAGCTTTTGAGTCACGTTGCCACGAGCCGCTAAAGTGAAACAATCACTTGACAAAAGTGAAGGTATGCCTTCGCCTCCGGAACTCGCGAAGAAATGGGTCTTTGTTCGACGTCTATGAATCGGGGAAGACGTCGAGCTCAATTTCCTAGCTATTCGTGGACTGGATGGACCTGTGAGGTGGCTCCAACTTACCTGCATGCAAGAATAGGCCGAGCGCAATGTCCAATCTAGACATCACTATCCGCCGCTTTCACTCCGTGAACTTTTCGCGCTAGACGATTACGGCTCTAGTTAAAATGCGCGCGTTCCCCACACTTAGCGCGTCGCGTCATTGAGCATAGCTTTGCTTGGGTGCTTGAGCTCACAAATACTTCTAGAAAGTCACACCGGACAATTATGGCGCCTTCAGTAGCTACATCAGAGTCATCGCTTCCTGCAGCGGATTCTCTTAATTTCCTCAAAGAAAATGCCAAAGCCGTGGTCGCCCCTCTGACACCTCCTTCCTCAACGGAGCTCCCCGCAAAAGAATCGGTAGCAACGCCGCCTTCGCTTCCGTCACTTCTCTCCCCTCCGCATGAAGAACACCAATATCTCTCCCTCATCCGCTCCATCCTCAATACCGGCGAATACCGTCCAGACCGTACAGGCACCGGCACCCTCTCTCTCCCCTTTCCCCCGCAACTCCGATTCACTCTTTCAAGACCAGAGCCCTCACCGAACTCATCCCTCCCATTCACGCCAATCCTTCCTCTCCTAACCACAAAACGCGTCTTCCTCCGCGCCGTCATCCACGAGCTCCTCTGGTTCATCTCCGGCAATACCTCTTCCACCCCGCTCACCGACCAAGGAATCCACATCTGGGACGGCAACGGCAGCCGGGAATATCTCGACTCAATCGGCCTCTCCCACCGCGCTGCCGGTGATCTCGGCCCAGTCTACGGCTTCCAATGGCGCCACTTCGGCGCCGAGTACAAAGACGCGAGCGCCGACTACACTAACCAGGGCGTCGACCAGATCCGCGAGATCGTGCGCAAGCTCAAGACCTCGCCCTACGACCGGCGGATCATCCTCTCGGCCTGGAACGTCCGGGATCTGCCCCTGATGGCCCTCCCGCCGTGCCACATGTTCGCGCAGTTCTACGTCAGCTTTCCTGGTGCGAGCGCGGAGCACGCCTCTACGGGTGGCTTCCGGGAGGGGGAACGCCCACAGGGCCATCTACATTGCTTGCTGTACCAGCGGAGCTGTGACATGGGTCTGGGGGTACCTTTTAATATTGCCAGCTACGCGCTGTTGACGCACATGCTGGCCCACGCGTGCGACCTCGTGCCAGGGGAGCTCGTGCACACCATGGGGGATGCGCATGTGTATCTGGACCATGTGGAGGCGTTGAAGGAGCAGGTTGAGAGGGAGCCGAGGGACTTTCCGGAGCTGGTTATTCAACGGGATGATCGGGGAAGTGGAGTTATGGATGGGTGGAGGTTTGAAGAGGTGGAGGTCAAGGGGTACAAGCCGCATGCGGGGATTAAGATGAAGATGAGCGTTTAAGGTCAAGAAAAGGAGTTACAATGGGTTTTCCAAGGCTATAAAAGCTGGATTTAGCTGCTGATTGGGAGGCTTATTTTCAACAAGAGAGGGGCATTATGAAAAGCGGAATGCATTGATATTAGGAAAGAGGATGAACGGAGCATATGGGATTTGAATACGATGGACTCAACGTCGGCGGCTTGGTTGTAGAATCTTCTAGGTTGCGTTTCACGAGCCATGTATGAGAAACAGAACAAGCACATTGAAGATCGAGATAGACGTCTATTAATATTCAAAACTTGCACTTGACTCGTTCCAACATCGCCAAAGACTATCAGGACGATGCAATGTAGGGAATAAGTCTCTCCACTCGTAAAAATGTGCGGTACAACCCACCCGTTGGCCATACTCCAGACGCCTGCAGCAAAAACCATCGTCTTCTGCATCACATGACAATGCAGCAGGAGTTTTGTTTTTGAGCCTGAGAAAATCACCGGTTAGCTGAAGTCCTCTTGCAGGCCTGAAATTCAATGGGAAACAGTGAGAGACTGACCTGTTTATAAAACATCCGGCTCTGCCCACTCAAATCGTTGCTCTTTTGTACCAAGTTATCTATCTTCTCGCCTCTTTCCAGTACTGATTCGATAGTCTTATGCAGTACAATCTTGGTCTCATCCAGCTCCCTCTGCACTTTCATGATGCTATCCGCTTGGCCGGGATCTTGGAACTTTGCTAAATGTCTGCACCACACAACTGTTAGCATCTTATTCACTTCGACCACATATCTTCCTATAGGATAGGTAACACGCACCCTTTCAGCTCCGGATACGCCAACGTCCCCGTCCCCCCGATCCCCGCACTGGGGCTCGAAAACTCGCTCCTCGGGTGCCTCGACAAAAACTCATCCAGCACCTTGCTAAGGAGCTGGTGTGCAACCAGCGCCGGGTAGTCGTGGCTGGAGATTATGATCCCGGCTACGCCCTCGGAGCGGGCGTAGGCGTGGAAGGTGTAGTCTTTCTCTTCGATGTCTTGGCGGGCGCCGGGGCGGGTGCGTTCGGAGACGGTCTTGGAGAACATGGTCATGAATTCGGCGTAGCTGTGGAGGAGAAGTTAGATAGCCTGGCCGTGTAGGGTGGTCGGGGAAAGTGGATCTAGGCCATCATCTGGGAAGCCCAAGGAGTATGGAAACGGAAGGGAGAAAATACCTGTCACGTGTGAAGCGTGAGAAGCTGGAGAGATCTTTCTCGACACAAAGCTCGCGTGCGGGTTGGATGTCATTTTTGAGGATCTGAAGAGGGACCACAGTTAGTGACTATATTGGAGCCTGGGGTACGTGGTGTATACGCCAATGTAGAAGAGCTTGGGCATGACGGCGGTATTGGACAGGTTCTTGTCGTAGGTTATTCGTATTGTCTAGATCGATTGAGGGCGTGAGAAGGGTCGATATTCAATGTCTAGAGGCCGTAAAGTGAAGTGGTGTCTGTGGTTACTGTGTTCTCGGAGAACAAGGGAGAAGCCTTTGAAGGTGAAAGAATGCGTGTGCCTATCTCGCTGGGGCTTTGCGGGATGAGATGATGCCAAGCCAAACCACCTGAGATTCAGCTAACGTTTAAGGTTGTGTGCGGCCAGGCTTACTACTTCTGGTCGCCACTGTCGATATGTCATAGAAAAGAATATCTTTCACTTCGATGTGCATCTAGGGATCAAGTCACTGGCTCTAGAATTTTCTTCTGCAGAAATTTGTGTTTCTAAGTTGACAAAGTTTTGCTTTGCCCGCCAATAATATCTGAGCCTCCAAAGATGGCAAACGATCTAGATTCAGCTTTGCGGCAGTTCAGAGCCCAGATGAAAGAGATGCAAGATGCCATTGCAGAACTGAAGCTTTCAGAAGCTCAAGATAATGCTCCCATGTACGGTGCAGATGTTGAGTTCCCTGAAGATACGTCTGGGAAGAGCAGTCCTTCCGATATCTGGGACATTTCAGATGACGAAGATGAGAGCTCGCCAAACGATGAGATCCTTGATGGTATTGATGGTCTCCGCATGACAGAAATGTCTGATACTTCGGGATACTCGCAGGCCTGGCTTTTGGAGAAGTGTAAAGAATCTTTTAAATTTAAACCTGAGCTTGATGCAAATGAAATGCAACAGCAGATCACTGCCATTCTCCTCGCTCATAGCTCCGAAGATGAGCTCCAGATGTCGCTTGCTGATATCGTTGGATATGACGACTTAGACTTCGTTATTGAATTGATTGCGCATCGATCAGAGATACTCAGCACGCCGGCTGTGGTCGAAGAAACAAATGGCGCTTTTGGAAGACTGCAGACCAAGCAGCAACGAGAAGTGATGATCGCTCAGCAGGACTTTGACCATAAGCATAGAAGTCTGGCTCCGGCTATGGACCGAAGTGGTCCAAAGTATCCTCATGTATACAAGTCACATGAGTCAGGAAGTATACTCGATTCCTCTGGCAAGAAATACGCCCTACCAGTCGGTCATCAGCGCATCGAACGGGAGAAGTACGAAGAATATTCCATCCCAGCTGCGAAGGTGGGTACAGTAGCAGCTGGGCAGAAGCTTGTAAGCGTATCCGGAATGGATGGCTTGTGTCAGAGGACTTTCAAGGGTTACAAGAGCCTGAATCGTATGCAAAGTCTGCTGTATCCAGTAGCATATAACACTTCTGAAAACATGTTGATATGCGCACCGACTGGTGCTGGTAAGACTGATGCTGCTATGCTGACTATTTTACACGCTATTTCTAAGAACACAATTCCGAATCCAATAGACGAGCCAGCTGCGACTGAATTCATCGTACACAAGGATGACTTCAAGATCGTCTATGTTGCTCCGATGAAGGCTTTGGCCGCTGAGGTCACAGAGAAGCTGGGAAAGCGGCTTCAATGGGCGGGAATTCAGTGCCGTGAATTGACCGGGGACATGCAGCTCACCAAGAAAGAAATTGCTTCTACGCAGATCATCGTGACTACACCAGAGAAATGGGACGTTGTGACTAGGAAGAGCACCGGAGATACCGAGTTAGTTCAGAAGGTCCGACTGCTCATTCTTGATGAGGTGCATATGCTGCATGATGAGCGTGGTGCAGTCATCGAATCGCTAGTTGCTCGAACGCAGCGGCAAGTCGAGAGTACACAATCTCTGATTCGCATTGTTGGGCTGTCGGCCACATTGCCCAACTACATCGACGTGGCAAGATTCCTCAAGGTCAATCTCGAGGTCGGCCTGTTTTATTTTGATGCATCCTTTCGTCCTGTCCCACTGGAGCAGCACTTTGTTGGCGTGAAGGGTAAACCTGGGACAAAGACGTCACGAGAGAATATTGACAGGGTAGCATTTGAAAAGGTCAAAGATATGCTGCGTGTTGGCCATCAAGTCATGGTATTTGTCCACTCGCGCAAAGACACTGTGGGCACCGCTCGCCTTTTCTACCAAATGGCAGTCGAAGACCAGTGCGACGATCTTTTCGTTCCCGATCATGATGACCTGGCCTACCAGCGAGCGCTGTCAGATTTGAAGACAACGAGAGGCCGCGAACTCAGAGATCTCGTTCCGAAAGGCTTTGGCACACATAATGCAGGCATGGCACGCAGTGACAGGAATTTCATAGAGAGGCTCTTCGCAGAAGGGGCTATCAGAGTTCTATGCTGCACAGCTACACTAGCTTGGGGTGTTAATTTGCCTGCTGCTGCGGTAGTTATCAAAGGCACTCAGCTGTACAGTGCCCAGGAGGGCAAATTTGTCGATCTCGGGATTTTGGACGTGTTACAGATATTTGGTCGCGCTGGTCGCCCACAATTCCAAGACAGTGGCATTGGGTTCATTTGTACCACTCATGATAAATTACACCACTACTTGTCGGCCGTCACTCAGCAACATCCTATCGAGTCAAGATTTTCCAAGCATTTGGTTGACAATCTCAATGCTGAAATAGCTCTCGGAACTGTCACCTCTGTCCCCGAGGCAGTCACGTGGTTGGGATATTCTTACCTGTTTGTCCGAATGCAGCAAAGCCCCTTCACCTATGGCATTGATTGGAAAGAGAAGCAAGATGACCCCCATCTAGTGCAAAGACGCCGCGAACTGATCGTCAAGGCTGCTAAGACACTTCATCAAAGTCAAATGATTATCTTCAACGAGAAGACTGATGATTTGCGGTCCAAAGACGTTGGACGCATTGCCAGCCAATATTACATTCTCCAGACTAGTATCGAGATCTTCAACACAGCGATGCGACCAAGAGCGACGGAAGCTGATGTGCTCAAAATGATTAGCATGAGTGGTGAATTTGATAATATACAATCTAGAGAGAATGAAAGGAAAGAACTGCAACATTTAAAGGAAGAATCTGTCACCTGCGAAGTTAGTGGCAAGGTTGAAGAAGCGCAGGCAAAAACGAATATTCTTTTGCAGTCTTTCATCTCAAAAGCTCGGCTCGAGGATTTTGCCCTTGTCTCTGACTCTGCATATGTGGCACAAAATGCTGCTAGAATTTGTCGAGCTTTGTTCATGATTGCTCTCAATCGCGGTTGGGGATACCAATGTGACGTCCTTCTTTCCTTGTGTAAAGCTATCGAAAAGCAAATCTGGCCTTTTCAGCACCCTTTCCATCAATTTGACCTTCCACCAGCAGTCCTAAGAAACCTGGAGGAGAAGCCAGCGTCCTCATCTGTCGAGAGTCTCCGCGACATGGAGCCTGCTGAGATCGGTTCATTAGTCCACAACCACAAAATGGGCAATGTCCTTACGAAGCTCTTGGACAATTTTCCCACTCTATCCGTAGAAGCTGACATTGCTCCATTGAATCGCAATGTCCTCAGAATGCGCCTCTTTTTATATCCAGAGTTCACCTGGAATGATAGGCACCATGGCACCGCTGAGTCTTACTGGATTTGGGTGGAAAACTCCGAGACCTCAGAAATATACCATCATGAGTACTTCATCTTGAGCCGGAAGAAAATGAATGACAACCACGAGCTCAATTTTACAATACCGCTAGCCGACCCTTTGCCGCCTCAAGTATACATCCGAGCTGTATCTGATCGATGGCAAGGCGCCGAGACTGTCACTCCTGTCTCTTTCCAACACTTGATCAGACCTGATACGGAGAGCGTCTACACTGATCTCCTTGACTTGCAGCCCTTACCCGTCTCGGCACTGAAGAATCCCATCCTCGAAGAGATCTATGGAGAAAGGTTCCAGTTCTTTAATCCGATGCAGACTCAGATATTTCACACTTTATATCATACACCTGCGAATGTTCTCTTAGGCTCACCAACAGGGTCCGGGAAGACGGTGGCGGCAGAATTAGCGATGTGGTGGGCTTTTGGGGAGAAGCCCGGAAGCAAAGTTGTCTACATCGCTCCTATGAAGGCTCTTGTCCGAGAACGGGTGCTAGATTGGCGCAAAAGACTCACAAGCAAGATGGGCCTACGGCTGGTTGAGCTGACTGGTGACAATACGCCAGACACAAGTACTATTCGTTCTGCCGATATCATTATTACGACACCCGAAAAGTGGGACGGCATTTCTCGTTCGTGGCAGACTAGGTCTTATGTCCGACAGGTATCCTTAGTGATAATCGACGAGATACATTTGCTCGGTGGAGATCGCGGTCCGATTCTAGAGATCATTGTGTCTCGCATGAATTACATTGCAGCTCAAACAGCTCATGAGTCTGGTGGCAGTAATACAATCAGACTTCTTGGAATGTCTACGGCTATTGCTAATGCTTCGGATTTAGCGAATTGGCTTGGTGTCAAGCCGTCACAAGGTCTCTTTAACTTCCGCCACAGCGTTCGTCCTGTACCTCTGTCAATTTACATTGACGGTTTCCCGGATCAGCGAGGCTTTTGTCCATTGATGGCTTCTATGAATCGGCCTACTTTCCTTGCCATCAAGAATCATTCCCCAGACAAGCCTGTAATTGTCTTTGTCGCGTCCCGTCGACAAACTCGGCTGACAGCAAAAGACTTGATCAATTATTGTGGGATGGAGGAGAATCCGCGCCGTTTTGTCCGCATGTCAGAAGATGAATTACAAGGTACACTGAGTATGGTCAAAGACTCTGCTCTGCGTGAGGCGCTGTCCTTTGGAATCGGTCTCCATCATGCCGGGTTGGTAGATTCAGATCGAGCTCTGACAGAAAATCTCTTCGCACAGAACAGAATCCAAGTTTTAGTTGCCACATCGACATTAGCCTGGGGGGTCAACTTGCCGGCCCACCTAGTCGTCGTGAAAGGTACGCAATTCTTTGATGCCAAACTCGGAGGATACAAAGATATGGATCTCACGGACGTTCTTCAAATGCTTGGACGAGCTGGAAGACCTCAATTCGATACGCAAGGAATTGCTCGCATCTTCACCCAAGACGACAAAAAAGCCTTCTATAAGCATTTTCTCCACACTGGTTTCCCTGTCGAATCCTCTCTTCACAATGTCCTTGATAACCATCTCTCAGCTGAAGTCTCTGCCGGAACAATCACTACAAAGCAAGACGCTCTTGACTACCTAACATGGACTTTCTTCTTTCGTCGCCTCCACAAAAACCCGTCCTACTATGGCCTCGAGATCTCCGCTGAAGAGCACGCGGCCAACACTGTTGCCGCCCGCGAACAAGCAGAAGAATATCTGATCCACCTCGTTGACACGTCTCTCAATGCCCTTGCAGAATCTTCCTGCGTCACGATCCACAGCAACGGCGACGTCGACCCCACCCCTTTCGGCAGAATAATGTCCTACTACTACCTCTCCCACCAAACCATCCGCACTGTTCTCGCCAAATCCAAATCCACCCCTGCTACCCCAACCTTCGCACAAGTTCTATCCTGGATCAGCCTCGCAACCGAATTCAACGACCTCCCCGTCCGCCACAACGAAGACCTCATCAACGCCGAACTCGCAAAACACCTCCCCATTGACCCCTCTACCAACAACCTCCTGGACGGCCTCCCACTGTGGGACCCCCACGTCAAAGCCTTCCTCCTCCTCCAAGCACACTTCTCGCGCATCGACCTCCCCATCTCCGACTACGTCGGCGACCTGAACTCCGTGCTCGACCAGTCGATCCGCATCATCCAGGCCGCCATCGACGTCATGGCCGAGCAAGCCCGCGGCCCCGCGGTGCGAGCCATGATCGCGCTGCTGCAGGCCGTCAAGTCGGCGCGCTGGCCGGACGACCACCCGCTGTCCATACTCCCGGGCATCGCGGCCGACACGCAGCCCTCTCTGAAACAACCAAGTCTGAGATCCGTTGCGGAACTAGCCGCAGAAGGACGGCTCGATGTCAACGCCCTAACCAATCCGCGACCGTTCCCCCAGAAAGCCGCAACAGCCCTCACAGCAGCGGCCCGCGCCCTCCCCGCCATCACCGTCGCGGTCGCAGACCTGCAGCCGGAACGCATCGCGCTGGGGCTGAGCCGGACAAACGGTAGCAAGGGCAGCGGCGAGTTCAAGATCTACGCGCCGCGCTTCCCCAAGCCGCAGACGGAGGGGTTCTTTGTGCTCGTCGCCGACGCGGGGACGGGGGAGCTGGTCGCGCTGAAGAGGGTTGGGTGGCCGGCGGGGGGGCGCGAGGGGAAGGGGAGAGGAGGGAAGGGGAAGGTTGGGACGAGGTGCGCGGTGAGGGTGCCAACAGAGGAAGGGAAAGGGAAGGAGGTTAGGGTGGATGTGCTGAGTGATTCGTATCCGGGGATGGAGTGGGGGGTGGGGATGGTGGATGTGCCGGCAAGGGAGAGGGGGGAGGTTAGGACTGTGAGGGTGGAGGGGGTTGATGATTTGGGGAAGGAGAAGGGTGGAGGGTGGAAGGGAGGGGGGGGGGAAGGTGCGTGAGAATGTGGCTATTGGTATGCTGGGATAGTCATGGGTGTGATGGCTGGTATCTACCCGACTAGATGGGGAATAGACATAGACCTCGTAGAGAATGATGAATAAATTTTTGTCGAGAGAGAAACGTCCTTAACAACCCCGACAGGCTCAATTGTGTGATATGCTGCGGGCTAAGATCGATCTCTCTTCATTCATCCATCTGCCATTGATACTCCAAGTCCTTATTCCTCTCCTTCTTCGACCTCGCTTGAAACCACTCCTTCTCAAACCCGTTACCCCTCTGCACGCCATCCCACCGAAACCCGGGCCGAATCCCATATCGATTCGGCTGAAACGCGCCTTTGTACACCGGCTTCATCGACCGCCCACCACCCCCTCCATCTCCTTTCGTTACCACTGGTTTCTCCCTCGCCAAGTACCCTGCCATCGGATCATCCCACCTCTCCCTCCTCCGCAACTCCTCATTCATCTCCTCATCCTCCACCCCCCTCGCCACCGGCAAAAACCTCGCTTCCTCCACCTCCCTCTTCCTCTCCTCCCGCGCGATCCTCTGCACATCCCCGCCCCTCTCCTCCCGCTCCTCCTTCTCCTGCCGCCGCTTCTCCTCCTCCGCCCGCCGCGCCTCCGCCCGCTTGAGCTGCACGTCTATGCGCCGCCCCGTCGCGTCGCGGTACACCGTCTCCTCCTGCTCGCCCTTCGGTCTTTTCCGCACGGCTCTGGCTTCCTTGTCGCGCTTGCGCTGCTGCGCTGCGACCATGGCTTCGGTGTCGGCGGCAGTCTGCAGGCCCGCGCGCGTCCCGTTCTCCATCCTGCCGCGGCTGCTGTTGTTGTCGTCGACGATGGCGGGTGCGTCTTCGGCGTCGAGGTCGGCTTGGCGGGCAGCTGACTCGGCGGCCGCTGAGGCGAGGATTCTGTCTGCATCGTCGGCGGGTGGAGGTGCGGTGGTGGCAGGGGAGGGGACATTGTCGGACAGGGTCTTCCAGTTGTTCTTCTTGGATTTGCGGAATTCGGCGGAGCGGTGGGTGCCTTCGTAAAGGATGGGGCGTTCGGCGTCGTTCTCGATTTGGTTGTTAGGGTTGGAGATTAGGGAGTCGTTGTCGTCGGTTATGAGAAGGCCAGTGGAAGAAGGGTCGTGGGTTTTCTTGCGCTTCTTTTTTGGGTGGGCGGTGGATGGAAGGTCGGCGATGAGGTATTTGGAAGCCAGATACGAGGAGAGAGACATTCTGAGCCTTTCTGATAGGGGATAGAACAGCTCTCCTTCGAGGAGGGAAGCTCGCTGAAAATAAAAAACCAGCCCAGGAAGCGGACGATTTGCCGTTCAACGGCATGTAGAAGTTGCCCGCACAAGTTGCTGAGAGCTCAAGTCCAATGGACACAGAAGGTTTTCCGAGCCCGCTTCTTGCGGCTGTTTGCGATGTTTGTATACGACACGCGCGCGTCAGGAAGCTCCTAAAGAGGCCAGCATTATAACTCCTTTCAATTACGGCGCGGCTGCTTATTCTTTCTAGCTTCTGTCAAGCGCATCTAAAGGTGTAGAGAATACTCTACGTGAAAGTCTACATAGAAGCAATCTATCTCCCACTTACTCTACGGGTATCGCGAGATTTATCTACAGACATGCCTCGAGAGCAATCTGACGATGTCCGAGCTTGGTATCATGCCGTCTACTCCATGGTCCAGCACTGCCCCTACGGACGTGTGACAACGTATGGCCATATCGCATACCTCCTCGACTATCCTCAGCGAGCACGACAAGTCGGAGTATGCTTGAAGCATCTTCCGTCATACGAAGCGGCACAGCAAAATGAACTGCCCCATCACGACCGCAATGTTCCCTGGCAGCGTATCTTGAATGCAAAAGGCGGCATTAGTATTCGAGAAGCTGGCGGGGTACAGCGGCAGGCAGCTCGATTGAGAGAAGAGGGGGTCGAGGTTGATGAGGGGAGAGGATTGGACGAATGGCAGGTTGATCTCGATACATGGGGTTGGTTTCCTGAGAGTGTAGATCTTGAGACGGGCGAGGTGGAGGAAGGATGAGTCAAGCTGAGCCTGGGACATTGAACAAATAGCGTCAAGAGATGACTCAAAAGATGGCAGCGAGAATACCAAGATGATGTGTGGAGAAGCTCTGCTAATATGCAGGAAGCATGCTATCTGGCGTCAGAAAGGCGAGCTCGGGTGAGGACCATGGCGCTTTGCAGGCAGCCGACTTCGCATTATTGCTCAGCCGCGCGCATTACTTAACCTGGTGAGCTTGTCAGATGCCTCGGCCGTGAACGATGTCGGAGGTAGAGCGAGAGCTTGGACGTGGGGGTGAAGTGAGGTTGGACGACAGCTGTCTCCATTCTCACGTTTCACAAGTAATAAGTTGGGTGGAATAATTGGCGTCCCAAACTTGCTCACCGTGACAGTTTTGGAGGGAGATCGGGCGAGGGGACTGGCATGAAGCGGGAGATCGGACGCAGCTCCGTTCAACAACGTGTTGCAGTCATGCGGAGAGCTTGGGCTGCGTATCGATACATTCCATACTAGCGCATACCTCGCCTAGAGCGGATCCGACTAGCATGATCAGCGAACAGATGCAGGGCATCGAGCTGTCTCTCAACTAGTTAATCCGCCTACGCTACGCTGTTTAGACATCTGAGGAGATAAGAGAAGCTGTCCAACCGGTTTTCCTCGTCTCCATGAAGCGTAATGGGAGCGTTTCGGCGGCCAACGAGTGCACGGTGGCAGTGAGGGCGTTGGCAGTGTTCGAGTCAGCGGTTCCTGGCACGATAAGGCCAGATACCGAACCGCTGATACAGGCATAGCGCCGTCTGGCCATGGCTTGCGCTTCCCAGACCCAGATGACTCCAACCGATGCCTTCGACCTGATCAGATATGCTGCTAAATACGGCACCCGCTCCCTCGTCTCCTCTGCCTTCTCCTCCTCTTTCTCACGTCTCTAGTAACAGCACATCATTGTAGACCCCCGCCTCGACTCTCCAGAGACTTCCATCCTATTGACTCATTGTTCGTCGACTTCATTACACGTCATTTCCCCTCCCTTCCACGTCAAACTTCTTTGTCCTTCCACTCCAAACAAAGCAACCCGCTCAGAACTGCTCGCGTCATCGTCCTCCACAACACCCTCAGCCCATCCTAGCGCTTATAGACTTCGCGATTGTTTCTATTTCATATAATCACCTCCTATCAAAGCAGTTCAGTGTTATCGGCCGATTTGAAGATATACCTCAAATAAGGACTACTCTCACGCTCCTACCGCGTGAACCTATAATAGAGAAGCGGGCTTAGGCAGGGCCAAACTCAAGCCTTACCACCATCTTCCCAACACCATCGATAAACCTCCCTCTACCCCACTACACCGCTATGCCTGCTCGCGCTACCACGACCCTCCCCCTCCCCACCTCTGACCTCCGCAGCACGTCCCGCGAAACCAACCGTGGCCGTACCCAGCGTGCCAAATGGTCTCGCGGCGGCCGTCCTGCTACGGGCACGGCCTGCCCACATAGCAACTTTGAGAACTGCGACTGCCACGCGCGGCCGATGAAAGAGCTCGGGCGCCACTTCGCTGGTCGGCGAGAGCTTGATCACCACATTGGCAAGGTAGTCAAGGGCGATAAGTTCGCCATGCGGCACGACCTCGCCGATGATTTGGTGTGCAACACCAGCGATTCCAGTGCCGGCGAGGAAGTCAAAGAGGCCAGTGCCGCGCCGGAGCCCGACGCGGATGTGATGTACAGCTATGATGCGAAGAGAGCGCCAGGAGCGGGCAGCCAGATCCTGAGCCAGGCGATCAGCAAGGCGGTGGAGCGGTTTGAGAACAAGGAGACGGAAGACATGGTGAAGAAGGAATACGACGTCATTGACGGGTATGAGAAGGAGAAGGAGGTTGCCGGATACGATGCGGATGAGGATGAGTTTGAGCTCATTGAGAAGGACAACTTGGCTTGAGCATTGATCATCATGTTCTTATGTGCGGAGAGTCCTTGTGTGATTTGTTTCTTACCTGACTTTGAACATTCTTGCATGTCTTTGCTTCACTTTATGCACAATATGGATACAGAGCCGCCGAGAGCCTCAGGGCTCAAGATACCCCTCCTCGGCTGGCAAACGGGCGGACTTTTCGGGATCGAGCATTATCATCATGAGGGGAGCAACTGGACCCGGCGCTTCTTGAGGACATGACCTGTTTGCTCTATTCCGGGCTTGTTATGAATTGAATCACGGTGTTGCTGTACTGGTTTTTCTTAGGCGGATATTATCGAAGCATGGTAATTGTGGTGGGGTGGATTCTGCACATATGCCCCTACGGTACTGTTTAGTACCGACAATGACCAACTCACGTCTTTCTCTATTTGCGTCTTGCCGTGATCGCTGTGCAATGCCCACATAGCCTTCAACGTGCACTTCCCAGTGTGTCTGACTTTGGCGGTTAAGAGCGCCTTCTTCATCACTTAAACCAGTGACTATGATCAGCGCAAGATCGGAAGCCCTTGACTCAATATCGCAGCTTTTGCCTTAGTACCCCATACTTGTTGGCGTACTGTGGTATTCAACAAGGCCTTCAAGCCAATCGGATAATTTCCTCAAGATGTGGGGTTCGGCCTGCACCATGATGCCATTGCACAGCCCAATGATTCAAATGTATCGTCATTTGTGCATGAAATTAGAAAACTTATTGATATATGTTGTACATTAGTACTCTGACATATGCGGGCCTTCTAACGGTCTTTCTTTGGGACACGCTTTATGTACAGTAGAATGGGGTGGCTACCCCGCTACCGAAAATATTGTTCAGCGATCCTTGCCACCGACAACGCCGCCAAATCCACCCCCACGGGCCGCGTGACACCAGCGACGGTTCTTTTTCTGGCCTGCCTGTAATATGGTCGGAAGCTGTATTCGTTCGGATCGCCACTTCCCAGCCCTCACGCCTTCCCTGCACCGTTCCTGCCTGTAATGATGTTCGTTCGGACCGCCACTTCCCAATCCTCACCTCTCCCCAGCAGCGTTCCTGCCTTGGCGGGCCACAAATAGGCCGGTCACCTGCGCTCTCCAAGGCGGGGAAGAGCAACGTCACTTCTCTGACAGGGTCCGGTGCATCCAGTGCTCTACCTGCTTCTTAAACTCCTGCTCTCTCTGTCTGTGAGACATATCAGCCTTGCGAATCTGCCTCCTTGAGCCGATTTCTTTCTACTCAAGGAACCATACAAGACTCCCTATCCACCATGGCAGTCAAAGACTGTACGTAGCCTACGAGATCAGAATGATTGAACCTGTAGAGGACATCCTTCCGCTGACCTCTGACCAGACAACCCATTCGCCAAGCGCGAGGAATTTGGACCAAAGTCCCTAACCGCCTACAAAGCTCTCACCATCATTACCTGGCTCCTCGTACTTATCACTGGCATTCTCCACACGTTTTGGGCCCCTCCAGCGGGAAAGCACCATCGAAATCACACTATCTGGAAACAGAACAGCCTTTACCATACTCCGTTTGCTCTCAATTCCGCAATCACCTCCCTCTACTGGATCCTGCTCCTTCTCTTCCAAGGGGCGTACATCTACCATTTGTACTCGGCCAACGAGTCATGGGTCAAGCACGCAGCCAACGTCGGTAGTCATTTCATTTTCCACAACTTGATAACCTTCGGCTTCATCATGCTGTGGGTCCGCGGTTACTTCTGGCAGGCCGAGCTGTTGACCATTGTCAATTGGATCCAACTGTCCGCCCTATATTTCCGACATTCCACCACTCCCCGCGTCGTGCATATCGCCGCTGTCAGCGGACCACTGGCATGGAATTTTACCGCTCTCTTCTGGGATGGTGCGGTCATGGTGGGAGCCCATCACCTGGCTGCAAGGATCGTAGCGAATATCTTCATTTGGTCTTTCCTTGGATATGGGCTGTTCTTCCTCGCTGCGTACAAGGACTATACCATAGGGTTTGAGTTGAGCCTGCTTTTGTTGTGTGCGTTACACAATCCTCTCCCCAAGCGTTTTGATGAGTACTCACGGATTTTTAGCTCTCGCTCTTTCCCAGCTTGCAACTAAGGTTTTCGCTCTGCAATGGATCTTCGCATTTGTTATCATGGGCGTTCTCTTCTTCCTCAGCCTCGTCGTCGGTGTTCCCGGCATCTTCGGCAAAGAGATCAGCTGGCGCCGGGAGCAGGCGGAGGGCAGCGTCGTGGATGCCGATCGGGAGAGACAGCCGTTGCTGCAGGATGAGTGAAATATGTGAACTAGCTGCACTTCTCATATTTGGCTGATTTAGGTGCTCCTTTCTGGGAAATAAGCTAGGTTGGCGACTTGGGAGCCAAGTTTTTGGGACTTTTCAAAAATCCTATTGTAGCCATTCAAATCAGGAGTTGGGGGTGGAAAGAAATGGATGGGAGAAAATTTGCCTTTCCAGATTACAACAGCCTGTAGATACCATCTTGAGCCCAATTTTACGACAGGATCTAGCAACAGAAATAAACAATTCTACTACTACCATTCCGATCCTCCCCACTCGAACCCTAAACCTAACCCACGCTACTTTCCCCCCTTCCCAGTCCCCTTCTTTCCTCCCAACGCCAACCACCTCACCTCACATCACGTCTCAGGTCCAATCGCCTTAGCAAACACCGCCTTGCAATCCACCAGCCACCCGCTCCTCATAAACTCCTGGATGATCGCCTGCGAATTGTGCTCCTCAAAGGCCGCCTTGGACTTGTACCGCTCGAAGAAGTGGAAGATGGTCGGGTCGCTGGGGGATTGGGAGAGGCAGTAGTAGACGGTGCCGGGTTCGTGCGCGGCGTGGGCCGTGGTTTGCTTGTAGAGGGATAGGACGGCGGGGGCGTGTTGGGGGGTTGTGTAGACCTAAGATAGGTGGGTGGTGAGGGGAGAGCAGGGGAAGGGTAGGGGGGAAAGGGAGGGAAGGGAGGAACGGGGAATAGGGAGGGGAGACAGGGAGGGAAGGGGGAAAAGGGAGGGGAGGGAGATTTACGGTGCCGTAGACGCAGAACTCGCCGTCGGGGATGTCCCACTCCTGGTCGGCCATGGCGGGTCTAGGTAGTTGGGATGTATTGTGGCTCGGGGGATGGGCGAGTCGTCAAGGGAATATCTTAACTTGTAGAGAGGGTCAGAGAGCAAGACCGCCAGAAAAGTTTCCTGAAGAGATAAATTATCTCGGGAGTTCCACGAATTTATAGTACTTCTACTGTGACTTTTTAATTAATTGTGGGGTCTAATTAACTAGCGGGGAGCGGATGATCTGCGCGCTTTTCTCGAGACGAGCTTACTTGCATTGTATAGTTGACATCTAAACGTATGCATCCCTAACTAATTACGGAGACCTCCACAACTTCCGGCACTTGGATGGCGGGGGAAAGTTGACCTAGCCTGCTTCTCTGGAGGACAAAAGGCGTGAGGAGAACGACTACACTCTATTCATGAGCTCTCTTTCGTGTTCATCAGAAGAAACTCAAGGACTTATAGGGAGATTCAAACTGCAGCATGCACGCTTTTTAGCAGAGTAATTAAAATTCCGAGGTATGCTGGAAGCTGTCCGAACAAGTGGTATGTGAAAACGTTGGCTCGGAAGGAAGAGTGAGCTTCTCAGCCTGCTTTAGATGCAGAGGACAAAATATCCAGGAGTATAGGCTTAGTGGCGACTTAAAAGTGGATTATCGAATGTAACCGTATCTATGTGATGTGGCCATTTGACTTTCTTTGGTTCGTGGGATGGGCGCTATCATAGCATACCGGAAGGTCACCTGATTTTGAGTGCCTAAATAACATTAAAGTGCTTGACAAGCGTTAGGGAAGTTAATGATATATCCGGCCAAAATCAATTTCGAACCGGAATTTGTATTTAGCTGACGGGAACATATCAGAGACACAATATGAACACCTAAAAAGATACAAGGAAGTCAAACACAACAAAAGAAAATTCGAGGAGCAACGAGCCTTGCGCGCAACAGGAATGCATAAATTAAAACGGAATACGATGGAAATCGACCCAACTCCTAAAAGCACGCAGCTAATAATATACCATGCTTGCTGTGTAAATCACATCAGGCAATCATGCCCTCCCTGGGCTACATTGCACAGAAGCCAGCTCTGCCACTGCTGTCATAAATATGCCGTCACGTTATTTAATCTCGATCGAGAACTCGCCACAGCTCTGCGTTGCCGAATGCTTACCCATAATATCCCCAGCCGGTTCCTTACAACGGTCCATCAGCAATTTGAACACAGTCGGGCAATCGAGAGCGCAATTTGGATCCTGCACTTTTTCGTCCGGGATCTTTTTCATATACGAAATATTGATGTTCCGCATTCCATCCTTGTAGGTGGCCACGCTCGACTGTGACAACGCTGGCGGAAAGCTCATGTCAGCAGTCCGAGGTGTCCAGCCTCGTGAACAGAAGTCTTTGACTTGGTCTTGGATAAAGCTGTATGGCAAGTTAAAGCCCGAAGAGCCTTGGACATGGCACGAGGCGTCACCAGGTGGAGAAGGTATCTGAGGTGGCGGGTCCGAAAGTTGGCCGTCGTTCTGAGGCGCTGGAGGTTGCAGTGCGGGGTCCTGGTCGACCACTGCTGAATCATCAGCGTTCTTGTCTTCGAGACCGTCGATCTTGGGTGGTTTATCGGCCGGATCTGTTTCTTCTTCATCTATGTTTTGCCATCTAGTATTCTTTGATGGAGCAAATGGGGCGTTCAGCTTGTAATATTCCTGGAAATAGATGGATATCGCAAAGACAGCATAATTATCAGCGTTGATCGAGGTGTTGAACTCGCCATCTTCGACTCGTGGGTCGTCCTTGGGATATGTTCGCGTTGCTCCTTTAAACTTTGCAAGGGCTGCTGTGGCTATCCCGCCATACGCAACTGTACCCCATCGGCTCCTGTCGAACCATTTCATACGTAGGTCATGGACTTCAGGCTGACCGACCAGGAGGTGATGCATAACTTCGTGCACGTAAGTTCCGGCTCTTAGATACCATAAATCGTCGAAGGTGATCTTTTCTTTCCCGATTTGGTCGATCTTGTTTCTCATATCGGTTACACTGAGTCTTTCTTTGTAGAATTTGGGGCAAAAGACTGTGGTGTAGACCCAGTCGAGGGTGAAGAACTGTTTGCGCCTGTAACTATATGCCGTTGTACCGCCGTCGGCACATACGTCCGCATTCCAATCACCCTTCCAGCCATCCGGTTTGGGGGGCTTCCCTTCCGGACCATCTTCTGTACACCATGCTTCAGCTAATGCGTTGTTCTGATCATTCCCAGGAATCCAAAAGCCGTGATAGGTGAAGTCATAAGCTCTTTCAAAATTTTTGATTATTCTGTCGTATTGCTTGGCTGAATCTGTACCAAAGTATAGGTCTGCGGTCTGCTGGTAGGCGCCACCTGGCTTCCATTTATCTTTCACTAGTTGTACCATGTTTGCCATCACGTCCCACGCATCATTCTCGATCTTAGCCATGTCGTTGTTTTGACAGTTGTGCTGCCATCTCCGAGCGAGAGGTTTAACATCAACACCATTCCCACTCCCACTGCCGGGATCATCGGGAAGTGGTGAGCCTATTGTAAGAGAGAACAAGCAAGAGAAAAGCACTGTGTCCTGGATTGTAAACAACATGATTTTGCGTGTAATGTAAACGCGTCTGTTGACAATCAAAAGTGTGATTCCCAAAGGCAAAGACTTTGATGTTAGTTTCGCTATCTACTGCAATCGAGGCCTTTTAAATCTTCTCCCAACCATCCCTGCGACAGGGCAGACATGAGCAACTTCCTGAGCCATTCTAGCCATAGTATGGCGCTTATCGCTTTTACTCCACAACTAGAAATGACAGGTGGCTGAGACTGAGGCTCATGAATGTATCATCTGGAGAAAAGACGAAAGTAGCAGTAAAATGAAGATGCGAGTCCGGAACAAGAATGCCTCACGTTAGTCAGATCGGATTCGTTCCCAGACGAATCTAGCTGCGCGGCGTTCCAAAACACCTGACAGCCAATCACGAGATTCGACAGCGAGTTCAAAAGCCATGTTCTGATCGCAGTGGTCTACGTTTTATGGATTTCTTGATTAAGGTTGAGAGTAGTGTGGTGGGAAAGATGGCAAAGAAGACGAAGCAAGTCCATAAACCCGAGAGCGAGATATTCATGACGCATTGTCCTTGGCGTTGGACATCAGCCACGAACTAGTTGGATTGGACCGCAATCCAGTTCAGTGTCCTTAATGAATGTCGCACCTGCGTTTAGGAGAAGTGACAAGGCGGAATTCATTCACCAACCTCTATCACAAACACGGATCGAGGGATCGGAGAGTGCAACATGGACAAGCGGAGTCATAAGCCCGCATGCACAAAAGATTTCGAAAATAGCGTGTGCGTTTGGAAGACGTAGGAAGACTGAAGACAAAATCCATTCGATCTTCTATAATAAGAATCAGAGGAGGAAATTGAGGAGAGGTGGTGGGTGATGAAGAACAGTACTTCAAAGCCGCGAGGACCGGCGCTATGGAAATGTCGAACAAATGAAAAGTTTTACGTTTCCAATCACAAGCATTGCTGAGATCCAGGAGATTTTCGATGACCTGTAAAAAGGCCACAACAGCCAGCTATCAGTCTAAAGAACCGTCTGGTCATGGCCCTTGATGGAAGTAGTCGATGAACGGTCAGTCGCTGCCTCAAAGTGGCTGGCTTTGGAAGTGGGGTCGAGCCGAGCGGGCCGCATGATCTCCCGTCCTGACAGGCACAAGACTTGCGTAGCCAACATCAACTATCATTCATTGCCTGTCTCGTTCGCCTTCTTCTCCTCGCTCCTTAAATTCATCTATCAATATGAAGCTTTCCGCAGCATTGACAGCATCGTCTGTCCTCACCGGCACATGCTCCGCACGATCCATCCTCCTCAAACCAGAAGAGTCTCTTGGTAGTATTGAACAAGGCAGCATCGTGCAAGACCAAAGCTTTGGTCATGACCAACAGATCCTTGAAGACCATGAGGAGAAGTTCCTGATCGAACTGAATCCGGGCGAGACTCGCTGGATAACAGAAGATCAGAAATGGGAGCTCAGAAGGGTGTGCCTGTCTCCCCACAGCTTAATGCTTTACACTAACAATTGTGTCAGGCCGGTCAGAATTTTATGGATATCACCGAGAATGGCGATCTGTTTCCCGCAATGAACTTGTTTTCCTCGCCCTCCGTCTCTAAGTCAACCTTCCCGAGCAAGCCGGCCCACAACAGTACCATCCGTTCACTCTCGGACAAACTTTCCAAGGACAACATGCACAAGACCCTTGAACACCTCACATCCTTCCATACCCGCTACTACAAATCAACATGGGGAGCCCAGTCCTCCGATTGGCTCTACGAACAAGTCAAATCGGTGGTCGACGATTCGGGCGCGACTAAGCATGCTAACGCTACGGTCACCAAGTTCTCCCACCCCTGGGGCCAAAACAGTATTATCGCACAAATTCCCGGCGAGAGTAACAAAACGGTTGTCATTGGCGCCCACCAGGACAGCATCAACCTCTTCCTTCCCTCCTTCCTCGCTGCCCCCGGCGCCGACGACGATGGAAGCGGTACCGTCACCATCCTGGAAGCTTTGCGGGTGCTCCTCCAAAACGACACCATTTCTCACGGTCAAGCACCCAATACCATTGAGTTTCAATGGTACTCGGCGGAAGAAGGTGGTCTTCTAGGTAGCCAAGCTATCTTTAAAGAATATAGCGCCACGAGTCGTGACGTGCGGGCAATGCTACAGCAGGACATGACAGGGTTCACACAAAAGACGTTGGACGCGGGAAAGCCAGAGAGCGTTGGCGTGATCACAGACTTCGTGGATGCAGATCTTACAGAATTTATCCGAATGACAGTAGACAACGTCTGTTATCAATCCCCCAACCTTCATTCTCTAAGCTAATCAAAGGCCGAATAGTACTGCGACATCCCCTATACCGAAACGAAATGCGGGTACGCCTGCTCGGACCACGCCAGCGCCAGCAAATATGGATACCCTTCGGCATTTGTGATCGAAGCAGAATTTGCAGACAGTGACGATAAAATCCATACGTCTGAGGATAAGATACAGTATCTGAGCTTTGATCATATGCTACAACATGCGAAGATGACGCTGGCTTTTGCTTTCGAACTGGGGATGGCGGACCTGTAAGTAAGCAAGGAAAGAATCCAGGAACTGTATTATACGGTTGTTTCTTGTTACTTGCGTGGTGGGACTGAGACTCTGCAGCGGAGTCATGAACGATGGTTTTGGCGCTGGGGTTTCTTCAAACTACCTACATAAGCACATAGATTCTTTACGTGTTTCAGGAGCTTAATAGACCCTGCCAAATGTACGAGGTCACGACCCTTTACATCCCACGTGCCTCGCATACTTTGGTAATAACGTTGATAGGTTCGGCGATCTAAAGACTTTTTCATTGCCAAAGAGATGGGGAAGATGAACGTAATTTTTCTTGGAGATCCATAATGCCAAGCATTCCGTCTACATTGGGCTTGGGTTGCCATGTTCGACAGCACCCCCAGGCCGGCCGTAACATTGATGCGACTTTTATTGAAAAGCATGTAGCGACGTAAGCTGACGGAGCAAGGTAAGTGGCTAGTCTATCTGCTAATCCAGAATGATGTGCATCACCACTGCATGGCGTGGCGACTGGCAGGCGATGGCCCCCAAGGAGGCGCAGAGTTCCAACATGCTCTACTACAATCTTCTATCTTGGGACAACGCGTCCTTAACCTTATGGAAAGCTCCGTTTTAATTCTCTGCAGGTCGTAATTCAAGATGAACAGATCTTTTGGACATGACTTCGTCTCAAGGAAATCTTCCAGATCTGGAAAAGGGAACGTCTTCTCAAGACCCAGTTGGTCATTTGCAGAATGATAATCCAGAAATTCACATCCACCCGGAGGTGGTTTTGGATGGTCGGGCATCCCTAGGCTCTACTACTTTCTCACCTACCGACCAAGACTTCATTGATGCCTTCGCTATAGACTTTGGAACGGATCCGTCGTTGAGCGTACAGGAAGCGGAAGCGCCTTTTCGTGAGAGAAATGGGAAGCCATGGCCCAGGTTCTGCCAGCAAAATCTGCCTGGGCTAAGAGTCGTGTTGATGAATTCCCTCTCCATTTCTGGAGATCGTCTGATTCCTGAAACGCCCATACGGAGAAGATCTGCGTCCTTTGGAGAGGCAAATAGTCCGAAAATTGGTGCAAGCCCAGGCGAAATACGACGCCGACCTTCAAGCATTCGAACGCGAAGAAGCTTGTCCATTAATTCAAATTCTAGCCGCCCTGAAAACCTGAGCCCCGGAATTGGTGGACAGCATGCTTCTCTATCTCCGCGCTTAGGAACCAAGAAGAGCAACGCCTCTCTGAGAAAATTACATCCTCTTCAGACCAATCACAGCAGAGATCTTAGCCCATTTCCAGATGCACCTCGTACTCCAATTATTAGCTCTCCATTGAACCCTCCTCGAATATTGGAACCTGGCAAAGGTGGGCTCGAACCCCATCGAGTCTGGGATTCGAGTCTGTTTATGAACGTTAACGAAGTAGCTTCCAATGGTCTCAACATCTGGGGCATTCGCAACTTGTGGTCAGAGCAACCGAGCCCAGAGCCCTATTGGCTGTCGATTCCTATACACAAGAACGATTTGCCAGAAGAGGCAGACTTATCTCGTGAGCTCTTCAAAGCCTTTGACGTCTTGCATTTTGATGCAAGTGGCATGCGAGTGCCATACCTGCGAATTCCGGCGAAGATCAACATTATCCATCCAGATGAGGGCGGTCGTCAAGGTATGAATTTTGCGTCTTTATGCTCGTTGATCTTTGAGTGCGTCTGACGAGTCACCTCATTTTATAGTTGTCTGTGAATTCCCTATTCCAGAACTATTTACCAGCGACCGAGAAATGCAGGAAGAGCCAGTTCAAGTACCACTCAAAGCCTGCTTTCAAACTTTGCTTTTGTCAACATCTTCCGCATCATCGCTCTTGCACCACAATGAGTCTCTCGCTACGCGCCTCATTACTCTCGACCTCCTAAGATCCGCCTTGGAGTGTTGGGTCCGCTTTCTCGCACAGTTGTCTTCAGACAGTTCGTGGACAGGCGATAACAGAAAGACGACCAACTCAGATATTTTCACCCATGATAACAATATGCTGCAACTCAAAGCATTCTCATCAACTATTGAAGATCTTTCGCAAGCAGTACATTATACGATCGACTCAATTACGCTAGGTCTGGGTAGCAAGTATCAGAGCCAGGATCACGAATCTCCTCAATTTCGACTACAGGAGATCAAACTCGAAGTACAAGCAAAACTCAATACCTTGCAAGCCCTCTCCTCAGAGCTTGTTAGCCGTGAAGAGCGTATCTCGGAGACGATACGCTCCCTTGCCACCCAGTCCGAGGCGAACAGTCTCCAAAGTGTCACTGCTCTCGCCGCCATCTTTCTTCCCCTGACTCTGGCTAGCAGCCTCCTCGGAATGGACCGACGCGCTCACTCCCTTGGGATGATATGGTATGACTTTGTCGGTTTGGCATTGCTTATGGGCGTTCCCCTCTTTATCGTGTTCTCTATCATCTCCACGGCTCAGAATGTTTCCACCAAGACTGGAAAGCAATCGATTAAGACCATGCTCTCTCTCACCGCCACTACATTCAAGATTCGCTTCGACCGCCGAAAGGCTGAAGCCGAGAACAGGAAACTCTTAGCAGGTGGTAAGATCACCGCCGACGAGGCACGCCGGAGGTCGAGAAAGGACATTGCCAAGCGCCTTGCATCACACGACCGCTTTCCTGGGAAGCATACGCTCAAACCATCCATCTCCGTCCTCCTCCACGCATTCAGCCTACTAGTCATCGCATCATTCCTGATTGGCATGTTTCATAGCCAGGATCTTGGCCTGCGCATGCTCGGCTTCGGTGCAGCGGCAACGGTAGGAGCCGTCATTTTAGCGTTTGCATTTTGGGCAGTGTTCTCGGGGTTGTCCAACGCGTTGTTTTTCGTGCTCAAATGTCTTCTTGTGTCTTCAGTCATGCTACTTCTACTGTTCAGCGAGTATTTCGGTTTTAGAAGCGCGGCGTTGCCAAAGGCTAGGGAACTAGCGAGTCAGGTGTGGAGAGTAGAGGCTCTTGGATTATTAGTGCTATTGGGCTTGGGTGAATCTGCTTGGACCGGAGAAGAAGCAGGCGTTGCCTCGTTACCGGCAGGGTAGGACCAAGAGCTCCCATCGCCTAGAGACAGTGAAGATCGTTCTAGAAGTAACATTATGTGGAAGCGCCTTTACATACGGAGAAGTGCCCGTGCCTATGGCTAATCTCTGGTTGTATCTCTGATACAACTGTAGTGTAATAACTCTAGCCCGCCTGACATAACACCATCCCCACTTCGCATTGGCAGAGTCATCTTCTGTGACTCACGCCTTTCGCAAAGGAGTGAGAGGAGGCATGGCATCAGATCTAGTGTTTCCTTCCGCAAAGTTACCGCTACTTGAACGGCGACCCACTCTCTTACCCTCGTATTGATCTCGCTCTAGATTGGCAATATGGAGGTTTGGGCACGATTTATAATGTCTACTTGAGCCATGAATATGGCCAAAGAGGTTGAAGTGTCCTTGTATTGTCGTACGCATCATACGCGGACGGCGTGGCGCTCGAAGCGCATTTGATTGGGGAGGTAAGAACAAAGAATGACTCCAACGCGGAGACGACAGACCCCTGCACCCGGACCCTAGGAGAGTCTTGTATTGAGAGCGTCTTCTCTGTCTTCTAGTCTTACTCTCGACACCCATTTCGCCGCACCTGCTCGGTCAAGGTTGCAAAGCATCCTGTTCTGACAACTTGCCATCGACTCGGCAGCGGTCTCCTCATCCTCACTCCTCGCCATATCACCTCGAGGCTGTCAACGTAGCCATAATGACGACACTACCCATCCATCCCAAACCCGCCTCAACCAGCGGTCCCCCGAGCCCGGGAAAGACAGCCAACATCGCCATCTGGACAGAGAACGCAACCCATTCTCTCCCCCCAGAGCCAGTCTCTCCCCCTCCAGCCCGCGGCACCACCGTCTCGCTCTCCATCCCCCTCGACGACTCGCACAAGCGGCCCACTGCCACCACTGAGGACGATGATGGAATCGCCACCATCGCGGCGCCAACCCACCGTCCCAAAACCCCACCCAGCCGCCGCGACAGCCTCAAGCGCCGCGAAGCGCTCCTCAAGGGCAAAGAGGGCAGCCGCCAGCGACGGCGGTGGGAGAACGGTCAGCCCCCTCTCTACCCACCTGCTCATCTGTATCTAAACCAAGCCTAACTGACTGACTGACTGACTGATACAACAGACCGCCTCCTAAACAACCCTCACGCGGTGCCCCCGCTGCCGAGCGACTGGGAAGTGCACCCCACCTACCCGCGCCACGCCACCGTGCCGTACTACCTCGCGCCGCTGTGGGACGAGGGCGCGTACCATCGGCAGAGGGAGCGGGAGCATGCGAAGCGCGGTAAAACTGCTGATGGGGGTGATGCGGCAGCGGCGGGGGTGCCGAGAGAGGTGCGGGAGAAGCTGAAGCGGGCGCGGGCGGCGAAGGGGATGCTGCAGGGGCTTGAGGAGGAGGTGCGGGGGTTTCTGAGGCAGTGGGGGGAGAGCGAGGAGGAGAGGAGGAGGGTGGGGCTGGGGGATGTGGAGAGCGAGGGGAGCGATGAGGATGAGGATGAGGTGGTTTTTGTGGGGAGGAATGGGGTGATGCGGGATGAGTGGCGGGAGCGGTGGAGGGGGCAGGGGAAGGGGGAGGTGGGGAGGGAGAGGATGGTTTTTGAGGGGATGGAGGGGGATAGGGGGGCGGCGTTTGGGTGAGTCTCATGTCGCGTTGCTTTGATGTGCTTTGAACTGACTGTTATGCTGTAGGAGATGGCTGGTGCACAATATTGCTACGTATTACGGACTGCGGACTTGGTCGGTTACAGTTGGCGATCCCGCCAGGAGAGAGGCATACGTGGGTATCCAGGAGAGGAGCCGTGGCTCATCAGCGGACAAGGGGAGTTCTATGGGCTTGCCGAGACCGCTGTGGTGTATGGTCTGAACAGCCAGTAACAATTGGGTGTTTGGGTATTTGGTCGCACATCATGACAAAGCCTTTTAGGTGATTCTACAGAATACGAGAGTAAGGGGTACGAAGTTGACCTCATGACACAGCTCATCTTGTCAGTAATGCCTTGGGATGGGTATCTCACTGCAATGCTAGAGAAACACTCTTGTTCATCCCAATGTGCTCTAGCGTGCACCATATGCGACCCCCGGCTCCTTCGGGAAGGCTACCTGTTGCGTCTTAATGGCCAGGCAACCGTCTCAGACTGCGGCTGTACATTTCTCTTCAAGGGCTCTCTAAAAGGTGTCACTGAACATGAGTTACCTCCACGGCCGCCCCACCATTCATTCTAGGTGTACCATACTTCTAACACCCGCCCTACTATCTTAGTCTGCGATTACACTGTACCGAACTTACCCTGTGGAACTGGTCTCAACTCGGATCGCACACAACACTCATTACAGCAGTCGATTATAAACTGACTCAGGCCACCATGTCTTCCCCACCCCAAGCTTTCCACCCCTTCGTCCGCCTCCCCGCTGAGCTCCGCGGGCTGATCTGGCGCCACGCCATCTTCTCCTGCCGGAGTCGTCTCATCGAATTCCGCACCGACTGCCACTTTTCCAACGTCGGTTACATAGCCAATGCTCTCGGAAACCAGGTCAGCGACATTGCGTGGGAGTGTCGGACCGCCAATCCGGCGCTTTTGAGCGCCTGCCGTGAGTCGAGGGGTGAGGGTGTGAAATTTTGGAGGATGCGCTTCGAGCTTGGAGCGGGGAGGTGTGTGTACATCGACCCCGAGCTCGACGTGGTGTATGGGAATCTGAAGTGGGGCGAGCTGTTTCGGATCTTCGTGGAGGATCTGATGGCGTCTGATGTTGGCGGGGTCGGGCCGCGGAACGTGGCGCTGGCGAGGTCGGACGAGCCGTATCTGGAGGCGCTGGAGAAGCTCCGTCCGAGGAGGGTGATTTTGGTTGTTGAGTCGGGCGTGGAGGGTTATTTGGCGGAGTGGGACGGGGAGGCACGGTTTGTTGCGTTGGGGCGGGATTCAGGATGGGGATGGCGTGGGCAATGCGAACGTCTTGATGCGGCGTTGAAAGAGTCTGGATTGGAAGCGTATGTGGTTCGGCAGGTTGCGGGAATCAGGAGGGGAAAGGATGGTGGAAAGGTTGCGGAGGATGCTTCCATAGGTCTTGGGAGGTAGAGTGACAGCCTTTGGTCAACCTTGACAGTACCATTTGATGCCAGCGCATTTCGTTTGAACCATTGAAGGAATTGTGGCAAGAATGAAATACCAGCGCGTTGACATCGTACCATCTTCAGCATACACAGCCGAGAGAGCAATGCCAGCGGGTGGTTACCACAATCCGCGATGGTGGCTATCTTGACTCAGAAATCCTCTGCTCCATAAGACTCGGTTCGCGGCCATGAACGTAGACGTTTAAGAGAAACGTCACCAGGCGTTGTCTCAGAGTGTTGTTGGTCTACTTCAATCAGCAAATAATTTTACCTCCGCCATTATGACTCCTTCTTCACTCGCAATCATCGTCTTGCTCAATATCAGCCTCTAGGTTCTGCCAAAACGGTTTCAAGGCCGGCAAGCTGCGTCTTGCCACTTTTCACCATGGCCAGGCTCGGGAAGCCACTCTGGAATATCGGGGATCATCCTCTAGCATCGGAACAGCTCAATATCAGACCCAAAAGCTGACCTCGACAGATCAAAGATGGCAAGTAGCTGCGAAGCCCCGGACGGGTCGTTGAGTCATGTAGCTGCGGGAACGTTTTGGTCTCTTGACGCGCAGAGCTGCTGAAACGCCGTTTTCAGAGACCTTTCTGCTTTGTACAGTGTCCAATGGATCCTGCTGAGCCATTTGTTGGAGGAAAGGCTTTGCTGGGGATTCGCTGTCGGCAAAACTCCGTCACTTCAAGTTGCAACGCGAGGCGGTTTCTTGGCGCTGCTGCGGTCGAGGCTTTTAAGTTATCGATAAAGCGCCTTCCTCGGCCTCCTTCCAGACCGTCGATTCTCTCAGCCTCGAGCGCCTCTCTCTTCGTTAGGTATCTACCTACCTGCCTTAGGTACGACATAATGTTGAGATAGTATCTCGACGCTCATGATCCCGCACTAGCATACTCCCATACTATCGTGGGTCTAGCATGCAGGTAGTTCTGGAAGATCGACCGGCTACGGTAAGACGCATTGACTTGGAAAGAACCTCCTCGCCAAATTGACTGCGCGCCTATCTGACGACCCTGAGAGCGGCTTTCCCCCGGCGAGATCCTTGTAATGCATGATCCACTGTTGTTGTTGTTTTACAAGGGTGGTGTAGATTTGGCAAATGCAGCCTAGGACAACACATCATCCCTGACGGACCTTCTCCTTACCTGCTCTTGGTCAAGTGTCAACGGCAATAGATCTGATAGCCATTCGCGAAGCGCGACTTCTGTCCGCTCACTGATGGCGGATCCTTCCCTTCTCTTCCTCTTTGAAGACCATGAAATTTGTAGGCATGCTATTAACAATATTAACATCGCCAGCGTCAGGAGACTATACTTATTGGGTCGATGACTCCTGCAAACATTATCGAAACGACGCATTTTCAAAAGGTCTTTTTGGAGCTAAGGACATGGCGAGGTCAGGGTTGAGAAGATTGTATAACAATTCAGACCACTACATTGACACAGTGTTTCAAAGAATATTCAAAACTACCAGAGCTCGAAACTCGGAGAACGCTACCGGCAAGGTCACAGGTGCAAGGTCCTTTCTTACAAGGCTTTGAACCTATACTGATATAGTCTGTGAGCCAGAAGTTCTTCAAGCAATTTCGAATATGTCTATAACCGACGCGCGGGACAATGCGAACTATCGCTATTATTGCGACAACGATCCTCAAGAAGAAGATGGTTCTTCTCGGTGGACGCTTCGTCCAGACCCGCCCATCGAAGAACGCTCAAAGGGGTACATACCACAGAAAAACCGACAGAGGTTGCCCTCAATAGAACCCCCTCTTCTTCCTTATCAAGAATGGGAAGATGTTGCAAATGGTGGTGCGGAAATGAAAGTTGAATTCCTTGTCGAGTTAAATACTGATCTTCTGGCTTTTCCTTATAGTGATAATGGGTGACACCATGGGATGTCAAAGTCCTCGCCTTTTAGCAGTGACTTATCCATTAACCAAGTGGCACCATACTCCGGATCCATTGCCTGGCAGAGAAAATAGAGCTACAGCTACGGTTTGTGTACCGAACCACCCACTTTGGGGATATTTTTGGACAAGAACAATGCTGAAAAAGGCTCATCCCCGTAGATCTGCAATTATCAACTAGACGGTTATATTCATTCTTTCGACAACTTTCCCCGGGACGCGGATTTAAGCGTGCAATTTAGTCATACTTCTTCAACAATACACAGTATCAATACGATGACTGCTATCACAGTACTCCACGAGGTTCGTCATTCATCCTTGCTAAGCTAAGCTTCATTGGAATGCTCATGACCTTCCTCTTCTAGTTCTGCCATTTCCCTCCTTGGAGACGTGAGATCCCCATCCTCTCCCTCCGCATTCTACATTTTGCTAACCACTCAACTTTCTCTATCCAGACGATGACCAGCTATCTCCAAGAATTCCCGGCGATAGAGCCTACGGTTGGGAGGACGTCCAAGCTATTCCTACCCCAAGAGACTCTCTCAATAACTGTGACAACTATGTGTACGGGCTCTCCACAGTGCGTCGAGTTTTCTTGATTAGTTCTGATATGTCCTTGTAGGTACTTTGCTGTCCTTGCGAAACTTGCCGATCGCCAGTTCCGATTATCGAATGTAGAAATATTGGCGGGTGTGGGAAGCATGATGTACGTTTCTAATTTTTAATACTCTGAAGGGAAGTACGCGCCGTCATATACAGCTATGAAAGAGAAATTTTGCACACGGATGAAGGGGTGAGATTAGATAATGTTATCCGCGCGTGCTTGGACGTCAAGAAGGACCCGTGTGGGTCAGATGGTCTGGTGGGTAAAATGATGTCTTTAGGACATATAATTTCCTCTCCGGAAATCAAAGCCGGAGTCAATAGAATCCGAGAACCTTAAAATTCAAAGTCAAGCGATCAACACAGTTCCCTCCCTATCCACTACCCTCCTCACCACCCCCGGCTTAACCACCCACTCCGCATCCGTCGCCTTCCCATCCCCATCCCACCCAAAATCCAACACCCCGCCGCCTCTTACCCTCACCCCTCTCACCTTGCCTCCACCCCACGCCGCCGGAATCGCCGGCCCAACCACCACATCCCCCACCCCGCGCACATCCCTTACCAGCATCTCCACCACCGCCCCATTAACCCCAAAATTCGCGTCGATCTGGAACGGCTCGTTCCGCCCGCTGTACATGCTCAGCCCGTTGTCCGCAATGTTCTCGGCGAGCGCGAAGCGCAGCTCGTAGTAGGCCTGAGACGAAGAGTTGAGGCGCGCCCAGCAGGCGGAGCGCCAGAGCTTCTCCCAGCCGGCGTTGGCGTCCGGGCCGGCGCCCGGGCCGCGGGAGAGGAGGGTGGTGTGGACGGCGGAGGAGATGGAGGAGGGGTCGGGGTAGGTGGGGTGGGAGGTGTTTGTGGTTGTGGTGTTTGTGGAGGCCGGGGCGGGGAGGGGGTTGATGAGGCTGTATCCCGGGTACCAGCCGTAGAGGTTGGAGAGGTGGCGGTGGGTGTCGTTTTGGACGTCGAGGTCGAGCTTCCATTCTTGAATTTGGTTCCAGGAGCCGATGTGGATGCCCCGATCTAGGGCATTTAGGGTGCTGGAGACATTGACGAGGAAGGTGGGATCTTCGGATGCGGGAGCGGAGGAGAGGATGTTTGCGAAGAGTTCCGAGAGGAGCTGCTGGTAGTGCGTGCAGCCAAAGGTTGTGGGACCGTGTTCGGGGCTGTTGCAAGGATTTACGACGAGAGTTCCGTCGTTAGTGTGCGTGTCTAGCTGGAGCTGTGATAGCCAGAATGCGGCGTGGCCGCGGAGCATAGGGTAGCCGGTTGATGTATACCAAGTGGTATTGCTGGAGTAGTCGTAGTGGTCGAAGACGTGTGTCATCATCCATGCGGCACTGGCTGGGTAATTGGCCCATTGTGCGTCATTCTTCATTGCTGTATGGCCGAATATGTTCATCTCATCGTGGACGACCCAGGCACCAGAGTCAACTGGTGCACCGTAGAGAAGCTGGGCTGTGAGCTCGCCACGAGGGACCCATGTCTGGGCCATGTAATTCCAGAGCGGATCCTGGAGATCACCGAGACCTGTGGCGTCGACAGCCCAATGGTTCATCTGCAGGTTAATGTTCGCGTGGTAGTCACCGCTCCAGGCGTTATAGAGGCCGTACGCCCAGCGACCCTGGAGATTAGGTGGTAAGGAACCCTCTCGTGAAGAACATCTAAAAGAGGTGTTAGAAAGAATGGCAGAATTAGCAGCCGCGGGCTTACATGAATAGATGTCGGGCATATGCTTGCATTAGGGTTTCAAGGTACGGATCGCCAGCTTCAGAGTTAATGTCATACTTGGCAAGGATCTCTGATAACTCAAGTCCCGCTGAGCCAGCCGTGTCGGGTAGCTCTAGCAAGAAGGCATTCGCAAGCAGCTGATAATCTCTCACGTGAGCTGAGTAAAGGTCGGATGGTGACTTCGAAGCTGCTGCGGACGTGCTGCCTTCAACATAGGCGGCGGGGTCTTCACCTCGGAAGGAGAATTGGTGAGCGGCGTCGCCGGCAGAAGCGTCATAATTAGTTCCACCACCTATAACAAGGGTAAAGGAGGTCGCCTTCGTGGAAGCTGGAATGACGAGAGAGCTGGATGAAGAATTTGTGGAATTACTGCATGACGCACTCATAGTAGCGTTGGATGATATCAGTCGAGCAATTAAGTCAACACGCATGCCGATATCAGCCTTTGTCTTTATCAGCGTCCACATCAATGAGCATAACAAAGTTCATACCTGTGTCTGGGACTGCAGACGGACATACTGATCGGCCTCGCTGCAGCTGGCACTCACAAGTGATGCAGACTGCAATTGATTCTCAAGGCTGATAGACACTTCCGGTAGAGTGCTAGTTGACGAGACATCGTAGACGCAAACAGAATCTGGATATGAACAATAGACTCTTGTAGTGACGGTACTAGAGTTTGACTTGAAGACCGATGATTGTGTACCGCTGTCGAAGTCCAGAGAACGGTTATACGCATCGTATGTACCGAAACCGTTGAACGAAACACTCAAATTGCCAGCTACTGCATAGCTGCCATAGTTCAACGCGTCATCATAGAGCTCTGTTAAGTTGCCGGTCCCGTTCTGAAAGATCCATTGCCTGATCCCAGGGAGATATTCTGCCTTTGAAGCTGTGGGATTGCCTCCCTCGTATGAAGTATTTTCGAATGGACCTCCAGACCACAGGCTGTCAATGTTCAAGTTTACCTTCTCTGAACCTGGAGCACCAAACGGGATTGCGCCAAGTCGGCCATTTCCGACAGGGTAGCCTTGACGGATCAAGTCTGAATAGACAGCCGGAGAACTTGACCAAAATCCTTTCGCTGAAACAAGAACTACAGAAGAAGCCAAAGACAAGGTTGCCGAAAGAAGGAAAGACGGCATCTTGCTTTGAGGTCCAGCTCCTCATAAAGCCAGAGTTCGAGGGCCTCAACAAGATTCATGAGCAACAGAACATTCAGAAACTAGAGATTGAAAATGACAGATGAACTACCATATGCCAGACCTCAATTAGGAAGGAAACCTTCATTTGCGGAGACCATGTACTAACGCAGGGAAGGCCATAGGAATTTCTCCGGACGGTCGGGATCAATTTGCCCGAAGAAAACGACATGGCACCCTGCACAGATCTGGCAAGGAAATGGGTTTATCTCATCGGTCAGAAATGCCCAAGAATGATCGAAATTCTTGATCACATCTCGACAAAACAGCGTCGGTAACTCCTGTGTGCAACGACCTGAAGAACGTCTCGATTCCCTGGTGCATTGGTTCTACCATGCATGAAAGCATTGATGGAAAAAGGGTACATCCTGTCTCTGTAAGACTGGAGCTCTTTGGCTCAGATCATTGAAGTTTCATATGATATCGGTAGAGCCTTAGTTACCCGGTAAAAGGTTTGGCTACTTTCTACATTGATGGGTAGATTGTGGAGGGCAATGAAAGTAGAGGAGAATTCACAGATGCTTGGCAGTGCGTGGAACGTGGATTTGGACTTCTAAAAATCCGTGGCGTTAAGCGTCGTAAAAGTGAATATTACACTACTTTCCCTTTCCACCCAATTTTGTCTGTGAATGCCGCAACTTCTAATCCAAAGTGTAGCGACGAGCAGCGAAACATAGCGTGGAAGAAAATTGAAAAATATCCTAATATTCTAGGGCAAGAGCCGCACACATTTATGCTGTCAAAATTTTAAGCACTCAGAAAAATCTGAATCTTAAATTCTGCTACTGCATGACCGCTGCCTTGTTATTCGCAGGTTGAGAACATTCTTTTTACCAAAGGTACGTCTGAAGTAACTTAAGGTGCGTTATTTGCATTCAAGTTGTGGTCGACTTGCGCTCTGAGATTCGCATGGGAGAGAGTCTGTCACTGTTCTCAAGTATAGAAAATTTTCATTACTCTCTGTCTTTCTCGTTTCCTGCTGCTCGGCGAGGCTTTCAGCTTCACTTGCTTTCTTTGAAGCTTGAATGACGAGCGACATATCAGAGCGAAACGCTTCTATGTGAATCTGCTCATCTTCTCCATCATTCCAACGTTCGGCATCCTTTCTCACAATGAGACGGCCAAAGTCCAAAGTCATGCACAATGTTGCAAAGTCAATATCAAGATGGTTTATTAGACACTCAAAATGGACTGATAGTGATACGAAACTACAAAATGGGTGGGTCACGAACGATCATAGCTTCGACTCTCCATCATCGAGCCTCCAATACTCTGTTAGTAGACCCATACCTTCTCAAGGCACCTCGCGATCACCATCACCGCCGCCGCCCTTCGTGGCGACCCAGCGCCCAGCAGCAGTCCGCCGCACTTCGATGGGCCTCAGAATTATTCTTTGCCCATATAATCCCGATTGGGCTTGCGAATTCACTTCTATTGCCAACGATCTGTTGGCGGACCTCGCTGACGAGCAAGCGCCGTACCTCCGAATTGAGCACATTGGGAGCACATCAATCCAAGACATGTCGGCAAAGCCAATCATTGATATCGCTATTGTTGTGGACAAGATACGTCCCTTCATCGATCCTTCGGATCCCTCTACTTTCTACGTTGACAAGGTCCACTACGCCCTCGTCTGGGGAAAACGACCTGGTGGGTATCACTACATTGGGGATGGCGGGATTAAAGGTCGCCCATCTTTCAAATTGTCCAGAGCTGATCTCCCCTGGAGACATGTCTTCTTGATAGAGGAAGGGAGTCTATTGGAGAGGAGCTACATGGACTTTAGAAGAGTGCTGAGAGATGACGCAAACGCGGATCTCAGAGTGGAATATGGCGAACTGAAGGAAGAGCTAGCAGGTCGGGAGTGGGAGGATGTGATGGAATACGCAGAGGCAAAGAATGAGGTAATTAGCAAGGTACTTAGACGGGCTGGATGGTCGGATGAGATGATCTGTGAAAAGGAAGCCCTAGTTAGTAGAGACTGGGATATAGAACTACCCTATTAGCGCACCTTATTAGATGCTGCTGAAGCAGGCAGCCAAAAATACACGAGATAGCGAGATGTACCCATAGATAGACAGACACTTCGACACAGCGTATCAGCGTTCCTCTGGTAAGGAAACCATTGATGCCTCCTAGCGATCGAGCGCTACCGCGCTGGCAGGAATTGTACTGTATGCTGTTGGTGAGCTCTCTGTGTGGGGTATGGATGAGTGGCTGCCCCCCAACTGTGGCTGCGTTGACCCCTAAAGGGTGCCGGATTTTGGCCGTGGTGCCCTTAAAGGTGCGACCATCTTCAATTGCGGCTGACCTTGCTGGGAACTCCACACGGCGCAAACACGGGGCAACGCCGAACGAGGTCTTATCGACGCCTTTTGCCTGCGGTCATTGAGTGTTTGCTATTCGCGACGATGGAGAAATGGTATTCGTTATGGATATCAATGCTGTGCACCATTGCATTTCCTTTTGTTGTCTTCCGATCGTCTCGCGGGTAATATTCGCAAGGTAAGCTCGCAAAAGCATACATTCACGATCGTCTTTCCTATCCATTGAATACTTCGCCCTCGCTGAGCGTTCATGAAGAAAGTTTTAGCCTTCGCCGCTTTAATACCACTAACTTCTGGATACTGGTACTGGATCGATCAAAGTTGTAAGGATGCTCCGAACAACTCGTTTCAGAGGGGTCTCCACGGGGCTCAAGATATGGCGAGAAGCGCCTTAAGAAGACTTCGTAATGAGAGCGATACATATCAAGCCGAGGTACCATTCCGAAATATCGTCAAAGCTAGTAGGTCTAATGACAAGAAGATATTCCAAACAATTTTCAAGACCAGTAGGTCTGAGAATGCGCTGAACGCCGTCGGACTCGTCGAACGTATGCAACGCCTTTTTTTGGTCCAACTTTTGGCATTGTGCTGAACAGCTTTAAGGTATTCTCAGCAATCTTGTGGAGATGCAGCCAACATCTTTCCGTATTGCTGCAAATTTCCGTTACTACTGTGACAACGATCCTCAAGAGAAAGATGGAACATCAAGGTGGAAGATCCGTCCAGATCCCTGGCGGTGGTTTCAGCCTGCAGGTTACATTCTGCAAAAGGATCGACCCAGAAAACCTCATACTGAGGACATTTACGAACCCTTTCAGGAATGGGAGGACCGTAGTAATGGTATTGTCATGGGCATAATGGAGGGCTGCCAGGAACCTAATGTCCAAGGTGTATCATATCCTATTCATGGATGGGCCGACAGTCATGATCACTTAGGGACTTTACCAAGGGCTACAGTCACAGTGCGTGAAGTTTTTGCCTCAGATAATCCGCCTAATTCTCGTCACAGATTTGCGATGCAGCGCTTGAGGGAAAAGTACACTCATTCGAGGATCTTCCTGAAAGTCGCACTTTAGCGTCTAATGTCGAGAATGGACGGGCAATTATCGATGAATTCCAAGCTATAACAGCATCTACTATTCTTCACGAGGTTTCCCACAGCCAATTTTGCCCAATGTGAAGGACTAAACTAATGGTCAACAGTTTTGCCATTTGCCCCCTTGGGAACGTAAGTCCTTTCAGGCATCATCGCGATTTAATCCCTAATTATTCTCACACTCGTCATACCCAAGATTCATACCTCTGCCAGCCTTGACTGACACTTCATGTCTTCAGTCGACGATATTCCATCCCCCTTCCCTGACCCACAACATCAAATCTTTCTCGCTTACGGCTGGCACAATGTACAAGACATAAAAGGGACAGCAGATTCCATCCGCAATGCTGAAAACGTTTTGTATTTTGCTTTATTCGCTAAGCTCGCCGATCTCGGCATCCGCTTGGTTTCAAACCCCATAGGTCGGCGCAATGGGCGCATAGAACGCTCTTAACGACACGTCAATCACAGATTTGGGGCATAGGAGATAAGAATCAAAGCGACAAAGAGAAGGAGACGTTGCAGGAACTCCTTGAGTTTCTGAGGCGCTCATCTCTGGTTTCCAGTGTATGTGATCAATTTCGCCAGTTCATAGTGGCTTATGTCGCCATGTTTGGTGGTTCCTTCGGAGAGTCATCAGCAATCGATTCTTCTAAGCCCGCGTTTCCATCAACATGCATAATTTTGACGCCAAAATAAATCCAGAATGCTCCCGATCCAATCAATAGCACATCCAAAACTCTCGTAACGGTCATAACTTCATCAAGCATTCATCCTATTCCCCATCCCCCCCATCACCCTCCCTCCTAACCAAAACCCTCAACCCCTCACTCCCCTCCCTCTGCAACGGCACAAACATCTCCCTCACCATCCCCACATCCCCATACCCCGTCCGCCACAACCCCAACCTGCCCCCAAACCCCGCCACCACATTCCCCAGCACGATCTGCATCTCCGCCATCGCCAGGTTCTGGCCCGCGCACGCCCGCGTCCCGCGCCCAAACGGCGCCCACTGCCTCTCGAGCCTGCGCCGCTCCTCGGGGGTGCTGCTGCTGCCCTCGAGCCACCGCTCCGGCCGGAAGGCGAGCGGGTCGGGCCCGAAGACGGACGCGTCGTGGTGCAGGTCGGGGATCGACATGCTGATCACGGTCCCCGCGGGGAGGACGTGGTTGTTGTAGACGGTGGGTGCGGTCGGGTTGACGCGGCCCAGACGGCCGGACACGGGGCACAGGATGCGCAGGCCTTCGGTGATGACGGCATTGAGGTAGGGGAGTTTTTCGAAGGCTTTGTAGCTCGTGATGTCCGCACCCGGTTCATCAAGGGGTTTGACCGTTGCGATCTCTTCGCGCAGGCGGGCGAGCTTGTCGCGGTGCGTGAGGAGGAAGTAGGTGATGAGCTGGAGGGTGGAGCCGGTGGTTTCGCCGCCCGCGGCGGTCAGGGCGGAGGCTTCGTGCGTCATGCGGAGCTCGCTCTTCTCGTGGGGCGGGAGCGCAGGGTTGAGGTACAGCTCGTTGAGGATTAAAGGCCATTTGCGCGCTTTCTCGTCAGGGGGGTTGCCCTGGGTCTTGGCGACAAGGGCGGCGTTACGCTTGAGGAGATCGACATGCGCGAGGAGCGCGTACTGGTCTGGTGGGACGAGGTATTTGAGTACCGGTAGGGGGATAGCTTCCAGGATAGGCCAGATGATAGGAAAGTGGCGGTGCAGGAAGCCGAGTCGGAGAATTTGGCGGACGCTGGCGTTGTAGACTTTCTCGAAGGCAGGGTTTTCGAGGTGCTGTGGGGCGGAAGGGAGAGAGTAGGCATTGATTACATCTGTGGAGAAAGATTCGTAGGCGTCGCCAAGGTGTACGGGTTTCTGCGTTGACTCGCATTGTTTGAGGCGGTTAAGCAGAGCCCGGGTGCGGTCGAAAAGCAGAGGCTCAATGCGCGCGATGGCGCTAGGGGAGAAGGACTTGTTGATAGCGGAGCGGCGGAGGCGGTGGAGGTCATGTTTTATGGTACCAAAGGGTGCGAACTGTTGATTTGCGAAGGAAGTGTAGACTGGGTCTTTATCGAGTTTGACATAGGCATTGTATTGTTTGTCGAAGAAGGAAGGATCTCGGACGTGGACTTCTCTGGGATTGATTCTGACGATTGGACCTGAAATAATAATGGGCCTCAGCTTATTGGCTAAGGTTTCCATGGATAGGACGAGAAATGTCGTCAGTGTAACTCACCGTATCTGTCATGAAGCTCTTGGATCTTGAACGAGAATTGACCTCCGCCATCCTTTATACAATCATAGTAAAACTCATACCATGAAGTCGCCCCTGCAAGCTTGGGACCTGGAATCCTAGCTAGAGGGGAAAGGAACGCTCGAAAGGTCAACAACAGAACATAGGAAGTTATCAATATGAGTATAGCAATCACAACGGTTGTCAAGCTTGGGGCGGACACTTGGAACGCGGAAGTACTCGCCATGGTAATCCCACCCGCTTGGAAACTGCTTCCTCTGGCGGGTTCCGCTGATCCCAGAAAGCATCAAGTATTAAAAGTGCGAGTGAAACAAGCGCATCGTCATCGCTTGCCCTGTCTCCCCGCGGACACCAAGCAGGCCTAGATATTGAGAATTTTGCCATCACGTAAAGGATTCGGACGATATCGTGCCCGCATAGCTCTATGATGATATGGGAAAGAATGGTCAATTGAACGTCTCCCATAGGCCAGTGCTACGCCATCAGATTCATCAGCCTCCGCGCATGAAGACTGGAAAGCTAAGATCCAAAGGATCTGTGCCGCTGCTCTGGGCCCTACAGCTGCAATTGTTTGGGGAGTTCATGGACATCGCGCCCCGCCGTGACCACATCGATAGGCGGAATCCTTTAGTACATGCAGCTAATTTAGCAAGAAGCAACCAAACCCAGCCCGCAGATTTGCAGGACCTAGCCCTTGGGCAGGCTTTGCTGCTCCATACTGGGGCTCGCTGTCGTAAACTTCTCCGAGAGCGAGTCTCCGAGGGCGAGGATGTTGGTCTATGTTATTGCACGGTCTAGGTTTTTGAACCGACTTCGAGTGACAAGGGCAAAAGACTAAACAAATCCCGAGCATTGCGGCTATTGGTTGTGTCATGGTTGAGAGGATAACATAACTAATGAACTGACCATCGGAAGCTAACCCTCCATGTTGACCACACTTCAAAACAGTTGAAAGGTCCGCTGTCCTGGCGTCACTAACGACTTAGTTGTATCCACTCTCGGCTATCTTCTGAAACACCTCCATCCTGACCTTCTGCAGCTCTTGACGCGCTTCGTCCAACCCAGCCTTTGCCGTGTCTAGCTTGCCAGCCCAATCTTGTTCTCTCTGCTTCGCGGTCTCAAGCTGGTGTGCAAGATACTCCCTAGCAGCTAACATCTGCTGGTTTCCCTCTTCGATCTTCTGATGAAACTTTAAGTCTCTGTAGAAGTTATCAAAGATCACGTTGCCCACTAAACTGCTTTCTTGAATGTCGATGGCTGCCAATGGTTGAATTTGAGGCTGGAGTCTGCTTGCCTGGTTGACGAGCATGTGTACGTTCGACATTCCGTACTCAGCTTTACCTAAAGCGCTTGACTCGGCTATATCAGTAAACAAACCGCCCACATGGCCCCCTACGTTCATCATGTCACGTTCTGAAGCGCGGAGAGCCTTCTTCATTTCGTCAAGGCATTCATTGATTCGGTCCATCGCTTCGGAGAGAATTGAGACGACTTGTGCTTCATTTCTGGAGGCATACTCGGCTTGGTCGAAAGCTGCTTTGGCTTGGTGCATCTGTTCTTCACGCTCATCCTCACCGGGGAACTCCGGAGTTGGTCCCTCAAAGATGGAATTGTAGAGTGAATCGAGGCACTGTTGCAGTCGATCATGTTCGTTCTTGACAGCTTCCAGATCTGCTGTTTTCTTTCCAGCTTCATGCAGATTTTCGTTGAGCTTGGCCTTTTCTTGCCTGGCGCGATTCTCAGCAGTGAGGGCATCGAAATACTCTTTCTCCTCCTTGCTTGCCTTTGCTTGGAACACTTCTTTCTTTCCACCGATCTTGTAGGCAAATTTCTTCACGTGGCTGTCACGATACCTTTCATGGTCTTTGAGTTCTGCCTTGGTTCTCGAGGCAAGGTGATCTAGGCGCTTCTCGGCGTCTGATAGTTGTCGTGCCGTATCGTCAACATACGCCATGTGTTGCTTCAGTGCCGGCGTTGCGTAATCCGTTTCTGCGAGGCAATACAGCAGACTGGCATTTTGTGTCGCTGCCGACAGGACCTTCTCGTGTGTGGACATTTTCGAATGTGGAAATTAGATGATGCGAGCACGGTGAGGGTGAATGGGAGGTATAGCGGAGTAGAAAGAGATCGCTGAGAATGTGGCGACAATTGTATTCGCGAAAATGGTATGACATCCGCCTTGATAACTTGGAGTTTCGCCGAGGGCTTATCCTGAAATAGCAGCCGAGGTCGGCCATTAGGCTTTCTATGATGGCGCAGCGTTTGATAACGTGAATACTGGTGACCGCTTTTAGGCAGCTTCCGTGCCTATCTGCTCTACCTCGGTAGGTACAGGTAAGTAAGGTACCTTTGACCGCAACTTTGCCGGTTGACTGTATTTAAGGTATTCTATTTTAGCCGGATACAGCAGTTTGTGCAAGAAAGAAAGAACCATCTAGGATGTGCGAAAAGGGAAAGAGCCATCCGGTGTGTGCAAAAGGGAAAGAGCCATGTCTAATGTATCTGAAAAGGAAAGAGCCATAACTTTGGGGACATTATTGCATTATCGTGGGAGCTTAAATAAGCCTCATTGTAAGGTTAATTAGTGCTCAAAACCGGCTTCAGTACGCTCGGGGAATTGCTCTCGTGGATCTTGCGAGAGCAATCCCTCAAGACAGCCAAGATCAAGACTTCATAAATCACGTGACACACATATCCAACGTGAGCCCTCATCCGCTGTCAGCGTCCTTTCTTCTCCTGCTGCGCCGTAAAAGAGCATTACAAGAGCGTAGCACGACCATTGAGACCGAGCCAAGGATGAATGCGAAGCCTGTAACGAGCTGGACGCGCAAAAATTGCGGGCTGTTCGTCTGCTGCAATTTTAGAGCGATAGGCTCAGCAACTAGAGCAACGTCAGATTCATTTCAATGATCAGACCAAGCGACATTCTTACAAGCGGTAGGAATGCCAATTCCGGTCCAGATAATGGAAAGCGCGGCTGGCAGTGCCTCTATCCCTAGTATTTCGGTCAGGAGAGGGGCGATGACCTGTTTAGATTTCAGTCCAGTCCTAATGTCTTCAACTTGGGCTTCCACCGACCGTAAAGAATGTGCCACACACAGTGCCTGCTAGAAATGAGAATGAGAGTATCGATGGATATGATTTAGCCCAAGGCCAGAAAAGGAGCGACAGTAGTCCACAAAGAAATGTTGCATAACCCGCCATGTTGACAACACCAATTCTGTCGCTAAGGAAGCCTACTATTGGGCGCCCAAAACCCATTCCCAGATTGACGAGCGCACCGGCCATAGCTGCTTGTTTGATCCCCAGGCCAGCATCGATACTGCTGTCGGGTATAGAGAATAAGATAAAGGTGTAACCAAGGGTGCTGAGACATGACCAGCCAAGGACTAGGAGGAATCGATAGTCCCTCAGGAGGCTCAAGTCGAAAGCCTGCTGGTTCGGAGAGATTTGTCTGTTTCTATCCCGTATCAACAATGCTGATAGCGAGGTCGTTGTAAGGACCGTAAGCGCAATGACGCGAAACGACCACCTTAGGCCGAGCCTATCGATCATTGCTTCAGCACCTAACGAATATGCCAGTCCCCCTAAGCCACTGCCAGAAGCTGCAATGCTTGTCGCGAAAGATCGCCGTTTATTGAACCATTGAGGCACTATCCCGACTGATCCGACGAAAAGGAAGCTACACCCCCAGCCAAAGCAGAGGCCTTGTGTGAGACAGAGATGCCAGACTTTTGTGGCGAAGCTCGCAAGAATGAGTGAGATCGTCTCGAGGATCACTCCGATAGCTAGGGTAAATCTTGTCCCAAATCTTCGACCAACGTAGGTGACTAGAGGTGCGATAAAGGTAATCTGCGAGATAGAGAGGCCGCCGATGAAAGCGTACGTGATTTCTGAAGCGTCTGTAAAAAGGTTGGAATGAAGATAGTGAGCAAGATAAACGCCAAATGCCTGGTGAACCATTAGTCAGGAAGCAATACAGTCTCGAGCTTTTGATTGAACGGTTTTCCGATGGCTCGCGGTAGCATCCGAAATGCTGTGAGGACTTACTCCATTCACACCCCACGTGTTGGCAATAATCAACAGCATGCAAGCAACACATACCCAGCCATATCCTCCATCAGGCTCCGTTGATAGACTCTGTGTAGCATCAGGTCGAGCATAGGATTCTTCCAACCGAGCCTTGAGTTGAGCATCGTCGACGTTGCTGCTAGTTATAGATACAAGGGAAACTTTGGTTCCCAGTCCCTTCTCATTGGTGTCAGCTTGCTCTACCATGATTTGCAAGAACTTCCAACGATCTTTAAGTCGGCCAGACCATGTCACTGTCCAGGTGAAGCTGGATGCAAGGCCGAGTTGGATGGAGTAGCTGGTACATGAGCACAGGGAAGTCTGGGGGGCCGGGCGATTCCTTAGTGCCTTTCCACCTTGAATGCTCTTGATCTGAGATGCCAGGAACTGCACAGTGCGCCCAACAAAGTCACCGGGTCCACGTGGGCTAGAGCGCTTTACCGCGTGTAATGGTGGCCGGGAACGCGGGATATATCTTCCACATTCACCGTGCACATGGAATCAGGGGTAAGAAAGTAATAGCGGGCGCCACACCGCTTCCCGGTCATCTTGGCGAGCTCCGGTAGTAAATGATATTGCATTGATTTAGGTGTGTCTTTGAAAATTGATCACGGATTAGTACAGCTAGGAACAATGGAGAGCGGCATGAACTAAGGAGAAGATGGTTGCTGCCATGCCGTGCTATGCATGAGGGAGTATATGGTAACGGCCATGAAGGCTGGCATAGATAATTTCACGAGCAGAAGCAATAAGCAAGTAAATAGAATTAAAGCCAAGTCAAAAAGAGCCCGCCGTGTGGTTCTTGCACCCATAGAAAATTTGTGCATAAGAAGGGCTACTAAATAAAGTTGTTTCACCATAGACGCCACTTTCCCATCACGCTGGAGAGGTGGGATGCTGAACAACACGACAAAATAAGAAATACTTAGCGGCACAAGAATTGCATCAGGACCGAGCGACAGGCGTAGGCTGTCATAGGCCGCCTGACAGGTGAAGAAAGGTTCGTCAAAGAGCTGCACGCATTGTACCTTAGCTGGACCTCTACTGTGCGGTGTGGATTAAGAAAGTGGCTGAGGATTGGGATGTGAAGGTGCAGGTTCGGATAACCTTCCCTTGCCAACGTACCTAACAAAGTCTTCTCGCGTGGTCGCCACATGTCCTCGAGGGTTTGCGGTTGTGCGTGGGCAAAGAAGTAGTGCTTTTCTAACACCTTTCAAATGGTCCACATCGGCGGTGATTCCTCCTCATCTTCAAGAACCGCAATAACCTTAAAATTTTTCCCGCGGCTCAACCAGCCGACCTAGGCGAACAGCCGGTGCGGCCTTCGTCCGTGCACTCGCGAAATAAAATGATCATCCAGTAGCTCAACGCCACAGGGGAGACTGGGAATCTCAGTGAAGAACGTGCAAATGAGGTCGGTAAATTTAGAAAGTTGAAAAAAGTACCTTTCAACCTGTCATTGCAACTCTGCTTTCAATCCTCTTAACCTTGTGAAAGGCGACCTGAGCAGTTGACGCCGTCTCAATCAGGATGGTAGAGACTGGTTCTGCAGGATCGCGCACTGAACCTACCTGAGCCCACGTATGAAAAATGGAACATACTGATAGTGTGTTCTCAGGCATGGAAATTATAGCGCCCTGGGAAAGAAGAAAAAGAGAAATTTCATCCTCCGATCTTGGTGACAGATGCAGGTCCTCAAATCCGGCAACGTAGATGGCAGGCAACACAGACCGTCAAGAACCGTTCCTCAACTTGGGGATAGAGTGCTAGTTGGATTACTAGCCCGCGGCTGACTAGCGTCCTAACAAAGCTCTTAGGTGTGACAGCGCAAATCTATTAATGGCATGAGATTAAGGAGCAATGTGATGATAGATGATGAATATCCGAGACCGTGATAGCGACAGACATTATTCTACATTTCGCGCTTTCTGGAGTCTTGTTATCTGATAGACTTGGTAGGCAAAGCCTGCAGCTCACGCCACAAGCCTCTCGACCTTTAAACTCGGGGTAGTGAATGCGTCATGCGGTCATTGACCATCGTAATTAAGGCCGACCACTCTATTGATTTAAGATAGCAGACCAGTCTGATTCCTTGATCCATTTCTCGATTCCACCTTGTGGAATTTCAATCCCAAGCTACATCCATACGTTGTCAGCCATCGTATTTGCGCTCACGGGAGTGATGAAGGCATGAACTCACCTCTTCCGGCTTTTTAACTTCGGGGTCCCCACCATCATACCCAAAATCATTCCAAAAGCCCATCGAATCACCCATCTCGTCATCTAGCGGCGGTCCAATGGCCTTCCTGGCAGCCTCGTCGGAGATCTCCTCGTAGCTGATCGGCACTCCCAGATTTTTCGAGACAAGGCTCACAAGCTCGAGAACGGTCAAGGAGGCCGAGCGCGCAAGGAGCGTGGTACCTGGATGTGTAGTGAGGATAAGTGGTTTGACGAAGAGACCGGTTTCGCGGGAAGCGACAATGAACGGAAGCTTTTTAGCTGGATGGAGAGAAAGTTTGAGCTTTAGAGCTCCTGTCGCGGGATCCTGGTAAAGTAAGTAGTAATTCTAGAAGCGGAAACGAAAAATTCTAGGAACCTTTTTGAAAGCAAAAGGATTCGTCTCTGGATCGCCGATGTGGTTCTCCACATATAGTGGCATGATGAACACAATTGTCTTCTTCGCTAGATCCGGATGGGCGCTGTGAATATAGTCCGTTGCGGCCGCCTTGGCGTCAAAATGGAAAACATTCATGTACTTGCCCTTGCTCCACTTCCTTGCGCTTGAAAGGCTGGACCAGATGAACTTTTCCAGAGTTGGCACTTCAGCAGCGGCGTCGATTACATTCTTCGCTTGAGCAAGCTCGAGATCGTAGGTTACTGGGCCAATGGGCCGAGTAGGCGTGACTTGGGCCCAAGTCGAGGGCTGCTGGAAAAGCGTCCAGAAGTCTGTCACGGCGAAGATGGCGGTAGCGCCTTCGAAAGCAGCTTTGAGAGAAGCCTGGTCTGAGAGATCTCCCTTGGCTAGCTCGACTCCCTTGGTGGAAAGGGATTGTGCGGAAGGCTTGGAAGGGTCCCGAGTCAGGGCTCGGATACGCCATCCTGGAGTGTTTAGGAAGTGAGTTATGACGCTACCGCCTTGGGACCCGGTAGCGCCGAGGACGACGAGGATTTTAGGGCTGGACATTTTGAGAGCCTGAGGTTTGAAGAAATGGAAGAAAAACAGGTAGTTAGATAATGAAAAGATTTGGATGGTGTAACTGGAAGAATAGAGAGGATGGATTGGCGACAGGTGGCTGACCTCTATCTCTTTATATGAACAGACGCCACCTTTATCTCTTTAGAGAATATACAGTCGTATATTAGCGTACAACACCACGCCCCAAAGCATTCATTGCATCTTTGAGCCCAATCAAGCGCCATACCAAATTTGTGGCAGCCCGTCGATCAATCCAGCAGGATGACAAAGCGACCCCGCCAAGCGGGTAGCAAAGATCCCCTGCGGGAAGAATCATGCACCGTCTCCCCGGCGGTAGCGGTTCAAAGCAGAGACATCAATGACGAGCACTCGATGTGATAACCCGAGATAGAGCGTATGGCCTCCGCCAGGATCAGCCGTGCATAGGGGTCAACAGTGCATTGCTTCCGGTGGTCCCGAGGGCGTCGAAATTCTGGATTACTAAATTACTGTCAGCAATGTCATCCAAGAAATTTGAGTTTCAATGTGAGCCGCTTCTTTTAAGGTGCTCAAGGCCACAGCGCGAAAGATGCGAAAGTGTGTAGAAATGTTGCAGTGCCTTGAAAAAACGATGAAGGAGAAGTCTGCGTCGAAGGTCGGCGCCAAATTCCAAACTCAGCCCCAGATCAACCTTGGGTCCCTGGACTGTACATCATTTTCCTCTTCTGTCCTCCGCACGATATCTGTGACTCCTCATCGTTTCGAGGCTGGAATTGACATCTCCAGTCTATCTGTACAGTGCGATGGGGAGGAAGACAGCGCTGTCCTTCAGCAGCGTGTCGCAGCGCCCCAAATTTATGAGAAGGCTTTTTAAGATGCTTACAGACTCGGATAATCATCGACTGCATCTCTCACGCAGCGCTGTCTTTTTTCGCAGAAATAGGAGGGAAACTTGCTTATAGGCCGACGATGCCGGGTCTAGCTTCATCATTACAGCCTTAGGCACAGACACGGCTGATGTGTTACACATAATTTCAGCCTCAAATGAAGATGTTTTCCATCGGAGCAGGCTCAACAGAGGTCTTTGTTCGGGATGACCATGTAAAGCGATTCTCTTGGTGAAGATGCCCCGCGAAGAGGATCTCTATTTCTATCCAGACAATGGCTCCTGCAACAAAGACAACCATGTTCCAGCTCTCCCTTGCCGGAATCGGGTTTTGTGGACGATTTCATTTTCTCACTCTACCACAGCTTGACCAAGCCGATTCGCACCCTAGTTAAGCTCGAGGCCTATATATCCTTTTCGCCTTTTACATTTGACAAGTCCAAGTGCCTGAAAAGGTGAACTAGTAATCTCAAGACGAGGGGAACTCCAAGAAATCCGTATGCTCTACACGCTGCCCCTAACCGATCCAGAATGTGTCAGCTCACTCAACCCCATTACAAGTTTTGTGCCTGCATCGGAGGCCCTACGAGAACACCTTGCCCGAATCCTAGCTCATCTTGCGACACTCTTCTCTCCTCCGCGACTCTAACCCCCATTGTCCTTCACTGCTACTGTCCTCACCACAGCAGCGCCGGTTTTCTATCCGAACGCAAAGGTTCTTCACGCTCGCGTTCCAATTCCCGTTCATCCCGACCACCTCCAGTAGGTGGTCAACCGAACGTCTTGCGTCGTTGGTCGTCAAGGAGGCTCGAGATACCGGACAGACCGGCGAGTGTCGCAGGCGTAGTGGAGGGAGAAAGAATCAGTGCCAGTGGCGGCAGCGGCTTCGAGGGAAAGGACAAAGACAAGAGACCAACGAGTCAGACCTTAGGGAGCCAAACCTTAGGAAGGGCGAAGCTTAGCTCAAAATCTGTCCGCTATCTGCGACCAATAAGCGTGCTAGGGTTCAACTTTGGCTTTAAGGAGAAAGACATGGAGAGGCAGAAGCAAGAAGGATTTGAGAAAGACAAGGAGATTGTCAGGCCGATACCGAGGCGGCCCGTCGCCGCGATTGGGAGGTCACAGAGCGTTATGGGGCGACCGCAAACTACTGGCTCAGGTGCTGTAATACTAAAGGACCCTGAGTTGCTGAGAAGGAGGAGCCGGCTTATGATGGAGGAGAGTGTAAGTCACCCGAGCAGTCTGACGCCTGGGTGGAAAGGGACGAGCAGAATGGTGGAAGAAGGGCTTGACAAGGAAAAAGAAGTGACTGGTACTACGACAGGGTCGGGTGATGATACAGGATTCGAGGAGAAGGACAAGGAGCCTAGAGAAGTGGGAGAGGGAGAAGTGCCTAAAACATTTGAAACGATTCTGAGGAGAACCGCTTCGGAGAAGGACAAGGAGGGCCTAGCGAGGAGGTACGGGGATTGGGAGGGCTATGTCAAGAAGCAGAGAGAGAAGGTCGAGAGTTGGAAGGCGAAGAGCCGTCTCAGGAAGAAAGAGAAAGGGGAAAAGAGAGGCTCGGCAGATGGAGAATGCCAAGTCATGTAGCTACTGTTGACGGGTGAATGGCACGGTGATCTTTACATCTGAGAGGTTTCCGAAATCTGTCTACTCGATCGCGTCTACATTCAAAGAGTATCGGCTCATATCGACCGCTGGACATTTTAGTTGAAATTAGCAACGGCACTAGGGTTTAAGAACCTTCATTCGCGAAAGATCGTCAAAACCCTTGACTAATATTACTCCGCACGGATATTTTCGGCTGAGATCATCAAACTATCCTATCAAGGACCTCCGAACACATTCGTCACACGCCCTATCTTGTTGAGATCCTGCAACGTCGTCTACACTCCTCACTACCCAAATTACTCCCTGTCCCTACAGGGGGGACATTACGCTCAACACCTGCCACACTCACATTTCCGCCCACAACTGCCCCCACAAGATCCGGCGGCAGAACGAACAGCGCGTTGGCCAAATTCGTCGTACCACTATCATCCGCAGCCAATGCGCTTACCAGCTGCGAGTTCCGGCAGCCCGTGTTCTGCATCGTGTGCACGCTGCCCTGTGGGAAAATCGTCATTTTCCCGGGAGAAAGAGTCTCCCTGACCATCCGGGCCCCGTTCTCCATCACCATGTACGTATCCGTGGTCCCCTGGACGGCGACAACGAAGTTGCTAGCCCGCGGGTGGAAGTGTGGCGGGAGCATGGCGCAGGGGCCAAGGTTGAGCATAGCCATGGTGAGGCCGTTGCCAATGGTTGCGGGAAAGGTGGCGGCGTTGGCATTCACGACGCCTCCTGGAGAGAAGGTGTATTTCTCCTGCTTGGTGAAGTCAAAGAGCCAGTCCGAGTCCTTGGGAAGCAGGTCGAGGCGATCGAGGGCGGTGTTGGCCATTTTGAGCTTCGCGACGAGGGAGGGGTTGCTGTCCTTGTCGACGGCTAGGGCCACGGAGGCTAGCGTGGCAATGACAAGGAAGAGAAGGGTGAAGAAGGCCATGGTAAATGTCTTCCAGTTGAAACGACGCTTGCGGTCGGGCGGATCGTGGAACTCTTCGAGTTTGTAGGCGGCGGCTTCTGTCTCAGAAGTGGAAAGGTTGTTGTTTGTGAAATGTTCGGGTTTGTAAGGAAATTGGCGGACACTACTTATGATTCTGTGAAGTGATGCAGAAGGAAGAAGCTGCATTGTGTTATTAATGCTTGGACATCTTTGAGATGGATAAGATTTTGGAAATCTCAGGAAGGGGTAAAGGGAGCCATATATGCTTGACGAGATCTACGAGAGCAAATGATTGTCTCGTAGATACCCATCTTTGGAACTCCGACCTAGTTACTGTCTTGATCCGTCTCTTCGTAACGCGGGGAAGTAATCATCGTCGTCCTCTGAGCCCAGCGATGCCGGATATCACAAGTCCCTATATCCTGAAGCAGAGTGAGCCAATCAGCGCAGCCGCCTTCTGATCTCGATGGAGCCTGCAGACCAGAACTCACGTCATCTGGCACGGTCCGCCTCTTGTTTTTTCTTGTCGACATGGATGCACAGGGCTCAAGGGACCTTTGCCATGACGATCTAGAATTAGACTCGGCGGATGAAGTCGAGAGACAATTGTAGCCTCACGTACTAGCGGCTCCAACGGCCTGTAGGCTCTGATTGCCCAGTTGAAGAGAGCAAAGAGTACGAACCTCGTAGATGCCGATCGATAAGCTTGATAATTGGACCTGAGGACGGCGGGGTAAGGAAGGATTATCGATGTAGAGCGGTGGCAGGGAAACAAGAAACAGCAGTCTTCCGGCGGGGGCGGGTTTCCTTTCACAGCAGGCCGTGTCATTGCCAACATTGACCGCGCCAAAGGCGGTGGTAGTCCGTCATACTACTGCATGATGACAATTACGTGTCTCGCATTGGGGCATCGTAGGCTCTTCTGTACAGAGAGAGAATGCTTAAAACGTACTATGATGCCTAAACAAGGTTTTTCAAGACGAAAACATTGTTAACAGCGGGGATTTTTTTGGCCCGCAGATCTTCGTATGAAGCGGAAAGAGACGATATCTGTGATTACATCTCGAGAGGTAATGAGGCAAGTAGGATCTACACCGCTCAACGACGGAGATGGTAGTACCGCGACCGCGCATGTCACACTGAGACCGTTGATGGCCCAGATAGCCAAGAGAATCAATGCATCAAAGCGTGCTACTCGCTACCTCGAGAGTGACAAAAAAGTACGATGAACCGCAGGGTCAGCCGACACCTACCGTGACCTAAAGAACGCTTTCCTGTCAGGGAGGCTTTCTTGTCTCCGGGCCATTCGGTAGAAGTAGATATAGCTTTGCCATAAAAGTGAGTAGACAGAACTGTTGCCCCTTAGGCTCCAGATTTCTGTCACTCTTGATGAGGTCTTTTCATCAATCCGCCTTCCACTCTCCTCCCCTGACCTCCGTACCAGCAACTCGCCTTCCCACCCTCCTCATACGAGATCTTGCTGCAAAGTTTAAAGCCCTGAAGGGTTGGCGCATCCATTCGCATAAATAAGCTGATAGGAGTCACCCTGTTCATAAGGTCCCGGGCCTTGACCGAAAGAAAGTATATGGCCACAGCGTCCGTCCGGTTCATCGAGATCCATCACCGCGGCATCTGTGTAGATCATGAACAGCTCACACAGACCACCCTGCCCCTGACCGGCCTCTGGAACGTCAACAATGCCTGCACAGCCCTGGTTTTGCATGCAGAGCTGACAGCATGCTGACGGGTCGCGTGTTGGGTACGACATGTAGAGCCTGGCTGCACTGGCTACCGCTGTCGGCGGGCCGAGGGGAAGACTCTCTGTGCCAGACGCAGGGACGTAAGCACTTGTCAATGAGTCCGGGTGACAGGCGGCATTGTAGATGGAACCGACTGTGCTGGGTGCATACTGTTCGGTGATTGTCGTAATATTTGAGGCAGCGGCGTAGTAAGTCTCAGTAGTTGTTACGGTGGATGCGGTGGGCACAGGTGTCCCAGTGGTTGTCGCAAGCGACACTATATCGGTGAGTTTAACGGTGGAAGTAGCATTTAGTGGAGTAATGGTTGTGGTAAGGGTGGTGGTTGGTAGAGTGCTGCACGCCGTAGTGACATCGGAACTAACATACGTGCATTCCACGGACTGCGGCCAAACGTCGTCTAAAGGTTGATTGCTGCCTGAGGCCCAGATGGTATACATTGACGGAGAGCCAGTCAAGTAAGTTGTCGTAGTCGCATTCAAAGTGCCAACAGTCCATGTATGAGCGGCAAACTCATATATAGTCTCCGGATGGATCGTGGTGCCATAAATGGTATTGACTAGCGTATTGGTAAGAATATAATCAAACGTTGGGAGAATTTCTGACACAGTCTCCGCGGGTTGAACGAAATTAGTAGTAACAATATTAACAGCACTTGAAAAGCTGATTGTCGGGACTGGGCTGATCGAACTCGGCCCTCTTGTGCTGAATGTCGAGCAGACTGTCAGGTTCGTCGCGGAGCTTTGTGCAAAAGTGTAGAGTACAATGTTCGCCGTCAGAACTGCGACCGGGATGATAGCCATCTCTGCAGGCAATCTTGCAGGTCCTTCGGGAGAGACTGTCGTTGGTCACCATCCCTGAGGCTCGCTAGATATACATAGTGCCATCTTTGGTACAGAGCATCTTCTTGCTTGTCAGTTACGCCAAAGAACTGCGATCAAGGACAGAGCGCTGAAGAGTCTGACCTCTCACAAGGAGATAGTCCGGAAAGGAACATCTATTGTGTACCACATATTAGTCCATCGAAGCAGGCTAAAGTCAAAGTCACCAAATACAGGGCAGGTGGAACTTGAAAAATCTCAAGGCTCAAGAAGCCAGATGTTGACGTCGTTCAATGGTAATTTGAAGTGGACACAAGACATTTCTAGGGATTCGTAAAGATACACTCGCGTAGATTTTTTGCTTTACCAAAAGCTTTGGACATCACTCTCATTAAATTCGCTCACAATCGTGGATTGCCTAAACGCACGATTAGAAGATTTCGACATTGTACAAATGCGCGGGTAGCAGAGCGAAGCCAAGGCAGGGATATCTCACGAAGGGCGAAACAGAGGCAATCTCTTGACAGATGGTTGAACAAGATCAAGAACCTAAAGTCATTTGCGTACAGCACAGGCTCGTGTTGTGTTGCTCATGATCGCGCGGCTAGACGCAGACGAGGGGAGGGCATTCGTGATGGCTCTTAGTAAAGTTCACCGTCAGCATTGACTTTCTGGAATAAGTTTTCGTGTACTTTGACGCGCGGCGGGGACCTTCTTGAACTGGCATTGTGAAGAATCCTTCCCAATTTCTTCCCGCTGCGTCCACAGCAATAGATTTATGCCGTTCTTGCAGGGTGTTTCGTCTCAAGAAGGGATGAATCACACGTCTCGTAGGGCGTCGCTCCAGAAGAGGGTCTAACAGGCGCGGGAGAAGGTCATTGTGTTAGAATGCCGTATAATCCTTCCCCCCATGCATTTCCCTGATTTGGCTAGCATCTTCCTCCAACATCTCCTGTCCTCGCCTTATTCGTCAAGGCGATCATATTCGCTGACATGATCGGTAATATTCCTCAGGTACCGAAACTGCTGAGACGCATGAATCTGGTGTTCCTCCCTTTCTCTTCGCACGGGTTGTGACCGTTGGTTCGCAGATCCTCTGCGACCTTCGACCTGGCAACCGGCCGCCATGACCAACCCACAACGAGGAGGCTTAATATTCCCCCTGATTCTTCCGAAGAAGTTAGGAGGTATCTGCTATAACACACTCTCTAGCACAGTCCTCGGCTTCGGCCCCGCCAAGACAAGTACTTATCCAGAAAAGATAATGGAGCTGGACAAGCGGGCGAATGAGATTCGCCGTGCAAACTTCATCTGGCTCAAGATAGAATCTAAACATTAGAATCTTCTCCAACATTACCGAATCCCTTTACAATGCTAACTGATCATTGCAGCCGCAGTCTTACTTCTATGCGTTTACAGCCATTTATACTATTTACGCTCAGTTATCTGCTCCCGCAACAGTTCCGCCTAGTAACTTTATGTGAAGAGCAACACTCTTTTCTCACAGAGACCACTAAAAAGTTCCAGTCTTTCATCGCATCTGGTTTTGTTTCTTCATGTTGGACACTTCCCTTTTGTCTACATCTTACTTGTTGCATGATGGTAACAAGATTTTTATGAATATCAAGCCGGATCCCGTACACTAGGTCGATGCTCTTCTTTTCGCTCGATTTCGAAGCAATTACGTTCAAACATGATTTTGAGTCTCCTGCAAGCAACCGAAGTGTTGCTTCTCTTTCTCCTATTGTCACCTAGCTCAGTGATCGCAGTAGACGATGACGAGGCTTGCGAGTGGGAAGGACCTGATCTGAGACCCGGTCTTGGTGTCGAGTTTGAATCCAGTGATCTACGATTTGGTGCGGATTGTAATGCAGAAAAAACATATAACTCTAAGGGCAAACCGGTCATCGGCTTTCAAGAAAACACTTGGATGCTCACAGGAGATACTACCGTCGGCCAGGCAGGTATTCTAAGTGCAGAATACATAATCAATGGCAAAACATGCAAACTGGGAACAAATGCGGCGGTGAGAGCGGCTCATGATATTGAGCAGGACCTTGTGAGTCATAATCTTAAGAACACACTTTTACGGATTTTTAAACCTTCCAAACTTGTCAGGTGAATTGGAATCCATATAGGACTATGCCACACAATCGCTATCAAATTCGGGGAAGTCAGTGCTATCCTTGGAGTGTTTCAAGGCCAAATACTCCCGGCTTCCCTGACAGTCTCCGTTGGGCTCCACAAGTCACAGCACCCATGCCTTTGGCGGCAATCTACGAGCTGTGCGAAAAGGCATTAAATCACGAGCCCTCGTCGATATTGCCAGGGAATCCAGATTTCACCTCCTCACTTTTTTTCGTTCTACCAACTTTCTTCAACATCATGCCACCAGATCTCAGACCGAGAAGGTTGACCAGGGATGTCCTGGGTTTTCTCACAATAGTCCTGTCCTACACCAAAGTCGCGGATGTCTATGAGCCGGATTTCAGTCCGAAAAGGCTCATGGCGATTATGCCTCGGACGAATTTCAAGGCCATTTATTGGCAGGTCATGCGCGATGTTAGAGGGGATTTGTTTCGCATCATCCAGTATCTTGCATGCTACAGGTGGGAGAACCGTAGGTACAGGTAAGTGGCATAAAGGCGATCGTCTTCAATATGTGGAACGTTGGAAGCAACACCTCTGACGAAGGATTTACCGATCGTGGACTACGCAATATCGTCCAATTCCTCAACATACACTCTAACCTGTTCTACATCCCGAACCGAGAATCTATCCCTTGACCACTAGTTCTTTCATTCTTTGTCCCATTTCTCCTCTTCTAGAAACCTCTGCACCCTTATCATCCAAATCTCCCGGCCTATCCCATCTCAGGGCTCCAAAGCATCCCGCTAACTCTCTATTCACCCTCTAGTCTCGACGACGAGTACTGCTACATTGACCGCCGAAGCGGTCACTGGATGCTCAGAGATACTCTCGAGACCAAACGATTCGTTGTCCACGACTCCGTAACCAATACGCAATACGGGCTCCGAGTCCGCGACTGGCTCTACAGCATCATGGATCCCAACCCCCACCGTGACGACGCCCTGACGAGGCTAGACAAGAGGATGGACGGCTCGATCGGCGCGCTGGGTCGCAAGATGGAGTTCGTGTACGGTACAACGCGGCTCGTGCCTATCTGGGAATTTCGTGCTCTTGATCTAGTCAGATATCCCGATTTTGAGGAACTTGTGGGGAATGTCGAGAGGGAGGTTCTGTTTTTGCATAATCAATTCGGATAAGTAATGCGATCGTGTCGAGAGACGTGGATGGCTCCTCCCCGGACTCCAGGTTGAGAAGGGAGGGCCGTTGACTCCGGTACAGCATGCCGTGACCACGTGCTCATAAGTAACATTATCTTTGCCTGGGGGGAAATTTACATTGCACTCTATAGTAGACCGTTCGGAACGCCCGCCTGTGTACCTGAATTTAAGTGAGATCAGGTTAATGGAGACACAGATCCAGCCTGTCAAGGTGTTCTTTGGTTTCCTCAGTCCAGTACAACAATCGTCAGTCATCATGATAAAGTAAACGAAACGTATTTGGTGTTGTATTAATGTTACTTCTACTCAACCAGGAGCAAGGCTCACCCCAGAAACTTCACCTCAGGTCAAAAAGCGGTTGCGCCTAGGAAACACATCATGAGGCTTCGAAGCAAATTATGGTACAATTCCACTGGTAGTCTTTGGGCACCCTACCCTACTACAATACTATTTTGACTTGTTCTTATTACCAGCTTAGGGGATAAGCAGCTTATGCCTTTTTTTTATGGTAAGTCACAAAAAATTTCTGCATAACAGGGAACTGTAGAGATGTAAAAAGTAACGTCAGGTCCTGCCAGGACTCGAACCTGGGTTTCCGGAAATCTTTTTCATATCAGAACTGTTTATAGTGTTAGTAATGCTCAAGGGGATGAAAGGACAGTCTTACTCCGAAGTGATAACCGCTACACTACAGGACCAAATCCATGCACAATCGAAGCTAAAGAAATTTATATAATTTACATAATTTAATTTCAACACTGGGATCGCATAAGTCTTCTAGAGTGGGGTGAGCTAGGTGTGGAGTCCCCTAAGCTTGGCCTACCGCGGAATTTCGATTCCGCCAACCTCCCCTCGAGGGCCTCCGCCTGGATATGAGTCTCGCGCATGGAGCTGTCGTAGGTCAGGTAGTTGCTAATTAGCTTGTTGCCTCGCACGAACATTTCTACCATGTCACCCTCTCCCTCGCCATCCTCTCCGGATACAGATATGCCCCGCATAAAGTTCAAAGTCGATACCTCCCGCGCTCTTGCCCTTACAGAATCCTACAAATCGGTCCTACACACGCTCAAGACTGCTACCTCCTCTACTTCCTCGGCCAGATCACTACCACGTCTAGTATGCGTCTCCAAACTCAAACCCGCCTCCGATATCCTTGCCCTCCACTCCCCCTCCCACTGGCTCCCCCAGCTGCCCTCCTCCGAACAATCTGCCGCGAAAAGCACCTTACCCGAACCAGCCCTCCACTTCGGCGAGAACTACGTGCAAGAGCTCCTCGAGAAATCCAAAATCCTCCCCGACACGATCAGATGGCATTTCATCGGCGGCCTCCAATCCAACAAGGCTGTACAACTCGCCCGCGACGTCCCCGGCCTGTGGGCCGTTGAAAGCGTGGACACTGTCAAAAAAGCAAAATATCTCGACCAAGGGAGGGCGCAGCAGAATCGCGTCCACGACCAGCCGTTGCGCGTGTTCATCCAAGTCAACACCTCGGGCGAGGAGAGCAAATCCGGTGTCCCGCCCAATCTGCCGGAGCCCAAGCCGAAGTACTCGGCCGCGCACGACCAGGAGGCGCTGAAAGAGTATCCTCTCCTCGCTCTGGCGGCGCACATCCAGGATTCGTGCCCGAAGCTGCGTCTTCAAGGGTTGATGACGATCGGGGCGCTGGCGCGGTCGCAGGCTACGACGCCGGAGACGGAGAATGACGACTTTCTCTGCCTAAAGGAGACGAGGGATCGGCTTGAGACCTTACTATTCCTCGATAAGGGGCAGCTGGAGCTTAGCATGGGCATGTCAAACGACTTTGAGGCTGCAATACGGCAAGGCAGTGATGAAGTGAGAATTGGAAGTACGATCTTTGGGGAACGGCCGCCGAAGAAGGAGGCTAAAGTGCTGGAAAACACAGAGGGACAGCAAACGTGATTCCTGGCAGTGGCAAAAGGTGAGCAATAGATAATTTATCGGCCTTTTAGACTGTGTTTCATTTGCATGGAAAGCGTGGCCAATGTAATAACAAAATAGCATAAAGTCGCTAGATATATGCATGATATGCAACAGAATCCCGCGCCGCCACCGATATCATAGATTAAACAGCCCAAAATCCGTCTCCGCCGTGAGGAGAAAAGGAAATTCGTCCTGTGGGCTCTCCTGGTCAGAGACCCACAGATAGGTGGCAGGAGAATTGTCACCTGCATAAATCAGGTTTCTCCTGTTCCTAAGGACAACTTTTCCTGCATACTCTTCAGTAGTACTTGTGGGACGGTGTCTTGGGTTGCACGGATTGTTACGCGGAACATCTAGTAGAGCACCGTTTCGTCAGCACAAGCCGAGGATGGTTCGAACATTCCAGGGAGACCAGCGGGAACGACTTCGATGAACATACCTTCTGCTCATAATTCGGCTCCAATCGTAATAAACATCCACATTTCCCCTTCTCCATCTGGAACACCGCGCAACCCACTATGTTCTTGGCATTTGGATCTACCGCTGTCAGGACTTTCCACTTAAATCCTTCTACTACCCTTCTCGTTGAACTCGGATCCATGGTTTTGGTGCCCTTTCCAACCGTCACTAGCCCGAAGGTATTCTGAGCCTCCAGCGGACCTGCACCGATCTGCTTCCAGCGTTTGAAAAATTCTTCTGCAGAAAGCTCTGATGGCTCCATATATTTGTGGGGAAGAACAGGAAGCTTAAGTGTGTAAGCTTGGAGTGCGCCAGCAAGATAGGAAAGTCGGATGGTCGGACTCTCTTCAAACGGGCCCTTGCACATAAAGAAAGCGGTCTGTTGGACTTGCTGCCCTGCGCCAACATTTGGGTCAGGCAGACTTTTGGTGTCAATCTTGAGACCCTCAGGGCTTGCATTATCAAGTGTAGTAGTAAATGAGCCTACGGGAAATGAAGACTTGTTCGTGAAGTAGAGCTTAACGACGCCGATGTGAGCGCGGTACTCACTACGAATACCGACCTGGATCTGCGCGTCTTCAAAAAGGATGCCTTCTGCGGCGAAGAAAAGACGATTGAAGCCGGGTTCCCAATCGGGGGTAAGGTGAGCGGCAGAAGCGAGGTTCGGGAGTGAGGCTTCAGAGTGGCCATTCATGTCCAGACCAGCAAGGTCTGAGGTCGAGGAGCCGTTTGTGGGCGACTTTTCCACTGGACTAAACGTGGAAGTTCTCGAAGAGATTCCATTTGGAGGGCCAGAAGACGTTCCGTTTACAATGCCGGTAAATGTTCGTTTGAGTCCAGTGGTCTGGGCCATCTGAACCTCTTTCTTATCAGCATTAGCATCCTTTCCACCAACAACCCATGTCCGCTTCTCGCTCGTGCCAACCGACTTCCGGTGAAGGCGTGAGAGGAGAACAGACGCTCTTTCAGAGAACGGAGGCATCTCATCGCACACCGTTCGAAGAAGCTCATCTGTTGGCATGGTAGCCAGGGTTATGTATTCACAGGCTCGTTGCTGAAGTTCAGAGTCAGGAGAATGGCTGTAGAAAGCAAAGACACTGAGCAGTTGAGGTTTTATTTCGGGAAATAGATTGACGAATTTGATGAAAGAGGACAGCAGCAGGGCTCGCGTCGAGTCTGAGCAGCTCATCATCTTCGACTGTAAAGCCATGAATTGCTCAATTGGACTGCAGCCTTGATTATCAGCAATCAGGTGACCGAACTCCCCAAGAAGGTAGCCACCGATCTTAATCAAGGTGTCGTGGCAGTTGTCTCCCTTGACATACTGTAGGATGTTCGAGGCAGCATAAATTTGAAGTTCTTCGTTATTGGTGACGATTTGAACGACCCGTTGCCACACTTCGTCACTCACGTGCTCACCAGCCATGGCCAGGAGCCGGAGAGAGATATCAACGTACCACCTTGCATCAGTGGCATATTTTTCCGTAAGAATAGCAATCTTCAACACCATCTCTTCCCGCATTGCAAAGTCAGCAGTTTGCAAATATCGTAGAAGCTCATTGACAATGGGCTGCGCATTGGTCGTATCACACATGCTATAGAGGAGATCGAGACCTTTTCGGCGCACACTGATGTCACGATCTCTCAGCGATCCGATTATTATATTTTGGTGCTTTTTGATAGGGTCAAGCGTCTCAGCCCTTGCAGCGAAATGTGTCATTGCATCAAGGCCTAAGTATCGTACATTCGTTTCTCGTGATTGAATGAATTTTCCAAGTTTTGAAGAAATTTGCATCATCAGGTTATGTTCGGTATCAAGGTGAATGAGGAGGTTGATGGCTTCGAAAAGGACAGCATTCTGGGCGTTGTTCTGTTGTACATTTTTTGGCATTTCTATAGCGTTTTGAAGAATTCGTTGCACGGATTCCCTTATAATTTCCCTGACATGGGTATCTTCTGTAAGACTCGTCAGCACTGTCTTCCATCGTCAAAGAGAATGACTACCAGAAGGCGGGTAATATTGTAAAATCTTGAGGAATTTGACTTGGATCCATGGGCAAGGAACCTTGTAGTAAAGATAGTCTTCTGAGACATCGCTGTCGACAGCAATTCTCTTTAGTCGTTGTGCCGCCTTGACGTAGCTGCCTTTGTAGGCTTCTGGTCGGTCTTGGATGAGGGCCATCACCAGGGATGTTACAGACAAGGTCACACCCATATCCGAATCGTCCATTAAAGAGATGATTCGTTCGGCCCATTCTTGCTGGACGATGCCCGGGTGTTTCCTGTATAGCCGAAGTAGGGTGAGAGCGGCCTTCTTTTTGACGAAAGATTTGGATGTCCTGTCCGTGTTGTCAGCACACTGGTCGTTGGAGAAATTCACTTTTGACGTACGGCGAGATTAGAAGCCTATGCACATCTGCGCTCAAGGCCTCACCCATCTCTCGTCCTCCCACGTTTGCAACCGCATGCAGCGCCAAGCAGTTGTTGAGCTCATTGTGATCCAACAAGTCCTTCCGAATACTGTTGACGACTAGATGAATGAGTTCATGCTCCTCATGAAGGAACAATGTAACGGCTAGGTATCCGATTTGCTTCTCCGAATATTTGTTTGCTGAGATCAAGTTGACGGCTTCCAGATGTCCGAAGTCCACATTGTACCCCTGAATGTAGATGTAAAGGAGCTTGCAGACGTATTTTTTCTTCTGGTAGCCATCCAAATTTCCACCTTTGAACTTCTGCCGTATGTTGGCGAGCTCTTTGTTGATCCGCTTTTCCTCTAGTTCGCGTGCTCGCGCGTTGCGGAGATCGGCAATGAATTGGACCAGACCTCGCATCGACGACATGTTGACCGAGGCGCCTCAGCCCCAAGGCTGCTCGCCGAAGACACCAGGCTAGGTAGGCTTTGAAGTCTCAGATGCACGGCACCGTCATCATCTGTCAATGCGGGAGAGCCGGGCAAGCATGTCGGGGTTGGTGGCTGATGTGGCCGCGGGGGTTCTCGACCGTTCGTCACGGGCGTTCTCCAGGTCAGCCTGCGATTCAGGAGCAGGTCCGATTGAAAAAGAGGAACAAGAGGACGAGTCATGCAGGGTTCTTCTCGAAAAGTTCCACAATGGAACCGTTTACTCCAAGAGTAAACCTGACCAAAGCCTCGGCGTCGGTGCGGCTCCGACGATCTGCCCAATCAGCATTAGCGCGCCTCAATTCCGCTGTCTGGGGCATTCCGGCTGCACACTACTGCAGAGATATTTACTTTCAGTCGCGCAAGCGCGTGGGATGAGCAAAGATCAAATCGGTTCCATTGCGAACTGCATTAATGAATGCTGCTAATGACTACCAGAATGCGGAAGTTCGATCCGTCGACGACATGGTACCTAGTACTCCTTGCCTCTAACGCCGCTAAATGTCCGAGACGACCTCCTTCAATGTTCGTCACTATGCCTTGCCGGTCGTGAAATCAACCTCGCCCGGCAAGAGACCGCCGTCCGCCGCCCTCTCGCATGTGCAAGACCCTGGAGGATAAGAGCTTTCAGTTCGCTGCTGGACCGCTGCCGATCAGAGGCACTTACCCTTAGAACGTCTCCCGCAGGCGCAAGTGTCTCCCCGGACCTTTTGGTTTTCGACGGCGGCTCTGTCGCATGTACAATGACCGGCCGGGCGCGCGCCTAGGAGAATGGATCAGCACTGGGAGAGTCATCGGCGCAGAGAGGAGGCGTACGGCAAGAGCATCGAGGACCGGCAATGACATTCTCGGTGGCGGATCTCTCGCACGAACAATTCATGGCAGAGTGTTTCCCGCAACTGCACGTTGCCTTTGCCTGGCAGACACATTGTCCAGAGGTTCGGCCGCAGCAGCTTGACGGGACGGTAGACATGGCGGATGGTGGTGAAGGTGTCTATTGCGTAGACTTGTAAGAGGTAGACAGAGTTGATGAGACTGGTCGGTGGAAGGGTATTAAAATTCGAGGAGAGCGACCGGTTGAGCAGGCGGTCGGGGCTCTGTTCTTATGAAAGGCTCTGTCGGACACTGTCTGACCAATGGCCGGGGTGTGATTGGTCGCTGCGCAGGTGGACCCGCTGCCTTGGCTTTCTTTTTTTCTTTACTGCCTTTCCTCGTGACTCTCCATAAGGTGCTTTCCATTGTCAACCTCACACCGACAGAACACGGCCCTCTGCGACCGACAAGGCTCAACTCCTCGTTTCCGCATCTTGATATTGAGCGTTTTCGGTATTCCTATTTCAGTAAAGGGGGGCGCCTCCCTGGTCCGAGCGCACATCTCCTTCCCCGAGCCCACCAGTCCGGTTAAGAACTTCGCTCTTCTAGCTTCACAGCTTTCAATAATGTTTCATATGTATGACAATCCTGATCCGTTGCTAGCAGCCTCTTACACGTGCGCTCGCCCTGCTCGATGCAGCCATCCCGCACTAGAGCGTTTGCGCGCTCTACGAGATACCACTATCTTCGCCCCTGAACACGCTGCTCAGAGGTCCCTGTCTCGTCCAAATATTCATGCCCAGTTTGCTGCCGCTGCTAACCGGCAGCCCTCCATGGATGGTCGCTCGAATTCCACTACCATCTCGATGCAAGTTTTGCCAAAACACAGCATTTCCTTGTATTGGCCGGAACGTGACGCCGGCTTCCCAAGGCTCATCGCAGTTGATATACTGGCACCATCGCTCGTCCTTCGGCGCGTCCAGAAGCGGAAAGTTAGTTCCACCGCCGGTAATGTCATCGCTTGCTGCCACGTAGACGAAGAAGGAAGTCAGCCGATTGCCGCCATACTCGTTTGTCGTATGTGCAGCGGATTCGAACCAGTCGGTGTGCAGGTCGTATTTCTCTCCTTGGCCATACTGTACTAGTTGCAGTGCTTCAAGGTGGTTTCTTGGAGTGTCATAACCCTGAAAGGCTAAGGCGCGATCTTCGATGCAGCGTACTATTGGGTCCCGTGGGATCGTCGTAGACTTTGACGTGCGTGTGGTGGCGTTGACCCGCTTCCCCGATGCGTCATTCACTTCGGAATTCGAAAAGGAACCTCTTCTAGAACGTTATTAGTGGAGCCCAACGGTGAGCCTTGGAGGGTGCCTCCTACGTGACTTCTTGGACATGGACGGCTTCCTTGTCCGTTAAGAAACCTGGCAGATAAATGACAAGGGGGTCTTTAGAGAGTATGCGGACGGAATATCGTGCTTCCCGGCAGCTTTCTCTTTCCAGCCGAACTTGCTCCTCAGCACACCACACTTTGACGTGACCTTCATAGACAATCAGAGAGGCCAGAATGCTCAACAGCAGCCATAGCGCCATTGGGAGATCCCGAAGTACTGATATAGTTAGATTTCACGTGATGGGATCGTGCCGAGAAGAGAGCTAGCTAAATCTCTTTCAGGTGAATTGACCACAGATACGCACAACGTAAGAGAGATGGAATACAACAGGACTGTTAACTTATGCTAGGCGTCCTCCTTCCGTTTCCAAAACTCAGTGAAGAAAGGTGCGTCCTCTGGGGGTAGTCAGGATGTAGGACAGCGTCAACAGCCAGGGAGGGTGGGGCTGAAACTAAGACCGTTGCAACTCCTGAACCCCTGGAGCTGACCGAATAAGGCCCACCCTTGATTGAGCCATATCGTAAGTGACTTTTCAGGATGCTTATTGTCATTTTGCTGAATGCTTTGAACGGATTTATAACTTGTTGCTGGCATCACCGTGCAGCCGCCCCTTCACCTGGCTTTCGTGAAGATAGCTAATTTTTTCTCATGATATTCATCTGCTATAATTTTCAATTCTTGGTACGATGATGATAATCAAATCTTTCGCCTTCTTTCTCTCTGTGTTGAAACCGGCATCTGTTTTTGTTTCGGCGGAATTAAGAGAAAATATCTCGGAGTCAGGCTTTCATTCATTAGTGGCAGCACAAGACTTGGTAATGGCTGCGTGTAGGCAAGCCCTTGCTCGAAAGTTTCATCGCTGAGAAAGCTTACCACTAGACTGCAGTCATTTCTGTAAGGTCTAATGCTTCCAGATAACGAACGACGCTAATGAAGTAAACGCCTCGTTCTAGCCTTCGAGGTGAGTCCCGCAGCACAGTTCTGAGCATTCATTTCCTGTTTTTTATACTCTGACTCCGGTGAGCACAGTGCTTCTAGCCAATCCTTGTATATAGATTATGTGGTAGCTGCGTCGATGTTGCAGCCACCGCTCGTGACGGTCGACTGCACCGTAGAATCAAATCTGTGCAAGAGTTTGGACATCAACGCATTCCCTGCACTCCGCGTTTTCCGCCGTGACGAAGCCTCTGCAACAAGATACCGGGGCTCGAGATATGCAAAGGAGTAAGAGTTCCTCCTGCCGTGGCTAAAGCTTGCCTGTTTACGATATCAGCATCATCTCCTTCATGACAGCCCAATCCCTGCCTCCTATCTCAACCCTTACCTCAACAAACATCACGGCATTCAAATCGCTCCCAAGTCCATCGATATTTATCGCGTACCTTTCCGTATCTGACGCATCTCTAATCCAAACCTTCACCGCCTTCGCTTACGAGCATCACACAACGCTCCCTTTTGCACTAACCGTCGATCCCACTCTGGCAGCTGCCGAAGGTGTTACCACTCCTAGTGTCGTCTGCTATCAACCGTTCATTCACGATGCTATCGCCCTCACCGGCTCGTTCACCGCCGAAACTCTTACTTCGTTCCACAAAACCTGCATCACTCCCTCCATCTTTCCCCTTTCCCACCGCAATATTGACTCTTTTCTTGCCATTCGTAAACCGATCGCATACCTGTTTCTCCCGCGTCAACCGCCATCATCCTCCTCGACGCCGAATGACATCCTACTAGCATCTCTTCACCCCTTCGCAAAAGCGTACAGCCCGTATGTATCATTTGTGCACGTAGACGCAGTGGAGTACGCGCATATGGCGCCGATGCTCGAGCTAGAGGAGGGAAAGTGGCCAGCCTTTGTGGTGCATGACACGATCAGAGATGATGTCTATGTCTATCCGCAGGATGTAGAAATTGGAAGAGACGGCGTGGAGAAGTTGGTGCTAGGGGTGCTACAGCAAACCCTTACGCCAACGAACAGGCGGCCGTCGGGTAGTATCGGAGAGGATGTCATGGAGGAGACGGGAGGCGCTAGTGGACATGATGAGCTGTGATTCAAGATATCTCGAGTCGCACTGGCATAGCCTTGAGAAGGCTTGGAGATTTGATCAGTACACACAGGGGACCGCTTAACATTGACATCAAACGAGTTCATGTTGCTGGACAGCGTGATCGCTCGTCTGAGATAAGGTTCTGGCATTCTCGATGAATGAGGCTTTCCGGATACAAGTACAATGCACTGGCTCACCCGTAACTTCTGATCTTGCAGATTCTCCTCGGTCTGCTAGGCCCTTTGTTCGGCCGAAGCGCTCCGCAACCTCTGAGTAGCGGAAGTCTTCCTGGGCGAACACGACCCCCAAGGCCTTGTATCGCTCACCTCCGATTTCTTCTATCTGGAACGACCTCCTTTTAATTTTGCTTCTGTTCCCAAAATGGCCACCTAGTCCCCACATGTTGTGGGTCATGCTTAAAAGGGAAGTTTCATCCTTGGTAGGGAACTTTTATGTACGATCTCGGGCTTTTACCGATCAGGAACGCGAATGCCGCATTTGAGTTTTGCATTTGGTACTTCGGCATACCAAGTCGAGATGGACAAAATTTTCAAAATGAGTGAATTAATTGTCAAAAGTCTCAGAAATCATATCGAGAAGCTCTCATAGGATGATCATATATCTCTTGGATCCTACGACTACGGTAGATCCGCATCGAGCCCAATAGCCTTCAGACAATAGCAAGCGGGCTCCCCGAGACTTCTCAATCTTATTTCGCATCTCAAGTCAGTCAGCGAAATATCGCTCATCCAGCAATTTTCTGATGCTTCCTGAGTAAGACCCTCAGCTGATATATTCATGATACTTCTCCAAAGTAATAGCTTTCTCCTACAAATCAACCTTAATATAACTAGCCCTTCATCTTACTAGCTCGTTCTACGCCGCTTATTCCGTCAGCAACGACGCCATCATACGGTGCAATGGACGATTCGCCGTCTGGGAGAATGTTGGTCAAGTGATACTCCTCGAACGGCTCTAGGTTACGTCGGTCTCTATTCATCAGAGCGCTCCAGACAGAATGTATGGTCGAGCCTGCACTATCCACCTGTGGTAGGCAAAGATTGGGGGACGGATAGGGTTTGCGAGGGTCATGCGTTGCAGTCGCTCAGCTTTCACCAAGTGGGACAGTGACTTGATGTGGGTGATGCGGTGCACAGGCATCAAGGTGAAATTAGATGCCTTTGCTTCAGTGTCGATGAGAATGCCGACATATTTCTGAGATCCATATCACCAGACATCGCACCACGACATGTTCAGAATTCTTCCTCATGTACTCTCAAAGTCTAGAAGCAAGAGCCAAACTTTAACTTCGGATATCGTTCGAAAGATCTTGTTGTTATCATGGCTCTCAGCGGCTCTGTACGAAGCTGTAAGACGGGTGACATCGTGAAATTCCAGAGCCCTCAGAAATGGTTTCCCGTCGATTTCGTCCTCTCAGAAACGGCAAGCGCAACAATCCTGCTCCAGCTTTTATACTTTCTAGGCTGACCATCTATCGCAACAGATTCTTGCTTCTCAAACTATAGCTACAGATTCCGCCAAGACTCCAAATTTCCCATCTCTTCCAACCGAAAACATGCTGGCAATCTATGATGAGCTTTTCTCATCGGTCAAAGATTGAGGCTGCTGGTCAATAACCTGCAAAAATTTAGGAAGAGTAGCAAAGCTAGGGGCAATGCTTTCGATAGCAAAACTTGGTCATGCGAACATCGACGCTGAAATTTCAGCTACCAAGGAGCTCGGATATCGCAACCAGAAATCAGGCAATGCCAATCTCTTAGACTCTTATCTTGCCAGACTTCTGGATCTCAAAGATGAAATTGCCCAAGACATGTCGCGCTTGACATTCATAACGTCCCGCGAGTTTCAAGAGACGATATATTTAATTAGAGATTGCCGCAAGGAAAAGGCCTTAAAAATAGCGATGGAGCATGTCGGTCTATATATGGGCGAAGAGTTAAAGCTCTGCGGGTGGTGCTCACGCTCTGAAGCATGTTAAATACTTTTGTATTAGCCTGGAGGAGACATGAAATGACGAGGTGAGGCATCGTCTTTGCCGGTAACAGGCTCGGTGTGGCTCTTCGGTGAGCTTCTCTTCGCTGTACAAGGCCGTCCTGCAGCGGCTGAGAACTTCGTCACTCTTTTGACCAGAGCAAAATTCCACGATTCGTACTATGCTTAATTGGCGTGCCGTGAAACTATGTTCCTTCGCTTGTCTACGTAATGATTGGTGGACCCGAGATGGCGCGGAGACTGGAAAAATTCTTGGCAGCCTGGAGTTGAAAACACACCAATCTACGCTTCTTCTTTCACCCAACCGGAAATATCTTCTTCTTATCCGCGAGATCAAATGCATTCAAATTGCAGAGCCATGACTGTCATCTCGGCATTCTAAAGAATCTTCCGGTGAGGGCAGGAAAATGCTACCTAGATCCGCTATTGACCAGAGACCCTTGATCTATCGCAAAGCAATGCATTGTTCCTCGATCTGGACCATGCATTGCCCTTGTTCGTCTGCCTAGCTGCATACCCACGAATCTTTCGTTGTCTTTCTAATTAAGTATCGTTGAATTGACCCACTATCGGCTTCTCGGAATTAGAGCTGTCTCAGACTAGCACTCTACCCTCATTGAATGCTCTCGGTGTCTTGAGAAGAAATATACCGCAATGGCACTTCTTTAGTCCTTCTGAAACTCGTCAGATGCCTCTGTACAAGCCAGTATACTTGTTACACATGCGTCAACTTTTCTGACGCCTGGACAATTTAATTTTCAAGTCTCAACAAAAGCATCTTGGAGGATCGGTATCTAGTTGGCACCCGCCTGGCGCATATTGGATGCGCCACGATCTCTGACATCCAGCCTCGTATCACTCCGAATGGCGTGTCCCAGATAACTCTAATTCCGAAAAGCCGATAGTAATTTCCTATGTGCAGTTGTTTTGCTCCCCTTCGTTCCATTACGGGGAGTATTATTCCGTCATATGTATTACCCAATCAGAGCTCTTCTCTCTAACTAGATTCGGTTTACAAGGTCTTCTTCCGTACAACTTAGGACCTAAACATATCGAACATGGATGGCAAACAAGCTCAAGGCCGGGAACCGGTGCGGCGTTGTACCTTGCATGTCGGGTTTAGAACTACAATCTGTTCTGTGGACAGCTCATACATATATGTATGGAACATGGCTTGTCTTCTAAACACTCTGAGAAGCTTCGCTGGTCTTGCCTGAGTCTATCCAGCCATGTCTTTCTGCTCACTGCTTGCACTAGCTCTCGCTGGGCTTCCTGCTCTAATAGACGCATACACCTGTACGGTCGGATTCACGGTATGACAATACATCCAATCGCTGACTTTTTGACAGGGAAGAATGTTGTCACTGGAGGAGGCGGTGGATTTACTCCAGGTATTCACTTCAATACCGGGGCAAAGGGAGTCACATACTTGAGGTAGGTCTATTTCTAGCGGCTCGATCGTCACTGCTCGTACTGAAAATAACAGGACGGATATTGGTGGTCTATACAAGCTCAACACTGCAGATGATAGCTGGACACCACTTCTAGACTTTGCCAATGACACAACATGGTAACTCTTAGTGAGAGAACCGGTCTCGTCATTGTACTAACCCTTGTCCAGGCATGACTGGGGAGTTGATGCTGTCGCTTCCGACTTGACAGACACACAGATCGTTTATGCAGCAGCCGGCATGTATACCAATAGCTGGTAAGTCCTTTGACACTGAGAGGATCTTTCGATCTAATCAATACCAGGGATCCAAACAACGGCGCGATCCTCAAGAGTACAAATCAGGGATCCACTTGGGCTTCGACCTCCTTACCCTTCAAGGTTGGTGGTAACATGCCAGGGCGGGGGATGGGTGAAAGATTAGCCGTCGACCCGAAGTTAAACAGTGTTCTTTATTTTGGTGCGCGGAGCGGTAACGGCTTATGGAAAAGTGTGAACTCTGGAGCGAATTGGTCAAAGGTTTCAAGCTTCCCTGACGCCGGTATGTGGATTTAGAATTGATGACAAGGAAATGATGCATTACCGGTATAGACTCGAGTTGACACCATCCTAAATAGGGACATACGTCGCCGATTCTTCGGACAGCTCAGGCTACAACAGCGATATTCAAGGCATTGCCTGGGTCACATTTGATACCAACTCTACCACGACAGGCGGCGCCACATCCCGCATTTTTGTAGGAGTTGCCGATAAGGCGAATTCAGTGTACGTTTCTGAGAACGCGGGCTCTACATGGTCTGCGGTTGCAGGCCAGCCTACTGGCTACTTACCTCACAAAGGCAGAATCGCTGCAAAGGAGCACGCATTGTATGTGACTTACAGTGACGGCAGTGGCCCATATGACGGAACAAGTGGTTACGTGTATAGATACGACATTACTGCCAAGACGTGGAAGGACATTTCTCCTGTAGCAGCCTCAACGAACCCAGGCTACGGGTACGGTGGTATTTCAGTCGACGCCCAGAAGCCTGGAACAATAATGGTGGCTGCTCTCAACGAGTGGTGGCCAGATGCAAACATTTGGCGAAGTAACAACTCCGGCGCAAGTTGGACACCCATCTGGGAATTTACAAGCTACCCAAATGAAAACTTCTACTACAGCATGGATAACAGTAACGCACCATGGATTAGCAACGCTAAGTCCCTCGACAACAAGAATATCGGCTGGATGATCGAAGCTCTTGAAATCGACCCTTTTGACAGCAACCATCTCCTCTACGGCACCGGCGAAACAGTTGTCGGTACTCACAATCTCCTCGACTGGGACACCAAGCACAACATATCCCTCAAAATCCTCGCATCAGGCATAGAAGAAACTTCCGTGCAGGGCCTGATTGCCCCTCCAGGTGGCTCTGCCCCTCTACTATCCGCCCTTGGCGACGTTGGTGGTTTTCAACACACTTCCCTCACAAAGGCTCCGACAACCTGGTACACAAATCCGACATATGGCACAACCTCATCCATCGACTACGCTGGCAGCAACACAAAACAGATCGTCCGCGTCGGCAACTCCGGCTCCGACGGCAACCCACAAGTCGCGCTCTCCTACGACGGCGGCGCCAGCTGGTCCGCCGATTACGCCGCGCCAACCACCTACTATGGCGGCAAAGTCGCGCTCTCGGCGCAGGGCACCACGGTGCTCTGGTCCTCCGCCTCCAGCGGCGTCCTCGTCTCCAAGAGCCAAGCCTCCTTCTCTACGGTCAGCAGCCTCCCCTCCAGCGCAGCGATCGCCGCCGACCGCAAAAACGACACCGTCTTCTACGGCGGCAGCGGCGGCTCGATCTACGTCTCACACGACTCGGGCGCGACGTTCGCCAAAGCCGCGTCGCTCGGGTCCAGCACGGCGGTCAACAACATCCAGACGAACCCGAGCGTGGCCGGCGACGTCTGGGCCTCGACGGACAAGGGCCTCTTCCACAGCACGGGCTACGGGACGAACTTTACGCAGCTCGCCGGCCCGACGCAGGGGTGGAGCTTTGCGCTCGGCAAATCCACCGCGAACAGCTACGGGTGGAATGTGTACGGGTTCTTTGGGATCGGCGGGGTGAACGCGCTGTACGAGAGCAAGGATGTGGGGAAGACGTGGACGATGATTGAGGATGCGAAGCATGGGTTTGGGAGCGCGAGCAGTAATCCCGTGGCGGCGAGTGCGGATACGGAGGGGGCGGTGTATGTGGGGACGAATGGGAGGGGGATCTTTGTGGGGACGCCGTAGGTGGAGAGGTGAAAAGATCGGGTAGGGGTTGGAGTGGAGGACTTATATACTTTAGACGCGATGCTTAGGACATAGTATTGATATATTTCACGTGATATCAATAAACGAGATGTAGCGCACGAGATTGGCTGTCATGGAACACCTTTGTAAAACGGGTATCTATTTTCGTTACATTCGTAGAATCTCAGAAACTAAGAAAGTCTCTTGCACTGTACGTTCAACTCCATTTTGAAACCTGCACCAATACATATACATCTTTCAGCCCTTTGCCTAGCTTTCCACACTCACGTCCCCCATCTCCATGTGATCGAATCACGACATGTTATACGAATAATCCCCCCTCGTTTTCTCGCCTTGCAAGATCCGACCACTGAGGATGACCCAAACGCACTCTAGGACGAAAATCATAAACTGCAGGAATTGGATCGTCGGCCCTGTACTTGCGCTCCAAAAAGCCTGGTCGTCGTCCTTTTTCGGAGCCGCAACCCATTTCTTGGGGTCCGTGAAATACTTCACTGCGTTGGCAGTCTGTGTTGTTCCCACCGCGGCGACAATGGCAAGGGTGATGGATGCAGTGGTTAGACACACAGTGAGGGAGCGAAGGAGGGCCGTGCGGGTGCGGAAACAGAGGTCGGTGATGAGGTGCGAGATGAGAGCAAGGCAGAAGAGGGCCATGGCAGGGACAATGAGGTAGAGGAAGATGTGGTCCTTGAGCGTGTAGGCCAAGGAAACCCAATTCTGGGCGTCATCCTTGTCCATCCCCTCGAGACTATGGACCTTATTGACGGCGCTGGATTGAGAGCGGCCAGAGGTGCCGATGCAGTGGGTGCCAGCTTCTTTGGGGCCGGTTAGGCAGATGCCGAAATAGTTCACTTTCATGGACCAATGGAAGTCGCCGGACTTGCCGGTAACGGCCTTTATGTTTATGAGGTAGATGTTTCGTATGCCGGACGAGGTGGACGTGCAGCCGATGAGGGTGAGGACTGGGTGAGGGGTTAGTGAATGACCACAATGGAGGGGGCATTAGAAGGAGGAATACCGTAGAAAAGGATGATGGGAAGGGTGAGGATGTAGAGGCCAAGGCGAAGGCCTGTGTAGGACTGTCGAGACGGTTTGCTGAACATTGTCGCTGGTGAATTGTGGACAATTGGTACGAAACTTTTAAGAGAACAAGAGATGATAGAAAGGGAAACTGGAGCAACGAGGTAGTAGCGACGTGAGGGATGTTCTTGTGCTTTGAGGTCGAGAGCTGTGAATGACTCTAGGCAGATATCACTAGGCACCAGCACCCTCCAGAATCACACTAACTAACTGATAGTCTCAAATAACACTGAAGGGTGCCGGGAGCAAACCGGTAGTTATATCTGTCCCTTGACACTTTACCTTGTACAGTCTCCGGTCTCGACTATTTGTCCTTCTTGACCCCCGGCAGCGTTGCACAGCCATACGGATCGTCGAGTTACACTATTTTGCTGGCTCAAGGCAGACCACCGAATCCGTGACGACATTCGACCTATGAACAATATCCGCCCCCAGATGTCATTGAAACGCACAGAGACAGTCGACACACCTAGACGGGCTCTCCTGGGCGTTGTTGTTGGTGATGGAGGCGCAGCCATATGAATCAGTTTTGATGCCGGTGCTCTGCATTGGGGGCCGACAAGGCTGCTGGCATGACTTGCAAACCACGACATACCACCGCTAAGGCACTTACCCGTCTCTTGTAGCGGATTGAGACGCGTTACAGTGGTCCTCTCTGTTGTCGAAATATTCTATTCGCGCATTCAGGATAAAGAGTTGGCCTGGGATATCCAAAGCAAGAGCCAAGTGTCTTGAAAGTGCTGACCCCCACAATCCAATCAATCTTCGTCCGGCAGCTAAGGATCAGAGTATCCATCTCAGCCACTCGAATAAAGCCCGACAGATCCTCAAAGTGGATGGTGACGAATTGCAGCTGGCGGTTAGAGGAGGCTGATGGAGAGTCAAAACGCCGCAATCCTGAGACGCCCCTAGGAAGTATCCCCAGCCCCAAAATTCGGGGGCTACTTCCGGAGGCTAGAATCTAATTCTTATACCGCGGCAGATCTATGGGGCAGCAAATAAGAAAACATAATTGTGCCTGTTCAGTAATATTCATGTGACAGCGCAGTATTGGAGAGCGCCCATAGGAGCAAACCCTAGGTGTATCGGATAGTGACGTGTGATCGATTTCTAATCAAATTGCGACAAAGACTCTAAGAGAGGCTCCCGCTGAGAGACAGACTAAGCCTTACTCACAATGCTAGAGGGAAAGAGGTCACTAATTATTTCAAATACGGTGCAGAAAGCTCAAAACGTCGTTTCACCGTTAGAAACATGTCCGAGTCCGATATATTGGTAGATGCATATGTAGTAATAGAAACAATGTCCCACAAGCGCTCATTTATGACGTGGGCTCGAGCCCCGTGAGCCCATTCCCATCTTCTTAATTACCATCCCCCGTTTTCTGCCCACCCTCTACATTCACCTTATTCAGATATGTCTGCGTATACTCCTTGACAATGTAGTCCGAGTCGGCAATCGTGAGTGTATCATCCGACCTCAGATTCGCACTTGTGGTCACCCCATCGCGATTTGCGGCTGCGCGAGCGATCGCTTTATCCGCTTCCAAGCTAAGGACTGGTTGCATCGCCTGATCGGTGTCCTTGAGCTTGCCGTATACGTATGCCTCGAGTGCAAACCATGCAATGTTATGGGCATTCCGAATCGCAAGTGGTGGGTTGTCATTCTTCTCCGCATACCGCGCTAGAAGTTTTGCTGTCGCTGGAGTCATGACATAGCGATACTCGTCCTTTGGAGAGTTGGGGAGGACAATCTTGACATCGCTGATGCCACCATGCCTTGTGCCATACACAGGTCCGTTAACTTTGTCGATGAGAGTCAAGGCTTGGACCCAGTGACGGGCGCGAGTGTCATATGAGCGAATGTCGTGCGTGTCGCCATTCTTTCCTTTTTGGCCCTCTTTAATAGCTTTATCGAGAGTAGAGAAAGAGAAAAACCAAGGACAGAACGTCAGAGTAGTGTTAGAGCGGGTACGGTCGCTTGATGGGAGGTTCGCTACGGCAATGGCGGCATGAGTCTCTCCTTCACACGCATGAGGATGATCTTCATTATTTGTGCGACAATAGATAGATGGAGTATCCTCCCCAGACCAGCCCTCGTCGGCGGTGGACGCCCTGTTGAATACCTCTGTGCTACCCCGTCAGATTCGACTTGAAGGATTATGAAAGGGACTTGCCTTGAAGATCTTTCTGATATTTAGCATTCCTAGGCGTTGGACCAAAATAGTCTAAAGCGGCCGTGCTCTCGAAATCGATCTTTTTAACAGCTTTGTCGGTAAGGAGCCTCTGAGCTTCGCGAAACGAGTCCCTAATGGACTCCTTGTCCTTGGCGGAACACCCATTAAAGTTACGAAGGGGTACTTGAGGTCGAGTTTGTTCGAGCATACCTCCGGCTTCGGGACTTGGAGCTGCTAAAGCCGCCGGGGCTGCCGCAGCGAAAAGAAAGAGAAAAGCTGAATGCATGATCAAGAAAGAGCTCACTGGAATTGAAAGCAATCCTACGCAAGCGCAGGGCTAGAATTGACAGAGAAGGAAAATAAGTTCTAAGAGATTCCGTAAACGTGCCAAAGCCAAGCAAGCAAACAGGGAGAGACAAAAAGGAACATTGGGAACGTGCATATCTTAAGACAGTGAGACCAGGCCGTTAAGGGAGGGTACAGCCCGGGGTTCGCCAATCTTAGCGAGATCATAATGTATTTGCGATATGTGCGATCAACAGGAGATCCTATCTACAGGATGGGATGCGACGAGAATGGCGGTTGGTGTGAAAGTTGGGTGAGGTGGGCAGTGCCATGCTGACGAGTGGTTGCTTGTTGGCGAGGCGTTCGGTGACCAGTTAATAGCCTGCGAGGCTAACCTACCAACGCAGCGTTTCGAAGAGTCGACGTTGTGCCGCACACGAGGCAGTGCTAGTCGTCGTTCTCTTAAAGACCTGCCTTTCGCTGTGCATTGATAGTGGACGGTCGAGGAGGTGAGGAAGGAGTTGTGAATGTGCGCCTATTGGAAAGTTGTCATGTTGGGTGCGTGGCATTTAAGAAGCGCCTGCGGGAGATTCTTCGAGTTCTTTGCAACCACCACGCGGCCGTTGATATGCGCACACGTAGCCAATCATGACCATCTTTTCCGACGCGTCAATACGTGGAAGGCTCGCACGCGGGACAAGCGCGACTTTCACGTGAGCTGCCTTCCTGTGTCGATTGTAGAGCCAGCTTCTAGTACCAGGATGCTCGCGGTGTTTTCAAGCCTTGGATCGCATCCGTAGCTATGATCGAACTATTGCGATGGCGGTGGCGAGCGAACCTCGACATGGGCGCCAGCGACAGCTTAATGGAGGATCTACACACCCTCACGAGCCACCTTCATCATCTATCCTAGCCGCACACCTCGCTCCAGCAAACGGAAAATACGCACCTCTAGATTTGGACCGTGAGAACTTCGCTCAACTGCTTAACGAGTCGCTTGGAAGTGACAGTGACGGGCAGCCTAACCTGGCCAATGAGCCTATCGTCAACCATAAGCTCGTTGGCATTATCGTCAAAGCCGGCCTCGAGCATGCCATCAATCGACCTCGAGATCCGTTTGCCGAGGAGGAGGTTTCAGATACGGAGTATGAAGCATTACGCTGTCTAGAGGTCGTCCAGTTGGCATTCAGCAGATGCCCGGAGGTAGCGTATCAAGTGTCTGGCCAAGATGAGCCTGGTCTGAATGATCATGGGACGCCGCTGTTTGTTTGGCTTATCCCAAGACTCACTAACATTCTTGTTCGATGGGTCTCGCCTACGGAGCAGCTGCAGTCAGCTTTCTGGAATTTAGTCGGCTGCATTATCGGATCCGAGACCAGATGCCGCCAGGCGCCTCGATCATGCGGATCAATACTTCAGTATGTCCAAGACTATATCATTGAGCTGGTCTCTGCGATCGAAAGTGATCCATTTTTTCTTGGATCCAAATCTGTGACAGACTCTAGCGAATTCTTTGCCGTCCAAATGGCAAAGCTAAATCTGCATGATGCTTCGTTGCATTTTAGCTTAGGAGTAAGGGGCTTTGATGAAGCTGCCATGGTTTGCTGTTCTCTCATAAAAGTTTTGTCATCTGAAGCAGAATTGGCTGTGCGACCATCAATAGTGATGCGACGGCTTCTGCAGTGGTCTTTAGACATGTTCCAACGTTTGTGGCAGGCTGTGACAGATGTCCTCGAGCAAAGAGTCGTTGCACAAACAGAAAATTTTCATCTGCTTCTGACAATCCTCACAGCACTTTGTAGTATTATTCCTTCCATGCAGAGGCAATCTATTGGGATCTCTTCGAAAGCAAGCCTTCTTTGGGCACAATGCGCAGCAGAGTGCGCCAGGCGAGCAAGTCAAATGGATCACAGCTTTGCAGAGCATCTCTTATCCGAGATTTTGAGTATGATTAATAAAATATCCCGAGACGACAAGACTCAGCAGGCTTTGCGAAGTATTCTATTGCCCGCTTTCGTTTCGACCTTGACGGATAGCCATGCAGTTCAACCAATACAGCAACTTCTTCGGGATTGCAAGGGCCAGATTGAGGCGCTATTAGATACCTCGACAGCACACACAAATTTTTCGACGCTGGCTCCTAGCGCTACATCGATTACTGCTCAGGGCGAATATTGTTCCTTTCAATACTCGGACGGCAACCTGCGACCTCGGAAACGGCTTCGTCTGTCTACAGATGACGAAGATCAGCCAGTCGAATACAATCCATGTCAGAAACTCATTCGTCGCCTCTACCGTTTGCTAGGCTCGCAAGAGGTCTCAGACCTGACCGGACTTTCTGAAATTGCGCCGATGACTTTTGGAAAACTATCCGAAAAGGACCAGTGTCGGGCAATGGAGGAGATTGGCTTGGTATCCTGTGCTGGTAGTGGCTGTCTTCAAACGAACGCTGAAAATGACGTACTGGGTCTATCCTGTCGGATATGTGATGAAGATTATCTATCATCTCCACGGGCTTTGTGGGAAAATACACACGCCAGTGAGCTTTTCGAGGTTCTGTCCGCCATACTACCGGCTTTACAAAAGTCTCCTAAGGCAAGAGTACTTGCATTGCTTGCTCTTCGCCGACTTTTAGCCCATACCTTTGATCCAAGTTATTTTCGGCTCGGCCAAACAGCGCTAGGAGAATGGTGCTTGCATTCTCTCCAAAGCTCTCTGAGGGAAGTGAGAATTGCAGCTGGTATCACTCTGACTGCTTTCATGAGAGCCCATAAAGAGATGCTCCCTGGCCTCTTCCGGAGCAATCGAGTCATCGGCCTGGACTTTCTCCAATCGCTTCTTCAAAAGAGTGAGCCCGCTGTTCAAGAGACATGCATTCTCAGCCTATCTCGAATCGCGGAGATTTCTGGAGACGATGAGCTCAATATTATCCTAGTTCGCTTCATAGAATACCTGGGTCACCCCAATGCATATCTTAGCGCGCTGGTGTATAACGAGATACTCAGAGTTGCCCAGACAAGGGATACTACGCCGCTTGTCTTATTTAAGCCATTCTGGCGCACAATCGCCGTGGTAGTGATTAAAAATATCCAAACTCGGCCAGCTATTGCACAGCAACTGTGCGACTTGCTGAACATGAAAGTCTCGAGCTTGTTGGCAATGACGCAAGAGTATACCCTACCATACCTTGTGCTTACGCGAAAACAAGACATCATCCTGAAGATTGCTAGGGCGCATGGAGCGAGTACCACGCCCTACGAGTTGTGCACACAAAAAACGAATCTTGCCAGTATTTTGACGTTCTTGTTGACGCAGCCATTCGCAGATCCAGAAGAATCGGTGATGGGTCTATTAACTGAAGCGGCTCCCGAGTTCAAGGGCCAAGAGCTCTCCTCATGGGCAAAGCTGGAACCTATTCTGGTTACATGTGAGCTTTTGAAAGCTATCACTGATGCCGGTGAAGGTAAAGCCTCAAGAGTTCACCAAGCTTTACGACTTTTAGCAATCCTTGACTCAAGGCAAGTCTCGAAGAAAGGGGATATTGTTGGCCACTTCCTGGAGGAATACGTACTAGCAATCATCACTGAGTTCAACAACACTCTAAATGACAACAAGATGATGCAGCCAAGCCTGGAGAAGCGCCGCTGTCTTGGTGCGATCGGCGAGTTAATGAAGCTTGGAAAGAGCCGCTTGAACGTCGCCCTGCCGCAGATCGGCGCCTGCTTGCGCTCAGCAATGGAGAATGAACAGCTGCGCGATAAGGCTTTTGAGGTGTGGACAGTTATGATGACCTCTCTCAGGGAGGATGACATGGGGCCTCTGATTGATCAAACACTCGCTATTATAATTCGTTTCTGGGACATCTTCCATGCAGAGACGCAGGACCGCGCATACAATCTCATAGCCGAGATTTTGAAAAACCATACCTCGCTAATTCGTGATACATTCAATACCATGCCTTCACTTGCAACAATCCCAGTCATGGCAAAGTTTGAAGCAGAAATTGAAAGTCTCAAGAGACAGATGGACCTGAAACATCAATTTCTTGCGTATATTGAGCGTTGTAAAGACGAGAACCCAACTGTTGTTGAACAGTGTCTGTCTGAGCTTGTGAAGCATCTAAGACAGCACCAAGAATACCTACATCAAACTGTCTTAAGCGAACAGCCGGACCCGGTTGTCGCTGACCTTAGTCGATGTCTGCTAGACTGCGCCGTAAAATTTGCTGCTACTTCAACGACCAACATCAGCTGTCTATCCGCGCAATGTCTTGGCCTGATAGGCTGCCTGGATCCAAATAAAATCGAAACCGTGAAAGAAAAGCCAACGATATTAGTAACGTCAAACTTCTCTAAAGCTGAAGAAGCCTTTGATTTTATTATGTTCTCCATACAGCACGTCTTGGTTAAAGCTTTTCTCTCCGCCATAAATACAAGGTCTCAAGGATTTCTCTCTTGGGCTATTCAGGAATTGTTGAAGCTCTGTCAAGGCAATATCGATGGTACTCCTCGAAGTCACACCCTCCGCTCAGAACCGTTTCATCGGCATTGGGCTGATCTTCCAGAAGACGTACGCAACGTGTTGACTCCATTTCTTACGTCAAGATACAATCTGACTGCTGCGAATACGAAAGGAAGGAACTACTCCTATCCTATCTTTCAGTCTGGACTGACTCACGCGGAATGGTTGCGGACAATCGTCCTTGACCTCCTCCAGAAGGCACGAGGCGAGAATGTAAGGCTAGTCTTTGGAATTTTTAGCAAGATCATCAGTGGTCAAGACGTGTCTATTCCCGAGTTTCTCTTACCTTTCATAGCATTGAGTGTTATCATCAACGGAACCCAACAAGAAACACAGCAGCTGATCGACGAGATGCTTCACATTCTTAGTCAACCACTTGCTGGGAGCCACAGTGATCAGGAAAATCTCAAGCTTTGTAGCGAACGCGTGTTTAATGTTCTCGATCATATGTCAAATTGGCATCAAGTAAGGAAGAAACAGCATCAATCGGACCATGCACGACTGGAAAGAGGCATACGTGATCCGTCAATCGATCTCGTGGCGGATCAGATAAAAACTGTGGAGAGAGTTCTAGCTTCAATTCCGCCTGACCTAATTTCAAAGCGCGCAATTGAGTGCAGATCTTTCGCACGTGCATTATTTCACTGGGAACAGTATATCAGACAGGTAAAAGACGGAAACAACTTGAATGTGTCCGAGGATGATTTACTCGAGCGCCTCCAGGAGATATATACACAAATTGATGAACCTGATGGCATCGAAGGCATTTCGGCCCACATGCAAGTCTTGAACATCGATCAACAAGTCCTCGAGCATAGAAGTACTGCGCAATGGACGGCAGTTCAGAGCTGGTATGAAATCAAGCTTGTCGAACAACCTGAAAATGTTGATTTGCAGGTGAATTTATTGACCTGCTTGAAAGAATCCGGTCAGTATGAAATTCTTCTCAATCAGTTCGATGGCCTTGTCACCACTAAAACTCTTCCACAAACAATGCCTTTCGCTGTCGAGGCTGCTTGGGCCACTGGGCAATGGGACCGGCTTGCTAGAATTATCAGCGACTCGCGAGGTTCTGCAAAGTCTGGGGAGTTTAGTCTCGGGGTTGGTTCTGCATTCCTTTCTCTCCGCTCTGGTAATCGAGACATGTTTCAGTCGACTATAGGAAACCTTCAGCGGAGCGTCTCAGGAGGCTTGACGACTACAAACACTATTTCACTACAGGCATGCCACGATGTTTTGCTAAAATTGCATGCACTCGCCGAATTGCAAGAACTTTCCCATGCTAAGCAAGATGAAAGAGACGCTCTTTTCGCCACGATGGATAGACGACTACACCTTTTGGGAAGCTATGTGGCTGACAAACAATACCTGCTGGGGCTGAGAAGGGCGGTCATGCAAATTCTTCCACAGTTTTCAAAGCTTGATCTGGCTACAGCATGGCTCACAACGGCGAAGCTAGCCCGGAAGAGCAATTTCCTAAACCAAGCTTTCAGCGCCGTCTTGCATGCTTCATTACTAGGGGACAAATCTTCCACGATCGAGCATGCAAAGCTTCTCTGGAAAGAAGGTCACCATCGAAAAGCCATTCAGAGCTTGGAGGGTGCAATTGATTCCAAGGTCTTCGCCGCTCAAAGTTTCACCACTAACGAAAATGATTCAGTTACCGCAAGTGCAGCGGCGCATCAACAACAGGGTCAAAACTTTATGACAGCAAAGGCAAGCCTTCTCTTGGCGCGCTGGCTTGACTCAGCTGGTCAAACATCATCAGATGTGATTGTCAAGAATTACCGGCAAGCTGTGAGCCTTCATAGGCAGTGGGAGAAAGGGCATTATGCTCTGGGAAAGCACTACAATAAGCTTCTTGACTCTGAGCGCAGCAAGCCTACGGGGAAAGAGTCGGAGAAGTTTTTATCTGGAGAGCAGACAAAATTGGTCATTGACAATTACCTGCGGTCTCTCACTCTGGGATGTAAATACGTTTTTCAGACAATGCCAAAGGTCTTGACACTTTGGATGGAGCTTTTAGCAGGCGTCGATCAGCCACAAGATCCAAAACGTGGAAATGAACAATTCCAGAACCACTGCATCGCTCAGCGAAAGAAGATTATCAACGAGACGAACGCGCAGATGGAAAAGTACCTTCATCGCTTTCCAGCGGTGACCCTTTATACCATATTGCCACAAGTTGTTGCCCGTATATGTCATCCCAATCCAAAAGCCTGCGATATCTTAGTATTGATGGTAGTCAGAGTTGTCAGAGCCTTCCCTAACCAAGCTATGTGGACCTTGCTAGCTGTCCTCAAATCTAGTAGCAGAGAACGCGCAGTGCGTGGTAAGCGAATAACTACCAAGCTCGCTGAAAACGCCAGCAAATCCAAGGCGGGCCACAAAGAAGCATCAGCTGCGGAACTAAATATGCTGCTGACCCATAGCCAGAAATTTTCAGACGAGCTTCTCCGAGTTTCAGACTTCCACATCGAAGGTAAACCCTCAAAGGTCTCTTTGTCAAGAGACCTTGGATTCAATCACAAGATCGCCCCATCTAAATTGGTTGTTCCGATCGAAGCAGCTTTAACTCCAGCATTCCCAAATAGCGCCGATGCGAGTACGATGAAACGTTTTCGACCTTTTCCAAAGGAGCCAGTCACGATATCGGCATTCCTAGATCAGGCTTCTGTACTTCCGTCTCTTCAACGCCCAAGGAAGCTCACACTCAAAGCATCTGACGGCAAGCTCTATTCGCTAATGGCCAAGCCAAAAGACGACTTACGCAAGGACGCTCGACTGATGGAATTCAACACCACTGTAAATCGATTCCTGTCCAAAGACGTCGAGGCGGCCCGCCGTCGTCTCTATATCCGCACCTATAGCGTTGTTCCTCTAAATGAAGAATGTGGTTTGCTCGAGTGGGTTGAGAATTTGAAGACCCTCCGTGAGATCCTCCTTAATCTTTACAAAGAGCGCGGTGTCAACGTCAATTTTATCGACATCCGCAATAATCTCGACGAAGCTGTCGCTCATCCAAACTCAGACAAAGCCGCCACCGTTTTCAACGAATTTGTCCTTCCAAAGTTTCCCTCAGTCTTCCAAGACTGGTTTGTCGAGACTTTCCCCGATCCCTCCGCCTGGCTCGCAGCACGGCTCCGCTACACCCGCTCCTGTGCCGTAATGTCTATGGTGGGCCACGTTCTCGGTCTTGGCGACCGCCATGGCGAGAACATCCTCCTAGAAGAAGGCAGTGCGGGTGTCCTGCACGTTGACTTCAACTGTCTTTTTGACAAGGGCCTCACCTTTGAGAAACCTGAGACGGTCCCCTTCCGCCTGACGCACAACATGATCGCTGCTATGGGTGTGTATGGCTACGAAGGGCCGTGGCGTAGGTGTGCAGAGATCACACTCTCGCTGCTACGTGCCAACGAGGATGCGCTGATGACCGGGCTTGAAACTTTTGTATATGATCCGACGGCAGAATTTGGAGGGCAAGGCGGGGGAAGGAAGAGGGTGCCGAAGATTGTAGATGGGGTTGAGGTTCCGGGGACTCCAGAGGCAGTGCTGGAGGGAGTGAGAGGTAAGGTCAGAGGGATGCTGCCAAATGAGTCGGTTCCTTTAAGTGTGGGTGGATACGTGGATGTGATGGTAGGGAGAGCGACGGATCCGGGAAGATTGGCAAAGATGTACATTGGCTGGTGTGCCTTTCTTTGAGGATCATAGCATTGGGGTTTGTTTTGAGGGGTCGCATTTTAGAAAACGGCTTATGACTGCATCTCCATTGGAGTTTCTCGTATGAGACTGAATGCTATACTGATCAATATTTTGATGGATACAATCTTGTTGTAAACATAATTTTAATTTTATCGCTTGAAGGCATTAGGAGCAACGGAACGTCAGTATTGGCTGAACAAACACAGGCAATGGTGATATGAGCGGTAAGAAGAGCTTGCTAGTGCGTGCATTGATACGCATGTAATTTAGGCACTTTGGAGGCAGATGTCACTACAGTCGTCTTCTCTCAGTGTGAAACATTCGTGACCTCCTGCAGCTTCTTTGTAGGGGCATCGATGGTCGTGTTTAACACCCGATCCTTCTTAGATCTTGGCATGGGAGCTGGCACGTCATTTAGTAATCTTGGTATGGAGGTAATGGCGGCCTGTTCGTACCTTTCTCATTCTCCTGCACATAGAATCTCCTAAGGAGCATGATCGCTTCCTTGCGATAGAGACCTCCGTAGCTCGAATAGGGTGGATCGATGCTTGGACTACATAAATTTCAGCCATGTTTCAAATTAATTCCCTCTTGAGGAGAAGAATTTTGTCATGTTTGTGTCAAAAGAGAGAAGTCGAGAACTCACTCATTGTGCACGCTCAAGACACTCCCATTTCCACCAAACCGCTCATTTCCACAGCCGTAGTACACCGTCCGGATGCCGTACTGCCGGAGTGCCGACGCACACATGATGCACGGCTCAACGGTGACATAGAGGTCGGTGTCTTTGAGGATACTGGTCGGATGGGAGGCGAGCAATTGTGAGAGAGCGAGAAATTCGGCGTGGCGAGTTCCCTGTGATAAGTTAGTTCGATGTGGCAAGTTAAGCAGCCATGATCAGAAAAGGACGACGATTTTAAGATGGGCAGAAACATGCCCTCAGAGGCTATGATTTTGAGAGTCTTTCATGCCATAAGCTTACATTTAGCGACCTATTTGTATCGTTCATGCCAGAGCCTACCACCTCGCCATCATGGACGAGGACGCAGCCCACAGGAGTTTCTCCAGTCGCAAGAGCAAGCTCAGCCTAAAGTAATGAGCAACCACCATGGGCGAAAGTCAGAGGTCGCCCGCACCATATCTATAGCTTTCTTCATGAAACACTGGTGCTTCGCCAAGTCCTTGAGGAAAGGCTCTGGGATGTTCTCTGTTTCTGGTTCTTTGTCGATGTGGTCACCCATCACGATTAGCCTTAGCACGGCAAATCCCTATTGTAGAGTGGCGGTAGAGATTGTGGAGAGATGAGCCTAGAAGTCATGAAGACTTGCTGGAACTCAGTGTTATAGCTCTTGCAGAAGTCGGAGTTTTTTCCAACTGGGAAGGAAAGACGTTTGAACCATGGAGTATTCCGATCCCCGGTCTTTCCGCGAAGGCATTCTGTTTACGAAGAAGCTTCCAAGAACAGCAAGTCTTTAGGTGGCTTAAAGTTCTTTGGCGTGAAGGTAGTTTGACATTTCAATTGAGCCGTCTAGATACCAATTAATGGGCAAATGAAGGACGAGGTGTTTTATTCAAGGATTGTTGGATGCAAGCTTGCTAAAAGCGGCGGTGGGTCATCTCCAAATCGAGCTCCCAAAATCATTCCTCCGCAATCCAGATCAAATTCCAGGATTACCTTCATAACCCCCGACCCTTTCTAGTCATGAGATAGCATCTAGTGACATACTGGCCGCTCTCAATTGTCTTTCATCCACCTTCAATCGTCTCTAGAATGCCCTCACCTTCCCGGTCACGCTCACGTGGCCGTTCGCGCACTCGGACTCCAGCGGTAGAACGCGACAACAGCCCGAAAGCCCGCTCAGTCTCTCGATCTCAATCGCCACCACCAGCTCGGTCTCGTACGCCATCACGCTCTCGTTCTCCCCGCCGCTCTATCTCTCCTCGAGCCAGATCATATACAAGGAGCCTCTCGCGCTCGCCAAGACGAAATGGGTATGTCCGAGGGGACAGTCGAAGCCGAAGCCCAGATTACAGAGGGAGGAGAAGTTACAGAGATAGGAGCTATAGTCGCACCCGATCTAGGACCAGAAGCTTGAGCAGAGATAGTGCTACTGGCCGGAGAAGTACAAAGGTGAGGAGGCTTTGGCCGTTGAGACGATGAGTTAGCTGATACGGCTGGCAGATCGTTGTGGAAAAGCTCACCAAGAATGTGACTGAAGCGCATCTACGAGAGATCTTTGGCCATTACGGTGACATTCAGTCAGTCGACCTTCCGATCAACAAACAATGTGTGTTTGGCCCCCGCGATTCTTCAGTGCCGGTCTAACATGAGCAGTCATGACTAACCGCGGCACCGCCTACATTGTATACCACACTTCTTCCGACGCCGAACATGCCATATCCCATATGCACGAAGCTCAACTTGACGGCGCAGTCATAAATGTCAGCATCGTCCTCCCTCGTCGCGCCTTCCCACGTTCCCCTCCCCCGCCTAAGGACAGTCGCAGACCGCCTCCGCCATCGTACAGCTCTCGTGGCCCTGCACCTCCGCCACGTGGCGGCCGTTACGGCAGGTCCCCGCCTCCACTTCGAGGTGTCTATGGAAGGGCGCCCGATCCAAGAGACGACGTGTATCGTCCTGGTCCGCGAGGCCCGCCACCTCGCCGATCTTCATACTCTCGCTCGAGGTCTCGTTCTCCGCTTCCTCGCCGGGGTAGAGGAAGATCTTATACACGCGATCGATCATATTCATATTCAAGGAGCAGGACGCCGCCGAGACGGAGGGCACCGCCGCCACAAAGAGGAGGTGGGAGAGGAAGAAGAAGTCCAAGTTACAGCAGCTACAGCAGTTATTCGAGGAGTAGGTCTCGAAGCTACAGCCGCTCGAGGAGCAGGAGTCGGGGACGCTATGGTGGAAGGAGGTGAAAAAGCCAGCTTGAGATGGAATGTTGAAAGGCTGTTCAATTGGCTATTTGCTGAAAGTGTTTTGAGGAGTGTGAGAACTTCAGGTGGTGATGCTATGAAGTGGTCAGGGGAGACCTCTTCTCATCCTCTAGCGTTCGATGGGAGTGCAGAAACTTTCGGGATATTGGTTCATCTTTTGGCCTTTCTGATGTCAAGCGAATTCTTACACAGCTGTACCTTTGTGATTAGTTATAAGGCTTATGCCCTGGAGGAGTTCTAAGCGTTTGTTCATCGGCGCAATTGCTGCCGAAAAAGGCCCGAATCTTAGAAGATTTCTACCGGGGAAGGTTCGGCGAGCCTGAGAAAGTTTGGCGTTGTGATGCGATCATGGAAGACTTCACACCTTTTCTCTCCTCTCATACAAGCAGTTGTAACTCGACGTCCTCGAAGTCTTCAAAGTGATACTGTTAAGTGTTCTCTGATTGTTGCTTGCCTAGATTCCCTACCATGGGCTGGTTCTGGGCCGACACAGCAACGCAACAAACTCCTATTATTTCGCCGCCTCATCCAATTGCTCCTTCCGATCAAGCGCCTCCGGTAAGTTATGCATGCCTAGCAGACAGTTTCTATCTAACATAGCTACAGCCGGAATGTCCCATGCACAAAGCTGGTTCCACACCGCCGTCATTTCCGCTGCGACAAGACAGTCCGACCCGAACAGAATCATCATGCCCGGTAAAAGCACCAAATAGAAGATCTTGGGGCGATCGATGGTCAAAGCCCGCTGAGAAGCAGATACAAAGTTCAACACCTCAAGCCGAAACAAAATCATCAACTCTATCCGCTCTGAATCCGCTCAACTACATGTTCTCTTCCATCTCCAATGAGCGCTCTGCCGAACAGTCAAGATGCCTACCCCGAGAACGAGAAACCTCCTCAATACCCCGAAGCGACGGCGATGCGCTTTGGGAGTACCCTTCGCCACAGCAGATGTACAATGCGATGCTAAGGAAGGGCTACACCGACACCCCCATTGACGCCGTCGAGTCAATGGTCGCAGTACACAATTTTCTGAACGAAGGAGCATGGCAAGAGATCGTTGGGTGGGAGAATATATTCTCGCGCGGTTTAAGGGAAGGCTGGGCAAAATGTAGACGAGGCGAGGAGAACATTGCGCTTGAAAGGGCGATGGCGGAGGCTATGGCAGAGCCGGTTGAAGATGGGCCGAGGTTAGTACGATTCATGGGCAGGCCTGGAGACATGACACCCAAAGCGCGTATGCTGCAAGTGATGGGTTGGTTGTACCCGTCAAGATTTGGAACCGAGCCGCCGTTTGATAGACACGACTGGTATGTGGCGAGGACGACACCGAGCGGCCAGAAAGAGATACGATACGTCATTGACTATTACTCTGGAGCACCGGAACCGACAGGTGAGCCGGTATTCTACCTAGATATCCGGCCCGCCATCGATGGGCCTACGGCTGCTGTGGAGAGGATGATGAGGTGGGGTGGCGATGCATGGTTTAGGGCGAGTGGGCTTGCTACAAGGGAGGCGAAAGCGGCGGAGAAGGAAAAGGCAAAGGAAAAGGCTAATGCTTGATGGGCAATGCTTCTCTTTTGATTCCTGCATTTTTGGTGACGGATGGTTCTTTAGCGGCATTGTAAATGGTCAGGGATATGGGGCAACAACATAGTAGGACGCTTCATAAGGATTCTGTACAGACGGCTTTCCACTCTTCAGCTTACTGTTAATTTTAGTGAAATCCGACAACGACTTCTTCAGTCATATGCTTTTATTTCAACGATATGTTTCCTCTGATTCGAGTTGGTTACTCCAATTCTCCAATTGCCTTGGGATTTCAAAGTCATTGGACGTTGCGTAGAATTTGCAACTTTTAAATCAACACAGAATTAGGAATATCCGCATCGACGCGAAGCATTTTGCTAGAGATAAAACTAACACGCAATTTACCCCTTTAGGGCCTACATTTACCTGTGAATACTTTAAACCGAAGAAGCACCGGTATTTTACGGGTTTTCTTCGTCAAAATTTGTCTTTGACAAGGGATCCGCGCATCTCCTCAACAAGAATAGCTTTGCCAACCGATTTTGAATGAATATAAGACAGAAAAACAATGTAGGTCTTATGTTTAATATGCTCAGTCAGTATACTTCTCTTATAAGCCTCACGATAGTTATGGTCGAATGCTAGGCGCTGCAACCTACCTTCTACGTTTCTAATGTCCAAAGCAAGTCCTTCCTTCCTTAGTCACATAGGACGGAAGAAGTACTTCCACATTCAGCTCACTTGTAGCCAGTTCTTTACACGAACAATGAGTGTTCTCATTCTTTGTTCATTCTCTAGAGTATCAAGTTAGAGAAACTCTTTTTCACAATGGCTGCACATTTAAACCTCGCTAAACTACGCCATACCCTTCGTCACCACACTAACCCAGCACCACCGGCTATACAGGATCGAAAGACGACACTCGGAAATGCACGGCGGCATTTAAGCTTGCGACCAAGCGTGCTGGAGAGAAATTGCATTATATGGGTATGGCTACATTCTCATTTCTCGTACGCTGTTGAGCCAATCCACAAGCTTTATCTTCTACCCTCGACTTCCGAATACCCAAATATTGGTTGCTGATGGGTGTTAGGAGTTTAAAACACCAGAAGAGAAGACCTCTACCCTTGCCGTGACATCCCCCGGCGGCTATTTTGTGGACATCCGTTTCGATCTCGTCCCACGTCCGGGAGAGTTAGAACCCTGTTCGACCCATCGAAACCTCACATTCTGGGCCTTCGCCGGTACAGTCATTTCAGACCCGATCGAGAGTGTGTCCTACGCTGCACACGCAAAGTGGACACACAGAATCGATACAAGCCTGGAGACATTGCCTGACGAGAAGCTTGATCAAGATAGTCTCGACGAAGGCGACCTTTTCTCGCTCCAGGGCGGTACGTTACTCGAGGTGGGATCTATGTACAACCATGAACTTGGAAGGCAAGCGACATACAAAGAAGATTGGCGACCGACAGATCTCACAGAGGGCCCGCTGGAGTCGGTCGTTGTAGAAGTTGATAATGCTGAGAGATGTACTCGAGGCATGATAGTCCGAACTGGGGCGTTTTGCCAGGGATTGGTTTACGATGTGTCCAGAAAGATCATCGCTGCGGAAAGATGGCGTTTGAATGCGCAGGGTGGATGGGAACGCATAGATCAATTCGGGCAGGACAACTCGAAGGCCGAGAAGGGGGGAGACTCTTCAGGTATCTTACCCTGCAAATGGGCATGTGAGATGAGAGTGCTTGGAGATAAGGCTGAAATTGATGGCCTTTTATGGGAGGTAGTCGAGGTGAAGGTTGGAGATGAGTTTCTAGGGAAGCCTAAATGAATGAAGCTAGGTCGGGATTGGAGACAGCAAAACCCTCGCTAGGAAGATAGATGTGCGAAAGAAGCTCCAAGTGCCCAAAGGACAGTTGGGATCGATATTAATTGCTAGAGTTCGATCCTCAGCAACTACCAGGCCTGGTAGTGTATTCGTCCTTTTGAATTTTCCTCCCAAGGCTGCCCCTTTCGTGAACGTATCTGTATAGTGCCTAAGGTATACCTGGGCAAGCCTTGTCTTGAGCGGAGAAAGGGGTTGAGGACGGGCTTTGTTTCGTCCTCCTCGTTCTTGTGACGACGCCACACATTCATCAACAGCGGCGGCAGCCTTGTGGTCCGTCATCGGCCCATCCATGTCCAGGCAACTCTTTGTGAGTCTTAAAACAGACCATTTAAGATGGCCGCCCCCAAAGCGACGCCTGATGACGCCACAAGCCATGTCAAGCAGCAGTGGCTTGGATACGTGAATCCTTTCAGCCCAGGGCAGCCGCACCTGGCCTCCACCTTGTGATCGTTTGGCGTGAAAGGTAGCCTTCATCATGCGACGCGTTTTCTCTGTCTTTCTTTATTATTACTCATTCCTAAGATATTTCTATTTGTTTCAATGCGCTCGTTCAAGCAACACTGTTTTCATCGCCCATGATAGAGTAGTCGGCTATCACCACCATGCCGAGCAAGCATTCTAGCCGCCGCTCAACCCAGTCCTTTGGGAGCGGCGTCTCTTACATACCTGGACAAGCTACAAATCTCGCGACTCTTTCATCAAAAGCAGCGCATCATGGCCCGTTGTATCGTACGTGTCGCGATTTTGGGATTGTGTGCTCCATGTTGCCGCTACTGCCTAGCATCTTCTTACCGTTTCGTACTAATGACTCCTCCGATGAGCTCTATATGAAGCCGCCAAATATGGGCGGAATGTTTATTTTGGCCTTTGTCTCTATTCTGCAGGCAGTGCTGGGAATCCTTGCGGTTCCGGCGTTCATCGTTCTCCCGGGTGTACTGATCGGCTTGTCACTGTTGGCTGGCAACGGACTCATCACCCTCATCTGTGCCCCGATCCAAGGCCCCACGGATGTCACTCCGTCGAAGGAAACCCTCAAACAGCTCGAGAAAGACTACCCTCATGAGCGATGGATCTTCTTGAATGGGTGCTGCGTCTCCGGCCCAGCCCTTCAAGGCAACATCAACCGTCTTACGCTGACCTTTGGCCGACCAGTTCGTGGCATACATAATCGCACATTCGGTCTTTTTGGCGACTTGACGGAATGCATCATCCAGCGTGCTTTCGGCTACTACACCAAGGAGACGAGATATGCCTACGAATATGTTAAGGCTTACTGTTCAGACCCTGATGTAAATAAGGTGGTTTTGATTGCTCACTCCCAGGGCGGGATCATGGCGAGCAATATTTTGGATCAGCTGTTTGCGGATTTGAACCAGGATGACATTTCGAAGCTCGAAGTGTACACATTTGGCAATGCGGCAGATCATTTTAGTAATCCACTGCGACGCGGGAAAGGAGCTACAACTCCTAGTGGGAAGCCGAGGAGAGTAATCCCTTATATTGAACACTATGCGAACTCCGAAGACATGGTCACAAGATGGGGCGTCCTCTATAGCGTGCAGAATCTAGTGGACAACCGGTTCTGCGGGCAAGTGTTTGTGCATCAAGGTGCTAGCGGCCACATGCTGAACCAGCACTATCTCAGTGTCATGTTTCCACTTCCGGGTCACGTGCCTGCGAAGCAAGAAGGTGTGGACACTGTCCCGTTTCTGGAGCAGAGTGTCAGCGTGGACGAAGACGTTGTCAAGAGGAGATGGGATGCTGCCGAGAGGCAGAAAGGGATTATGCGGACGGAGAGTATGAGTATTTTCACTGTTCTTAAGGAGGGCGTGGATGGGATTAAGAGTCGAGGGACGAGTCCTGTCAGAACGGGAACCGGGCATCTGCTCAAGGAGATTGAGGGAAGGGTCAATATTGTGCAATCCCCTCCAGAGATGGAGGACGACGAGGACGAAGATCATGTTGCATCAGGAAAGACGGTCAGGCAGTTGTCAAGGCTTTGGAGATACTTGGACGGCGGTGATCCAGATGCATCATGAAGAAGTTTGTTTATGGAGAGGGCCTTGTATGAATAGCCTAACCAAATAATGTAAATGCTCATTGATGGCTTCATTTTACTGTCAACCTATCATTATGTTGGGACCTCTTCCAAGTTGACTATTATCTTGACTTGGCATGGCCTGCCATTACCTAGATATGAATATGCGTGGTAGACGGGATATGTATCAGGTTGACGAGGATCTCTTGTAAATGCCGGTGAATGTGATCAATAAGTGAGTGAATGGAAGTTGAATAAAGCTTTCCAACCCCTTTGTTTTCTTCTTAACTCGGCCGCCCACCGGCGACCAGGTTCGGCTCAGCTCCGCCGGGAAAAAAAGTTTAGCGTGTTCCTCGACATAAACACCCTTCGCCTAACTGTCGTCCATCCTCTCGAGCAAGACGCCTCATCGCAGAGTCAAATTCTCCAGACCTCAGCCTGCTCTCCCCTGTCATTGAAGTTGAAGTCTACGGTCAATCCAAGTCTCGGCCTCCAAACAGTTACACCGCCCTCATTCCTTTCCTCCTGCTGCGTTTGATGAAATGCCGCCCAAAAAGCAAGCCGCCGCGAGCGCAGTCACATCAAGAACTACGATGAAGAGAGACGACCCTACCAAAGCCTCGGCGACCAAAGCTATCAACGGAATTCCTAGAAAAAAATCTCCTGCCCCCGTGAAAACTGTTTCGAAAGTAGCGGCCTCCAAAACTGAGCTGCCTAACGGGACTGAATCTACGAAAACAGCTGCCTCTAGCAAACCTACTGCCGCGACAGGCATTATCGCACGATCAATATCTACTTCAAAAACAGCTGATGTCCCAAACCCGAAAGCAATTGAGGCTTCTGCCCCTACTAAAACAGCCGCCACTAAGAGCCGTGCTCGCAGAGTTACGCCAGAAGTTACCGACCAGCAACTAGCTGTCAGCAAGAAGCGCAAAGATGAGGACACTGTCATCGGCGTGACTAATGGAAAGAAACGCAAGGCTGCCGATAATAATGCCACCGGTCGCCCTTCAACGGCCGTCGCGAAGAAAGGAAAACCAGTCAAGGAAAAGGTCGTTATCAATACAGCTCCCAGGCAGGTTTTACATGTCTTTAACTTCGGGACCGGCGACACCGGTGGGGAGCTTGGTCTCGGCCCTGACGTTAGGACTGTGAAGCGACCACGGCTGAATCCCAACCTGCCTGCAGGTCAGGTAGGTGTCGTTCAAGTTGCTTGCGGTGGCATGCATTGTGCGGCCCTGACAAATCAGAACCGGATATATACTTGGGGGGTTAACGACCATGGGGCTTTAGGGAGGGAAACGCAGTGGGAGGGCGGCATGAAGGACATGGACGGAGAAGACACTGACAGCGATGACGCTGAAATGAATCCTTTTGAATCTACACCCACCGCGGTCGATAACAAGCTTTTCCCTGAGAACACCGTTTTTACTCAGGTGGCATGCTCGGACAGCAGTACCTTCGCTGTGACTGACGAGGGCCTTGTTTGGGGCTGGGGCACTTTCAAGGTGAGCTTTCCTGAACTCCCCTGCATGTCAATCACTAAAAATTTCCAGAGTAGCGAAGGCGTAATTGGTTTCTCACCTGCTAATCTAATCCAAACACAGCCTGTTCTCATCTCCAACTTAAAAAACATTACTAAAGTTGTCTGCGGCGGAAATCACGTCCTTGCCCTTAATGCAAAGGGCTCTGTCTTCGCCTGGGGCAGTGGCGAGAAAAACCAACTTGGCCGTCGCATCGTGGAGCGCACTCGCGCCAATGGGCTCATCCCGCGAGAATTTGGCCTTCCAAAGGGTATTACAGACATCTCTGCTGGGTCCTACCACAACTTCGCGGTACACGAAAAATCAGGAAAGGTCTATGCATGGGGCCTGAACAATTTCGGACAGACGGGGATCGAGCAGAACGCCGGGGAGGATGACGCCGTCGTCTTACATCCTACGGTTCTCGGTGCACTGACCGCCAAGGGGAACAGCGCCGTCACTGGCCTTGACGGCGGAGAACACCATTCCATCGCCGTCCAGGCCGACGGCGCATGTCTGACGTGGGGCCGCGTCGACGGCTTCCAGTGCGGGATCAAAGTCGACACTCTGCCCGAACCATCGATCGTCAGAGACGAGCGCGGACACGTCCGCATTCTTACTGTTCCTACCCGCGTCCCTGGGCTCGAAGCCGCATACGCAGCATGTGGCGCGAGACACAGTATCGCAGTGAGCAGGGACGGAAAGGCGTACAGCTGGGGAACGAACAACACGTTTCAGTGCGGAGTGGGGAATGACGACGATGTTGAGGTCGCGGAGTGGATTGACAACACGGCACTTAGGGGGAAGAAGGTTGTTTGGGCGGGAGCGAGCGCGCAGTTCTCGGCTGTGGCCGCTGAGGCGGAGGATGTACAGATGGTCAATGGAATTTGAGGATTTAAGAAGAGAGAGTATGATGGAAGAGAGCGTCACCATGAAAGCGCAAGGGTCCAGGGTCCGGCTGAATGGAGATGGCTGCTTCCCTGCATGGCTGGGTTGCACACGGGGCTTTGTATAATATGACGATTATATGCCCGAATGGTGTGGAAGCCATGGCTGTTTCTACAGCTCGAGATGCTTTCGCACCCCACTTGGGAGGATTTTGTCGAGCTTCAGAAGTCGGGAGAAGCTGCGAAGTATTGGCAACAGTCCACGCTGAGCTGCGCGGATTCTGCATGCTTAGTACTTCTAAGTCTGCTGCGTCTGGAACGTACCCTTGTGCATTTGAGAGCATATAGCATAGCATAGCATACCATTTATCTTGCACCAATGTCTGTATCACTCTTCCTGGGTATCTAAGTGAATATAAACTCATGCATGTGATGGGTATCTTTCCGTCGAATTCGAACGCCTCGCTCATAAATTTGTGTTCCCAATGCCATGCTCTTGAAAAGTGCTCAAATGCATGCTATGCCGTAATTCACAATGTTTACAACAGTCATCCTTATAAGGTCTTCCATTTTTATCCTCTCCTGGTCTCATGGCTCTGCTCTGCCCCCTCAACCTCGCATATCTCCTCTACCATTTTGAGGAACCGGCCTCGGTACTCCACCGGATCCGTCGTAATACTCATCGGTCCTTTCTTCCCAAATATGTTGAACATGTTCACCAGGCCCGTCGTCGCTTTTGGCTGTAGATGGTGCTTCGACCAGAAGAAATCAAGCAGGATAGCTTTGTACAGCCATTTGCCGTCGCTGGAGGGGATCCCTGAACGCCACGTATGGGCGTCGCGCGAGGATCCTGACGGAGGTGGGGAGGGCATGGGTCCGCGGATGAGGAAAAGCGAGTAGTCGACAACGTTACTTTCCTGGAGAAATTGTGTGTCGGACTCGAGAAACCCTGTAAGGGTCATATAGTCTTTGCGCGTGAGACGGACTTTATCTGGGAACTCGTCGATCAGACGTTCCTTGGTTTGATCGCTGGTGAGTTTTCCTTCAAAAAGATCTCGTTCGGGGAAGAAGTATGTGCTCGGTTTGAGATCGTAGGTTTCCCATTTTGGATCGTCTTTCGCTGGTGTTGTACTAATAGGATTTGGAGGAGGTGGGGAGGCAAGCAGGTTCTCCATAACAATGTGGTGGGAGGGGGCGAGACCGAAAGTGCCTCCGAGGGAGGAGAAGGGGCTCGCGTACAGGAGGTCAGTGATTCGGACAAGGAGGCTTGAGGGGTGAGAGCGCATGTAGGTGTGATAGTGGGGGAGGAGTTCATGCTGGAAGAAAGCATATTCGAAATGCCGGGGAAGAGATTTGATCAGGTATCCGCCATTTGGAGTTGTGAAGAAGGTCTAGAGACAATGTTAGTCTAATCTTTAGTGGAAGACATAGGACTTACAGAGCCAGAGTAGCCCAGATCGCCGACAGGTTTCAGCTGCCAGTCCTTTGCGGCTTGGAAGGAATCCAAATATGCAGACTCGTCCAATCTCCAAACCGAAGACCTGAGGTCTTGGAATGCTGTAGCTTCATAGCGTACAAGAGGAAGAGAGAACAGGGAGAAAAAGGAGGTGCTGCGCGAGAGAAAGCTTGGGTTCTGGTCGGAATCTGTACTGAGGGCGCGGACGATCGAATAGCTCAAGGCGCGCTGGTAGAAGCCCATACTGGCAAGCTCGAAAATACGCAATTAGTAGTTCCCCATGGATGGACTATAGAGTTCAAGCCACAGATGAGGACATTGGCTGCGAGCATGTACTTGGAGAGCTTATTGTTCTGTTTTATTTGTCGAGAGGGTTGACGTCATTCTAAGGCAAAGTATTGCGTCCACGCGCTTTCAACCACGCACCTTGACTCGGCCGGTCTTCACTTTTTACTAACAGGCCGCTCCTCTGAGAATAGGGGTTCCCGACAAAATGCTGTACAAGTGGGATTTGCTGCACGGCACAGATGCTAGATCTTCAGGAATTTTCAAGCTCGGTGGACCATTTTCTGGATTTTTTGATTTTGCATGTAGACTGGGGAGTGACAACCTCTTTCTGCACCGTCATAATAGATTTCTTCGCTTCGACCTCTTGCTGTTGCATGGTTACAAATATCTGCATTTTGAGCGGTCTGTCGGCTGTCAGGATGCTTTTAAAAAATCGTTACGACTTGTAAGTGCTTATATTCTGCTAGAGACACACTTGAAAGCATTTCTCATGCTTCAAACCTGTTCCTGCTTGAAAACTTTTTAACGCATATGCTACGCCTACTACTCTACGCACCGGGATTGATACCTTGGTCGACGTGAAATGAGCGTTTCCAGAAGCCAGCCCAGCTGAGGCTATCGAAATCACTCTTAGCTTGTGAAAGACTGCGGCAACGAGGTGAACCTTGAGGTAGGTGTTCTCAACGGAACCCAAGAGTGCCTTCACAGTGTCAACAACGGAGACTGTAGGCCATAATTCACCGTATTGAAAATGAACATGCAGTCTTTGCTTGACGTACTCTGACTACGCCGCTTCTTTGTTTGGGACAGGTTCTTCGTCAATGCTATTGTTAGTTGGGTCGAATTCTGATTGCTAGTAAGCAAATAACGCTGGTAACTGTTCCTTCTAGCTCGTTGTTCAAGTATTTGATCTTTCTCGCCGCAGTTTACAAGACGATGCTCTTCTATATTTGATCGCAATCTGTCAACCGGCTTTATTTACGTGTTGCACTATGGCTGTACTGCCTGATCCTTCACAATTTGTTACGAATCGCCCTACCGCAGCACCAACCTATCGCTTGCTAGACGCGGTCGATGAATCGACTCCTCACACCGCCCAAGAGCTCAATTGCTCCCTTCAGAACAACATCCCTTCGAGGCTCTTAGCTTATGGAGTAGATATCAGCGAATGGTGGTGGGATGCAGATGTCCACCCTGTTTTCTCCTATCGCTTATTTCATCGCACCCGGCAGTGCTCTTGTAAGGACGATACTCTTCCGTTTTCAAGAGAAACATACGATCGCGTTAGACCAGCACTTCAGCTCGCTTCTCGTGCGCTTGTAGATCGACGGTACATGGCCTTTTGGGCGTCTCTCGCAACTCGCACCGAAGTACCGAAGTCAGGCCCATGGGACATACGACTTTTGACCGATGAGGAGATTCCCCCAAGTGTAATCGCTCAGACGCATCATCAACTCGTCAAATTTGAGTCAACTTTATGCCATATAAGATACACTCGCAACTCAAAAGTTCACCCCATAGCAGAAACAGTCTACTTCACTGACAAGGGAGAGTTAGTACTACACATCAATTTCATTGCTCGTCACTATTTACCATTGCTAACGCAGGCAGCGTGGAATGAGCTGACTATGGCCCGACGAACTGCACTTCTGTTCGACTTCGCATTGGTGCTGCTTCATGAAGTTGCCCATTGCTTCCTTTTCCATATCCATTTCAGCATCTACAAAGCATACCCTCCTTCAGAACCCGTGATTACGGGGATTCCGCCTAGCCGCAATTCTCATACTGGAGAGGGAGAGGTTGGTTATGCTTGGGAACACTTCTTCTTGTGCGATGATACGAGTAGTATGGCCATATTTGGTGCTAACCTGGATTGTACTCCAAGCACGTTTGAAGATGCGATGCAGCTTATAACAACCCCTTTGAGCTTGGATACTTGGACTCAAGGAACTCACATCGTTGACGCTGATCATCCAGACCTCTACATTTCAATCCCTCTTCCGTGGATCGAAGCCCGCTTTCAAGAGACATGGTTCCAGCCACCGTATCCTCAATGGAGCCTTAGAAGGGCACCCGCATTCTCTTGCAAATTCTTACCAGCCGGTTGGTTCAACATAACTGAGGCTGCTAGGCGGTGGTTTGATCAAAGCATAGGGACTATGTTGCCTACCCCAATGGCTGACTCCTATATTAATAGACTCAAGGCCTTGGGAAAGAGCGACTCTCAGCAGAGAGCAGCCACCTTCTCCCTGTGGAAAGAGCTCAAGACCTACGACGATGCGCACAAAGCTGCGAAACCTGATAAGCTTGACGTTACAAAGTCCCACACATCCGAGGTCGTAGGCTCTCGCAAGTCACAAATCTCGAAGTCTCAAAAACGAAAGGTCGCAGACTCTCGCAAGCCCGAAATTTCAAAGTCCCACAGGAACAAGAAACCCAAGTCTTAAAAGCCTCACATCGGCAATATCAATGTTAACGAGATCGACATCCATATGCTGGGAAGGGAGTACAGAGCCGGCGCTGAAAAGGACGATCTTGATCTTGACATTCAAGGAAATGATATTCGGTTCGACACTTTAGGGAGGAATTACCGAGTCAGATAATGAAGGGCTAATGTCGATCCCGAACATGGAAGCATGGGTTTCAGACTGATAGCAACTGCCAATAGAGCAAAGATAACGGTTGTTTTACGAAAGCCACATACGTAACGCTTAGTGATCCGAGAGACATTTTCACTTTACCATCATAGGGGCTTAGGGGCAAAGACCCACGACGCCGGCCAGCTGATTAGACCAAGAAGCCAGACAAACTTGATTTGGTAGGATTTAGGCGATCCTTGGCGTTCTATTAATTGCATTTGCTTGCCAACATGTGGTGAGTGCAAGATCTGGTAAGGTCTCAGCTTCTCTTCTGATACTTTTTGCTACAGAATTTACAGTCGTTCTATCTAGCCTTGATGATAAGGGTAGAAATAGCAAATAGCCCCATTTCTATTTAAGGTAATTGAAAGAACTTAATTCTCCATCCTAAATCTACATCGGCGTTCATGGGAAAGAAGCTCTGCTAAACCTTAGCTAAGATCTAACGTCATTGAACAAATATGCTAGGTTCTGTGATTCCATCTAGCCTCGCGTTCCGAACCAAGGGTATCCTATGTAGTAATCGAAGAATTGGCCACCCTCCCAAATCCAGCCCGCAGTAATACGCGAAAGCTATCAAGACACGCTTCAAAGGAGCGTCAAAAGCCCAGAACCCTTTGTTCATACAAACCACCGTTCGCCAAAGGACCGACAGGAGCCACCAGATTACCCACACAAGCGACGTTTAGAAACAGGTGTGGCCGAAGCCGAAACGTATACAAATCCCACTGGGCTATGATCATGACCGTCCTGCCCTCGGCACAGCCCCAGCAACGACCTCCGCGTCTTGCCGCTCAAAATGCAGATCATACGTGCCTTTCTCGGGTTTATCTTCGTCGACAACTATTCTCAGCCGCTGCTGGATCAAGTCCGCCGGTAGCGAGTGGAAATGGCGATCCCGGATATGCTCGATCAACTCCTTCCTCTTCCTAAACACATTGGTCTCCTTTCTCAGCTCCTTGCCTTCGGCGACGCAGATTGTGCAGCCGAGTACTGGATGGTTCTTGTCGAGCCTGTGTGGTTGCTTGTTGCACCGTAGATGGCTTTTCGGCCACAAGATCTCGCGATAGCTCACTTCTGGGATTCCAGCGATCGACCCTTCCGTTGTACTCAACTTCAAAGTGCTAGTCGCGGAATCGTGAACGAAGTATTCCGAATAGAAGGAGCAATGCGTGCACTTCCACCACATAAAGAATCCCTGGTCCTGGTGGAGGAGCTTCCGTTGCTTGGGACCTAAGTATGCTTCTGTGCTAGAGTTGACGGGGGTGACAGTTCCAGTGTCTTCGCCGTTGATGAGCTTGATTGAGCCAGGACACAGCTGTAGGGACGAGGAGGAAGGCATATTGTAGTAGGCGGTGGGGTGCGCAGATTTCTGAGAGAGAACATTAAAAGAGCGACGAAGAGTGAGAATGCCTTCTGTTACGTCCGAATGTTTGTTGCGCGTTTTCCGAGCCGAAGGTTTGATGTATTTGTAGACGAAGTCTTCGACCTTTTCGGCGACAGTGTAAATCTTGTCGAGAGCGGGGCCGAGCTTGTCGGCGATGTCTTGAACGATTAGGATGGACTTCAGGGTCCGGTTATCAAGTTCGGACAGGCCATATAGGACAGCCTCGGCCTTGTTCAAGGTTCGGAGGCAGCTCTGCAGATAATCATACCCGCGGTGAGTGTTTCCCGCTGCATCGCGGACCAAGGGTAAGTCGTCACTGCCTTCAAGTAGCGTTTCGATGTGTCCATGGAGCACTCTCGCATAAAGGGAAGATTGATCGAGGATATCCTCGACCGAATCAGAAAGCAGATTAATGCCAGGCATATCGTTGGTCAAGTGGGTAAACCAGGCTTCTGATATGGGCGAACAATGGAGCGCAAGGTAGGCAAATGAGAAAACGGTACTTATGAATTACGAATGTGAGAGAGAGTGATCCGGTGGGTGAGAGCACCAGATGCTCTCGGAAGCCAGAGGAAAGACTCGGGGCGAAACAAACGCATTGTCCAAAGGACCGCGGGCGATGGGCAGGGCAACGCATACCTTTGTGTGCTAGACTCAATCATTCCAGATGCCTTGTTGCCTACGACGCGCCATCACCATTTGAAACACATACAGAGAGTAGAAACTGGAGCCTGGCGCAAGAGGACGAGCAAGAGGGAGGGTGAGATGAGGTGGCCATTTTGTATCACCCGACAAAGGGCGCTGTAGGGGAAAAAGGAGGGCGGTCGAGGGCGGACGCGAGCCTCAGGCTGGGCAAGGCGGAATTGGACGCTGGTGCGGTCTTCGGATGCGGTCTAGTTCGTTTGCGCCACTAGTTTGGGGGAGCGCCTTTTCCGCTTTCGGCCGCCGCCCACGTTGATCGCTTTTTCGCATTCATTCCACCCACTCTCCAGATCATGCCGACCGAGCTCGAGGAGTTGGTCGAGTTCCTGCACCATGGAAACACCCAGATCCGACAGATAGGTGAGCGTGGGAGGCGGAAGCGCACAGTTCTTGTCCCTCTGACGTCTCTCTCTCAAAGCCTGTGAAAACCTTGTCGGGTACTCTATTGCTCAGCCTTCTCTCTTCAAATCCCACCAGTTGCTGCCTGTCCGGGATCTGAAGTTGCTCCTGCGAGACTATCCGGTGGGTTCGTGCAGTGGTTGGCTAGGTATCCAGATCTGACTTGGCCAGCCTATCGCCAAAAACGCTCTGACCATCCTCATAAATCTCTCGCACGATGACGAAGTCGTAAAGAACTGTGCCGAGGATGACGCTCTCCTTGAGACCTTACTAAAGAAAATCACAGTATGTGAGTCGCTCGTTCCCGACGGTCATGAATCTGGCGTACCTGACTCCCGATAGGATGTCAAGGATGCGACCGCAGATGGAGTGGCCATGCTTTTGGCCAACTTAGCAAAGTCAGATAGCGTAAAGCGCGTGCTTACTCTGAAGAGGGCTGTGCCGAAGCCAGTTTCTGATTCGACCTTTGCGATCGATCAGCTCATAGATTGCTTTGTGAAAGGGGCCGACAAGACCATCAACCAATCCGCCGACTTCGACTATCTTGCATACTTTCTGGCTGACATCTCCAAGCATGAGGAAGGCCGGAAGTATTTCACCTCGAGACAGAAATATGATGACGTTGTTCCGATCACGAAATTGACCGTCTTCACAGAGCATCGAAGCCATGTCCGACGGAAAGGTGTCGCGTCGACGATTAAGAATGTGGCATTTGAGATCGTATCGCACCAAATGCTCCTGAATGACCTAGAAGTGAACCTCCTTCCGTACATTCTGTTACCACTAGCTGGCTCGGAAGAATACACCGAAGAAGAGTCTGCAGCCATGCCACCAGATCTACAATTGCTTCCGCCAGACAAGGCCCGTGATCCAGACAGTGACATTCTGATCACCCACCTTGAGACGTTGCTATTACTTACAACGACCCGGGAAGGAAGGGACTTCTTGAGAGAGAAGAAAGCTTATCCGATTATACGAGAGACCCATCTTCACGTTGAAGACGAAGGTGTAAGGGAGGCATGTGATCGGCTGGTGCAGGTTTTGCTTCGTGATGAAGAGGACGAGGTTCAGCCGGTGCCCTCGCAGCCATCGGCTGAGGATGACGACGAAAGGATTGTTGAAATCTTTTGAATATCAGTCTAAGCCCTTGCTAATCGTAGAGCCATGGAAACACAGAGCAGCATTCTAATGTTATGAATTAACCACGTGAACTGATGTCGCTTGGCCTTGGATGGAAGCTGATTCAGCGAGTAGAGATGATGCATGGGTATCCTAGACGTGAGAACGTTTGCATCTAAGGAAAGTCGTGGTATAGAGCCATGATTCGTGGATGGTTTTAAAAGCTTGATGTATCTTTTTTCGTACTGCAGCTCTGGCAAACGACTTTGACCCTTTCCGCCCGAAACCGGTCAAGATCGCCGATGCCTTACGCGACGCGTCGTGCGCCAGCCGAAGTTCTTCTCCTGCTCAACCACGTCTCCATAGGGCAGACATGTAAATGCACATTAAGATCCCTCCGAGCTGCAACTGGAAATATCGCGGATTATCGAGCAGTCTACCGCCATCATGGCAGACAGCAATGCCGCCCACCGAACACCAAGATGTCATTCAACCGTGCCTTGCCGAGCTCCTGCGGACCTGCCACTACCCGCCACACATAAACCTACGTGTCGAGAAAATCCTTGAAGAACACAGCAAAGCCGACTTAGTGAGCGATGACTCGCCTAATGCTGGAGAGCCTAAACATCTGACCGGATTTCGTCTCATTGTGTCTGACGGAGAATGGATGATTAATGCAACACTGAACAAAAGTTTGCACCGATTAGTGCATAAAAAAGATCTAAGCAAAGGCTCGATCATTGCTCTCACTAAATATCGGCTTCTAAGAGCTCCGCGAGTAATTGGAAAGGGCGAAGTATTGTTCCTTGCTATCAATGACCTACAGATCATTGCACAAATCGATCCAGCGGAGCAAAACTCTTTACAATCAGGACAGCCGGAGGAGTGTTCCCTATCAGTTCAGACACATTTTCCAGATCGTTTGCCTGAAGGAGAAGGAAACATGGGAAATCGACCTTCTCAGAAGAGCGCAACATCTTACGGTTCAGCCGAGCCGAGCCTGTTCAATGATTTAGAAACATCAACAATCAACGACAAGGCCAAACGTTCGAGAAGCGGATCGCAGATAAGCTCTCCAAAAAGGCGTAAGCTGGGTGTCAATTCCCGCCAATCGAAAACCACAAGTCCTTCGAAACAGAGCCAAACCAACTCACCATCCAAGCGCTTAAACCTGCACGAGACGGATAGAACAACATTGGATTCGGAAGACTCTGATGACGACTTTGAGACAGCGGTGAAGGACACAGCGCTATTAGATCGGAACCGGCGAGTACTCAATGAGTTAGAGGGTAATGCTAAGTCTGCCGCAATTACAAGCAGCCTTGTCAATGCGTCCAAGAAGCTATCGGATTCTGAAACTCCTCATCAGCTAGCTCTTCAAGCGCCTCTCTTGAAGACTGAATCTCGTATTCACACCAAGGATCTGACGAAAGCATCGCCTCAGGACTCGCAAGCCAAGAAACTTGCATCTTCCACGTCCGCACAGGAACCTGGACGAGATGCGGCTCCACCTCTTCACACGCTTGCTTCTCTGCTCAAGCCAACCGCTCCTTTGCCTCAGAGAAACTATACATGCAGTGTATTCGGCGTCATCTCCTGGGTTTCTCCATCGCTCATCAAAAAGCCCGGATTTCCCATCAAGCGCCACGTCAAAATCCATGACAAGACCATTGCTGACCGATACTCTGGGATTTCGATCAGCATCTTCATAGATGCCGAGCATTTCGTACCCAAAACTGGTACTGTTGCTTTGTTCCGGGGAATGAAAGCGCAGTGGTGGGAGGCCGAACTCATCTTGAACGCATACGAAAATGATTGTCGGGACAAAGAATGGTTTACGACAGACAGAAGCCTACTGCAAATGGAGGGACTTGATTGGCAGGATTTAGAAAACTGGTGGGAGCAGAGACAAGCTAAGCAGAGGAATCGGGTGCAGTGACTTTTACTACTTCAACCCGGCTTGCCATTTCGGGCAGCTACTTCTCCTCTCTACCGCGAGGAACGGTTGCCTGCATTTCCACGGTTTTTGAGAAGGTCATCGTACCAAAGGCAATAATATCTGGGAAGAGTAACTTGGGTTTGTTCTATAAGTTCTTCTTTAGTAAGTGTTAGCCAACGACAAGATGCTCTCGGGATCCGCTATCCGGCGGGCCGCCAGTATGGTTCCGCGGGGCAGTCGGGACGCTTTTACTTGGTGCCCATCTGGCGCCTGGGATCTGATCTGATAAACCGGATCAGATAATTTTAGGCTTTGACCATAATGTCCTGACTCTAGATAGCCATGTTTTCCCTCTTAATAGACCTATAAGCTGTACAGCATAAGCACTACGCGAACGTGCCTTGAAGTGCCTCCGCTCGCTCCCGCCTAGCCTTCTCCCGTGTGCACGTCACCCCCCATGGCGCTACTTCTGGCTCCTCTTTGCCCATGGCCCACCAACGCTCGTCTGCCATCGAATCGATTCCTCTCCAAACACATGCCTCGCGGTCATGGGACAATGCAGACGAATCTCCGTCCGACTTGGATCCAGAGAGCGACGGAGCCTACCTGCGAAGGCACCATCGTCGCTCTGACTCCCATGCTGAGCCTGCAGCCTACCAGCCCGCGGTAGCCGCTCCTACCTTCTTCACCCGAGTCAAAGACTTCATAATGTCTCGAAACCCTCTCCTGACACGTTCATCGGTTGCTCCAGAACGAGGCTCCTATGGTGCCGTTCCACACACGTTTCCCCCGGAAGGCGAGCTGTCGTCGAGCGACGATGACAAGGACGATGTACGGAGAAGAGATAGACAAAATCATGGCTACAAACCACAGAGTCGAGGCTCCAAAGAGGATGCCGATACAACCAAATTTCGTCACGGGAAGACACGAAATCGGCATCAACATCCATCCTCCAACGCCTTTGAATTTGGACCCGGTCCTGAGTCAAGGACCTCTTACCTAAATGGAGCTATCAGTTCTGGTAAAGATGACTTGAACGGCGCCACCCATCGCTTCGATACAGACTCGAGCGTAGGAGATGCCATTGGCAACGACGATGACCATGATGGGGATCCTCCAGACAACTCCCCCTATGCCGAGGTCAGGGCTTCCGTGCCTGCCACGGACAACACCACACTGTCTATAAACACCCCACGGATGTGGACGCTTTCTTTACTTTTTACATTGCTTGGAAGCGCGGCTAATATGTTCTTTTCGTTAAGATACCCTAGTGTTACCATTGCTCCAATTGTTGCTTTGATTCTAGTTCATCCATTCGGGAGGGTATGGGATATGATTTTGAAGCGAGATGACGACCCTGATGAGATCTTTGAATATGGCGTACGTACAAGTGAACATGATCCTACTAAGAACAAAATCCGGTTGTGGCTTGCCCAAGGGAGGTGGAATGAAAAAGAGCATACATGTGTCTACGTGGCTAGTAATGTCGCTTTTGGATTTGCCTTTGCTACTGATGTAAGTCCTGCTTTCTCCTAGAGAGCTGACTCTGATCACCCTTCTAGGTTATCGTGGAGCAGCAAAAATTCTACAAACAGGAAGTCTCGATTGTATATCAGATCCTCCTCACGTTATCGACACAAATTCTTGGCTATTCCTTTGCTGGCATCACTCGTCGATTTCTTGTTCGTCCTTCGGCAATGATCTGGCCTAGCACGCTTGCCGCAACCGTGACCGTATGGACCATGCACAAGAATGAGAACGAAGTCGCAAATGGGTGGAAAATTTCTCGCTACAGATTTTTCCTTCTGGTTTGGACGATCGCCTTTGTTTGGTATTTCTTCCCGGGACTCCTGATGCCCGCTTTGAGCTATTTCAACGTCTTGACATGGTTTGCTCCAAAGAGCGTTGTTGTAGCAAATCTTGTAAGTTTTCTGACCGGTCTTCTGTGAAATCTCTGGGAGCTGATTCTACTAGTTTGGAGTTTCATCTGGCCTTGGACTATTTCCACTTACTTTCGACTGGGCTCAGATAGCGTACACTGGTTCGCCTTTGGTGACTCCATGGTGGGCGGCAGCTAATGTTGTTGGTGGGCTTGCTATCGTTATGTGGATTGTGGCCCCTATATTATGTAAGGATTAGCTGCATTGCGAAACTGTCTCTAACTGTTCTCTAGATTATCGTAATGCCCTGTACAGCGCCTTCATGCCTATTTTGTCCTCCGCTGTCTTTGACAACGAGGGCAATCCTTATGATGTTTCTCGCATCCTAACGCCCGACTTTGTCTTTGACAAAGCTGCCTACCAGGCATACTCCCGAGTCTACCTACCAATTACCTATGTCTTGTCCTACGCGGTCCAATTTGCTAGCCTCTCTGCCCTCGTCACGCACACTGCATGTTGGCATGGGCCCGACATCGTAAGGCAAACACGAAGAGCTATCGACGAACGCTCAGAGAAACAGAATGTGGCGACGTATGAGTCCCTTCACGCCTCAAACTCCGATCCGACGATAGCAACACCACCTACACAACGGGCAGAGGCAGATTTGGAACATCTCATGAGTGGTGACGACGTTCACTGCCGCCTCATGCGCAACTATGAAGACGCTCCTTTGACATGGTATCTTTTGACGTTCATCTCCATGCTTGCAATTGGCGTCTTTGTTGTGGAATACTACCCTGTTCACCTGCCATGGTACGGGCTTGTACTCGCACTTGGCATAACGACCGTTCTCTTCATCCCCGTGGGAATCGTCATGGCCATCGCAAACGTTCACAGCAGTCTTTACCTTATCTGCCAGCTAATCTGCGGCGTCGTGTTCCCCGGTCGCCCTGTTGCTAACATGGTTTTTACGACATACTGCTATATCACTTCTGCCCAAGGGATCAAATTCTCTTCAGATATGAAGCTCGGCCACTACATGAAGATTCCTCCTCGTCTTCTTTTCCAGGTCCAAATGGTTGCCACCGTCGTTGGTTGCTTCTCGCAAATTGGAGTGTTGAATTGGATGTTCTCGCATATCCCCACTCTTTGCACCACAGATGCCATCAACGGCTTTACTTGCCCTCTTGCCCGAGTGCACTTCAATGGTAGCATCCTCTGGGGCGTTGTCGGACCACAGCGCTTCTTTGGTCTAGGTGCACTGTATCGACACCTCAGCTGGGCCTTTCTCGTTGGTATTATAGCACCGATCTTGGTCTTTATTCTCGGAAAGCGCGGGGGAGAGAAAAGCGTCTGGCAAAAAGTCAATTTACCGGTAATGTTCGGGAGTCTGTCGTGGATCCCTCCTGCGACTGGTCTAAATTTCAGTGTGTGGGCTGTGGTTTGTTTTATCTTCAATTATATGATCAAGAGGAGGGCTGGGCCGTGGTATGGAAAATACAACATGCCGCTTTCAGCGGCATTAGACTCTGGGATGGCGTTCAGCTTGATTGTGGTTTTCTTCGGGTTCGTGTATCCGGGACTGACGAAAGGTTTCACGTGGTGGGGAACGGAGGTGTACAAGCAGGTGAGATTGATTACTACGTGGCTCGCACGCTCGATGCAAAGGCTGATGTTTATTATTAACAGGGATGTGACTGGCAGGCCTGTCCATACAAGGAGCTTGCTCCGGGCGAGAAGTTTGGGCCTTGAAGGCAGTCTTTTGAGAAGGTTTGATAAAAGCATTCTAGAATCAAGACGCGGTGGAGATGATATAGAATTCTTGATAGCCCCTATCTGAGAGCGTGCGCTTCGGTTTGATGACAAGGCTTTCCAACCTTGGTAGATACAAAGACGGCTATATCGCATGCTACAAGCCGAACCTCCGGCTCAATGCTATATATATGACCTTTAGCGTGATGACTTACGAGTAATAAGATGAGATTCATGGCGCAAAAAAAGAAGTGGTTGACGGGATTCGTATCATTTGCAGAGCGGTTACAGAGTAGGCAACGAAAAAGAATTCCCTTGATAGCTTTTCCACTCGTCGTCCCTTCCTCTATTCGTTCAACATGTTTTCTCAAATCTCTAGGGCTAAAAATGCCTGTTCGTATTCCCTAAGGAATGCTCGCTGGAGGTTTGCCTCCAAGCTTTAGGCTTGGTGGGGTTCTTCAGGAACTTCTCCGGGCCGAGGCGCAACGAGGTTCATGGCTCGAGCAACGCGCACTCCACCGTACCCATCATCCCATCCACTGACCCTATCAACGCTTCCACGGGGTGCCAAGGGGCCATTGATAAACGAGCTGTCAAAAACCTAAATTAGGGCCTTGATGCTTCCCACGCTTCTCTCGCCTCGCCCAGCTTTTACTTGAATCATGCTAGCAGCCATCGCCTAATTGGACCCAACTTAGCCGCGACTTTCCTAATGAAGGGCCTAGTAACAGGCTGGCTCGTTTGGTGTGCCACAATTTCCTTAAGTTTTGTCTCTGCCGGTGATCAATCGAGGTCGGTAGTCATCGTTATTAATCACAGCTGGCCATGGTATCCCCATCCCGCATCAAGAGCTGGTTGCCCGCTGCACGCCATGGCTGCCTTCCAATAGACCAGGATTTTGACCGTCATCGCTATAGAACGACGACAATTTCTTGAATGCTTCTCATACCGTAAGATTCTTACTCAGCGGTCCCCCGACCCTCTGCTATAGCACAATGGACTTCTCTGAGAGCTTCAAGACTGCCTCTCCAAGCAGTATCATCATTTACTATGTCTTGCCAGCTGCTTTTCTTTCCTACGTCTTTGGCCTTGCCTTCTATCGTCTTTATCTCTCCCCACTGGCAAAGTTTCCAGGCCCTAAACTCGCAGCGTCAACGCTTTGGTATGAATTCTACTACGACGTCGTCCTGTCGGGCCAATATACATTTAGGATAGCAAAGATGCATGAGAAATATGGTGCGCTCGACCAAGCTTCTCAATTTGCAAAAACAAAGATGCGAATCCCAGTAACTTTTGACATTGCTAGGCCCGATTGTCCGTATTTCTCCGTTCGAACTACACATCTCAGACCCAGACTTCTACGACGTGCTCTTCACCGGCGCCGGCTCGGGCCAGAAACGTGACAAGTACGCCTGGTCGGTAAATTACCTCCTTCAGATCAATTACCGGGACATTTCGTGATGTTAAGAACCGTAGGCAAAAATGTTCGGTAACAGCACCTCCATGTTTGGCACAGTCCCCCACGACCACCACCGCTTGCGTCGCTCAGCGTTGAATCCGTTCTTCTCGCGCCGCTCCGTACTGCAATTTGAACCTTATATTCGAGATCTCGTGGAGAGAATGTGCCAGCGGCTGGAAGCTGCAAAGAAGGACGGGAGCGTGATAAATGTCAAATACATGTATGCAGCGCTGACGATGGACGTCATCACCGAATACTCCTTCTCAGACTCGACAAAGAGCTTGGAGGCACCAGATTTCGCACCACTGTGGAACGACATTGTTGATGCGGTCAGTGCACAATCAGGGATTAACAAGCAGTTCGGATGGTTGTTACCAATCATGCGTGCGATGCCCATCTGGCTGGTGAAGTTAATGAATCCGGATTTGATGCTCATGATTGGTTGGCAAAAGCATTTAAGGAAGCAGATCAGAGAAGTAAAAGAAGGGCTTGAGAGAGGCGATAAACAGGTCACAGAGCACCCAACGATCTTCCACGACCTGCTGACTTCGGATCTTCCTACCTCGGAGAAAAGCATGGAGAGACTGGCTGACGAGGCGCAAACAGTCGTTGGCGCTGGACAAGTCACAACAGCATATTACCTCAGAGTCACAACGTACCATATCCTCGCTAATCCGGATGTCCACAACAAGCTCTTCCTTGAGCTCGAAAATGCAATGCCGGATCCAAAACAACTCCTTTCCCTCGTCGATCTCGAGAAATTACCCTACCTCTCAGCCGTGGTCCAGGAAGGTCTCCGCATGTCCTACGGCGTGACAGGGCGTCTCCAGCGTATTGCGCCAGATGCTGACCTGCAATTCCAAGACTGGACCATCCCGCGCGGTACGCCTGTAGGCATGACTTCGATCTTCATGCACGACAATCGAAAGATATTCCCCGAACCACACAAATACCTTCCTGATCGCTGGCTTGGGGAGAAGAATGCTGCCGAGCGGAAGGATAGGTACCTTGTCAATTTCTCGAAGGGCACCAGGGTCTGTCTTGGGCAGAACTTGGCAATGGCGGAGATCTATCTCGCGCTTGCAGCGGTCTTCAGGCGGTTCAAGGGCTTGACGTTGTTCGATACGGTGTGGGAGCGAGACATAGATGTCAAGAGGGATCATCTGAATCCCGCGCCGAGTACGGAGAGTAAGGGAGTAAGGGTAAAAGTGGTGTGAATACACGAAATGACACGTTTCTGAGTGAGTCAGGATGCGAATGGATAACGAAACTCTGTATGTTCTAGCTTTCCGAATTAGACGTAATTGCGATGACAACAAATGACAGACTGAAGACAGACAGGATGGGATGCTGATCTGTACTGCGGGTCCGCACGATTGGCACTGCCATAATGATTATTGGATGATATCTTCCTTTCTCCCGTCCCCGATATCCTGCTATGCGTTGCGGCTCCGCGTAGCCGACCACTCGGCAAATGAATTTTATCTCTACATCTGTGGCAATATTACAAAAGGCAACCGTGTAGGCCGCCAATGACATCCCTATCGGTCACGCCATCTATCGCTCCAACTGTCTCTAGTCTAGATCCCATAACCAGAAAGTTGATAGAAGGCATGACTATTCCTACGCCGATATTATCTAAATTCCCGGTCTTGTCTGCTCCAGGGCCATCTTGGCAAATACACTAACAACCTAGGATGATGTGCGACAGCGAAGCCTTCTTCAAGATATGGCAGCGCCGCGATTGGGATAGGCCGTCGGAGAACAGATGCATATCTGGGTCACTTCTGATCACCCTGTTCCCCAAATATCGTATGGCGCTGATTTCAATTGACAAATGCTTGAATAATTTTCGAAGCCGCGTAAAGTCCGGGGTCAATCTTACATTGCGATAATTGTGGCGTAGAGACGCGTCGACTGAGGGGGGACGCCAAAGAACGCTCCCTTCAAAGAGCTAACGCCGAACTGTTTAGAGTGCGTGGCGGGGGAAGGGGAGCTTGCCACCTAGAAATCTCGAGATCGTTCAAGGGATCTAGATATCGGTAGGAAAGTAATTGTCAACGATGTTAGCGTCCAGCTCGAAATAGTCGTGCACATCCGTACTCCCGAGGCTAAGATTCCGCGTCAACAAGGAAAGATCCTACGCTGGACATGAGCAGCCGCTTTGCATCAGAGCAGATCTAGAAGCAGTGGCTTGCTTTGACGTGCGGGATGGCTTGATGCGGCCGAGAAAAGGACTGATGGGTAGAGCCGAAGCTAGAAGAGGAGCTTCGAGCGACGAGATATGGGATAAATGTGAGATGGTGATAAGTTCGCTTGTCTTTCCATAGGAACCCTTGATCGTTTATCCATGGCGCCGCCTCTTAAAGAGGAGCTGCAGGAACGGCTGGTAATCTGTCAAATCGAAATCAAAGTTTGGTAATGAATTTCATTTGTCAAGTTTCAATGCATGGATTTTAGATGCATAAAACAGCCGAGAGATCGACTGTGGCAATGGCAAGCCCAGGATAGCAGGAACAGCGACCGGATGATTACCTTTTTCGATTTGCAGTCTTCTCTTCGGAGCTGAAACAGTACATAGATCGATCTAAGTTCGGCAGAGTGAGACTGATCTGGTTAGGGGCGAGATGTTCGGTTTCCTCGGAGGGTATAGGTCAGCTTAGCCTGCAGCAGCCTTAAAGTCAAATTGTGCTTGTTTTTTCTATGGAATCGACCTTCCTAGTCCCCCTTGCATGACATGCAGATGGCTTGGGAGGTGGCTGAAATTTTAATTTTTGGTACGCAAGACACCAAGGCGATACCCCTCCATCACTGGCAGTTGCCACATCAAGGAAAATTTAGCGAACGGGATGCATCTTTGCCTTCTAAATGCCATGGTCTAGATATTTATCCTATCTTTTTTCGCAGATATCGTATCCGCACATATGCATCGCTCACAAGACACGCCGATCGTGACATCATTTTTGCGGAAGCCATGCTTGTTCTAATGTCTATTCTCGTGGTCTGTCGCATAGCACAGTCACATAGATTTAGCCACAACGGCTTCTCCCGCACCGCATCTCTCAACGATATGAAAGACTCAATGGCGTCTTCCGCTCCGTAGCCGTGGGTTGCAGATCGATCACTTCGTGTGTATCCGCACTGGCCGTGCTGGGAGCTTTTGTGTCATTCATAATAGGCAGAGTGATCTGGGCACCAAGATCCATCTCATCCATCGGATATCTTTCCAGATTAGCTCGCTTTGTGGCGTTATAGCCACCAAACCCTAGCCTTTCGTTGCGGCGGCCTTCCTCCAGCAACTCGAAATCTTTGTGCGTGCCGACGGATCGGCTCCCGCTGCTACCGCTGTTAGGTGTCATACCATTGGACTGGCTGCGGTAACGTTTGCCGTAGCTGTATTGGTTACTGCTGCCAACTTGCGAGCGATCGCGCATGAATATCGGGCGGAGGATCGGGGTGCAGGCAAGAATAACGCCGAGCTCGGGCTCCAACGTCCCCCAGATGAGAGCTTGGGGAATATTGTAGGTAATGTCTTTGTAGTCGATAGTCGATAGGGAATTGATGCGGAGGATGGAGAGGACGCAGACACTAGAATGGATAGTGAGCTGACCTGCAAGAAACCAAAGGGTGGCAAGAGGGGAAGGGAGGACGCACAAGATGCCAACAGAGAACGTGGCTGTCAAAGCGATCTTCCTTGTCAATCGTAGCTGGAGATTCCAGATGTAAGGCATTGGTAGGATAAGCACGACAACATCAGTAACGAGATTGAGAACGCCTGTGATCTGGTATGACAACACCTGGTTGGCGCACTTGCCGCCGGGGATAGTCTGATCCCAGTTGAATGCAAACGGCCGACAAAGTAAGAATGAAGACAGGATCACGGCCGTCGCCCACATTCCGATGAAAACTGCGGCAATTTTGGCGCTGACGATGAAGCCCTGAACCTCGAATATGCGAGCATAGAAGAGCAGTATGGAAATTTTAACAAGAGTCAAACTGACGGCCCATAAGATTTGGACCGCAATGAGTTTCTGAAGGCGAACCATATTAGCGGCAAAGAAGTCAACTTTGAGCAGGGCGTGACTAACTTTTAGCATCTGTGTTATCGGTGCCACGCCATGGGTTTTGACAATGTCGAGTAAATGGAAACCCACTCCGTTGTCAAAGACTAACGAGACGTTGAGGGACATGTAACTAATCGTGACGCAAAGAGCAGCGAGAATACAGTAGTCGCTTGCGTCCATAGGTTTTTGGCGAAGATATCGTGCATACATGCGCAAAGCAACCGCAACGACGGCGAGTACACCAAATAGAATGAGCGTGACAACAATCGCCCATTGCACGGAGAGCGTCAAGGCAAATCGTACCATCTTGCGCTTGTCTATCAATTAATATACTGTTGGATGAGTATGAAGAGCTTGAAGGCTCAGATATCCTTGGGGCGGCTTGTAAAGCTCGATGGGATTCTGAAAGATAACTGCATACGAGTTTCAACTGCAGTATGAGGGAAAGTGCTCGTTTGAAAGAGAAGAATATGGCGGCAGAGGCATAGCGTTCGCGGGGGTGTGAAATGATATAAGGTCAAGAAGAGCGCAGAACAGCTGCTCTCCGACGCAGTGTAATTTTTCCCATGCCACTCTGGCGGGTTTTGGCATGCTTGCTGCACCCAGTCACTCGGTTCCCACCCATGGATGTTTTCACCCATGGAGCTCAATGATCAAGGACCAGGGTCGGTTCCTCGTGCAGTATCAGGCATATTCAGATGTCCCGTCGCGCCGTCTTGGACGCATGCCGGGGATCTACTGAGCCCGTTCTCGACAAAGATTCGATCACCGGGGCCGCATCCCGCGTTTACTGGTTTCTCTTGCGTGAAGCTGGAACAAGTAAAGTGTCTAGATTTGAACCCAATCTGGATCAGGACCAATCAACATGGCGTAGAAATGCTGAATCCAGGACCCCGGGGGCTCTGAATGAGATGAGCAAATCATTGGACAGATTACCAGAAGTCCCGTCGGAATGGTGGGCTTCCAGAGGGGCAGTCTGAATCTCGACAAGTCGGGTCTAATGAAGGACCGTGTCAGGCATGCAGGAACCCTGATAGCAAGATGTGGGAGATCTCCCGAATATTTTCATAATGACGAACCATGACGAACCAACCTTGGTTGAGGAAGATGCAATTGGTCAGAAATGGCATCCAAGGTTTTCCTTAGGCTAAAGCCTCTTTGCCGTCTCTGGGGTTGCACTATCCAGGACTCAAGATCTCGAGATGGCAGATCTTTTTTGGTGGACATCGGTTGCGCCAAGGTAGACGCCATTTTGGCCAAAACGGTGTCGATGGCCATGCCACTCTATTTGTGCAGATGCCTTTAATGCAGGTGATTCTGCGATCGTGAATAGGCGCTAGTAGGAGATGGAAATGTCGGGAAGAGAGATGTTTGGATGTTGTCGCCACGTTCTTCAGCCAGACTCTTCCCAATCCCAAAGTGGCAAGAGAGGCGGGAAGAGGTGCGGCCCTCCCGCCTGTGGCTCGGCTCGTCCCCTGTCTGTGCCTTTTCCCACATCCAAATCTTTCTCCATCTCTGTTTCCCCGTCACAAACATCGCGAATGCCCGTGGGGAATCTCTCCTTCCAAGCACATCAATCACCGACCGGGGAGATCGATGTCCAACCCTCCAATGATCCTGTCTCTGCGTGGAACCGAATCTCATCTGCTTTCAGCAACTCCGAAAATCGGTAGTGACCTGACTCGTGCTGCATGCATCTTATTTCCAGGGGTCAAAAGTCTGTTGCCCACGGGCGGAGCATACGACAAAACTAGCTTGGATCCAGTCTCGAACCCTTGTTCTGTCTGCACAGACGACCATGGGTCTTGGGGAAGTGATTTTCCACCAGCTCCCTTGTTGGATATGCACCTTCGAACAGCGCTACTATGGGATCGCGTCATTCGCGTTTCTGTGGTTGCTCTGCTGGACTCTGGATGAGTATAGATAAGGTAAGGGAAGTAGTACGCTCGAAGCCTCATTATGCAGCATCAAAGCCATTCCCCGAACATATTGCCCCTCCATTACTCTCAGGATGTTGTACAATATTCCCTCGACCAGTCTCCTGATCATCGTGATCAATTTGTTCATCCCAGTTCTTTCCGTCATACTTTGGAGGCGGTATAATGCCGCTATCAGTGATGTGCCAGGGCCTTTGCTTGCCTCTTTCTCTCGCTTTTGGCATCTCAAACGCATAGCGAAGGGTGATGTAAATCTACAATGTATTGCACTGCATGCGAAACATGGTGAATTGACGGCGTCCAATTTTTATGTCTGTTATAGCTGAAAATCTCAAGGACACTTCGTCAGAATCGCTCATGACGAAATAAGTGTCAGCCACCCTGATGGCCTGCGAGCTATCCTTCTCAACCCCTTACGAAAGGCAAGTATTGATCGAATTTCAAGGGCTTCTTGATCACCAAGACCTGTTAACAAAAGATGGCTAACTACAGTAGGCACAATGGTACAAAGTCCTCGCGCTCCCGGACTACCGTTACCAGTCTCCAATGTCAGAGCTCGACCCCAAGAGACGGGCTGAACGGAGCAGAAATGTCGCTTCGGCTTACACACTGTCGAATTTGATTAAGTCAGAAGGTTTCATTGACGAAACGGTCAAAATCCTCCTCAAACATTTCGATGTTTGCGCGGCTATTCAGAAACCGGTTGAGCTCGATAAGTGGTTCAATTATATGGCTTTCGATGTAATCGGTGATGTCACTTTCAGCAGACGGTTTGGTTTTCTGGAGCAGGGAGCCGACATTGGCGGCGCTATCGCTAATTCGAAAGCATTAAACGCATACATTGTTCTTGCGGGATTCTTTCAAACTTTGCACAATTGGACCCTCGGCAACCCCATACTCACTAAATTTAAGCTTCTCCCAATGGGGCATATTTTTGACACTACTATGCGTGCAATCAGTGAGCGCTTGAAGAATCCGAGCGCACGATACGACATGATTGAGCACTGGAAGAATGCATTGACCAACCATCCCGACCGTATGTCTATGAGAGATCTCCAAGCTGCTGCTACTGGAACGGTCGGAGCTGGAGCAGACACCGTTGCGACCTCCCTCCAAAGCTTTGTGTATCACTTGTGTAAGAATCCTAGATATCTGCCAAAGCTGAGGGACGAGATATCCGCCGCTAAAAGTCAAGGGATGTTGGCCGACCGAGTTGTAAGTTTCGGTGACTCTCAGAAGCTGCCTTATTTGCAAGCGTGTGTGAGTATATCCTTTTCTACAATATCGGCTGAATGATTACCGATCTTACAATGATTTCTAGATCAAAGAGGCGCTACGATGTTGCAGCCCTGTTCCATTTGGCCTTGCCCGAGTCGCTCCTTCGGAAGGCGTCAAGATTGGCGATCGATCCTTTCCAGCTGGGGTAAGAAGTCTATCACTGGGAAATCCCTATTTTTTGCTGACCTCTACCCCAGACAAAGCTATCTGTTAATCCATGGGTGATTCACTACTCGACCGAGATCTTTGGTGCCGATGCCAAATTTTTCAACCCGGATAGATGGTTTGGACCCAGAAGCAAAGAAATAGAGAAGTTCTTCATGCCGGTATGCTTTAGAGAGTCCTTTGCCTACGAAGGACGGGTACCGCCATTCTACCTCGCCTTTGCTAATCTTTCGCCATAGTTTGGACTCGGCTACAACTCTTGTCCTGGGAGGCATCTCGCTACAATAGAGATCTCCAAAGTCGCCGCAACGCTCATCCGAGACTATGACTTCCGCCAAGTAGATCCTGAGCAAGAATGGAAATGGCAAGCTTATTTCACATGTGTGCCGTATGATTGGCCGTGCCTGGTAGACAGGAGAGTGTCTCCGGCCAATGGCACAGACTAATCCATCGCCTCAAGGAGCAAGGGATCTCTTGTGTATGAGATGATGGTTATAATCTTGCGTGATTGAAAGGCCAAAGGCAAAAGCGTACTAAACTTTCCGGACGTTGGAGGCTATTTGATAGATGTCTTTACCGAGATGGTAGGTAATGGCTGCAGAGAAGTGGAGCTGGCGCTCGAATAGACTGTGATGACCCGGAACATTGTTTGATATAGGAGTCGTATCGATGGAAAGCCTTCACCCTTTTCAGAGTAGACAATACTCGTCACTTTTGTTGCAAAGAGGTCCTGGTCTTGGCAACGACAGAGAGTATCGTGGAGTCATCTTATACAGTACCAGAGATTACTAATTGTGTTCACCGAGGGTACATCTTGCCAACGGAGTACCATCAACAGAATGACTGCTTGAATAGATCTCTTTTTATCCTGTACCTCCGAGCCCATCGCTCAGAACACTATGCTGTCTCTTCCTTATCTATGTACGTTCGTACATGCATGATTGCCTCGCGCCTCGTGCACCGACATGGCTGAGCAACCAACGCTGAATGAAGCAGGCCGGGAAACTCAAAATGAGACCGGCAATGCTGTGCCGACAGAAAATGTGATTACGATTCTGCCCGTCGACGGCCGAAAATCACCAGGATCTTGCGGTACATCGGAAGTACTCTTTCTTGACATACCTAAGGAAGACCAGGGAACAAACAACAAGCGTGATGATGTTAAAGATTACTATCTCTCATCCACCGCCTCTACTATTGTTACTAGCAATTCAGAGCACTTCAGTCTTCCCCTTCACGAATTACCCCACCACCTGTCTGTACCACCGACTCAAGCTCGACATAACAATCTCCACTTCGTCATCTCAACTCTATCAGGCACCCAATCCGCGAGCGCCTTCTTCGAGAAGTGTGTTTATCCTCTCTTGTCAAGGCTCCAAGTGGTGAACTATGACGTTCACAAGACTCAATCAGAGCATACCGTTACCAACTTAGCCGAGCAGATCTTCCTACCTCGCGCGAATGCTAGGATAGAGCAGACTATTGTCCTCTTGTCGGGTGACGGTGGCCTCGTGGACATCGTCAATGCTTTACTTTCGAAAGGACTCAACTCGGACGCGACGATACCGACCGTCGCAATCCTACCTCTCGGTACAGGCAACGCATTGTTCACATCCACCAGTCGCGCTGACGATTTGACCTTCGGTCTGCGGAGACTGATCCACGGTGTCCCAGCATCGCTACCAACATTCCGTGCACGATTTTCCCCAGGCTCAAAACTTGTCATCGATGAAGGCCGGGGTCGCGTTGCCATCCTCCGTGATCATGCCAATGACCATACGCTCTTCGGAGCTGTTGTCTGCAGCTGGGGCCTGCATGCCTCCCTTGTTGCCGACAGTGATACTGCTGAATATCGCAAAATGGGGGATCAGAGATTTGGCAAAGCCGCGGAGGAATTGCTCGATCCTGCGGATGGATCAGAACCACATACATACAAGGGCATCGTGAACATTGTAGTTAGTGGAGCATCCCAGAGGCAAGAACTGGAACGCTCGGAGCATACGTATGTGCTCCTAACCCTGGTGTCGCATCTCTCGAAGGGGTTTGATATCTCTCCAAAGTCGAAACCTTTGGATGGTCAGCTGCGGCTCATCCATTTTGGGCAGATGGCGTCGAACGAAGTCAAGGGTATCTTGGGTCAGGCCTTCCGGGATGGTCAGCATGTCACAAACCCGGAAGTCGGGTATGAGATGGTAGATTTCATGAGAATTGATTTTCAAGAGCAGGAGGAGCGGTGGCGAAGGGTATGCGTGGATGGAAAGATTATAGCTGTGGAAGAAGGCGGGTGGGTGGAGGTCGAGAGAGAACAGAGGGAAGTTCTGAACCTATTAATCTAGGATGGTGTAAGAGGCTGGTAAGTTGATAGACGTTAAAATACGCTATGTTCATGTAGATATGATGTAATAAATCGCATGGCTTTTCACCGAAACCGAAACCGAAGCATTCATTTACATGAAGTTTTCATGTACCAATTCCTCCATAGCCATATCTCCCCGCTGGACAGCCGAGCTTTCCAGCAGCCCCAACGCCAGGTTCAGATTTAATATAAAAATGGACAAAGAAGTTTTCAATCTTTGAACTTTCCGACCCGTCTCGCTATTTCTCCACAGCCTCTCATATCCCCTCACGGAATATACTCCTCCTCTCCGTAGGACTGTCATCATGGCTTCCTTTTCCCTTCGTGTGCCCCCGTTCCAAGCCCTGGGTCTCCAAGTGTGGCCTTGGACTCACATCCCTCAAGCTCGCCGCCTCATGCTGGTCTCCAAAAGGATTGTCACCCAGATGTGTCTGCCCTACAGCAGCTGTCTCTTCTTGATACCTCCTCTCGACATTGACGGGCGGATCCCGACTTCGACTTCTCCCTCTATCTTCTCCCTCCCCATATGCCGGCATGCTGCTGCCCCCGTATCCGCTGTGTCCATAAGGCTGCTCTCCAAGCTCCGTCTCTTCGTACGGCGCTCCGTATGCATCTGCCTCATTTCCGACCCTCGTATCCCATGCCTCATCCGGATCGACGCCCCTTGCCCTCCTCCCAGGAGCACCGGCATATGCTGTCCCACCTCCCGCCTCCAGCCCTCCAGCCTCCTCATAAGCTCCCGCAGCCGTCCTCTTCCGCTGCATCTGCGCAAATTTGTCCTTGATCCATTCCAATGGTCCGGCAGAGCGCGGAGAGGGGTACGTGCTAGACTCCCCGGACTTGAGGAAGGGAATGTAGGATTTTAAAGACGGTGCGGGGAGCCCAGCGCGGCGGGCGCGGTATTGTGTGAAGACGACGTAGCCGACGGCGGCGAGAATGAGGAAGAGGAAGAGCAGGAAGAAGAAGAGGCCCCAGCCGTGCATTTTGGGGTAAAGAAGGAGAGGGTGGTCGGGGTAAGAGGATAGTGGGAGGGCTAGTTTCGAGAGACTGCGTAAGCGTTCGTTGATTGACGGACTCAAGTTGGCTGTTGTAGAAAGGTCGTCCCTATGGACATTGCAATGAATTGAGAACAGCTGCTGATGTTAGGAGACAGAAATGGGTCGGAATTGAGATTGCTCAGTCAGCTCGTCTTCGGGATCCATGACTCCAGCCGGGCTGACGTGAAGGACACCAGGCCTTGGCGCCCGCTTCCCATTTAGCCGAAGTTCGTCCGCTTGTCAAAGATACTTCGCGACCATACCCCACGTACAATACGTACCAACGGAGAGCTCGGTATAGGAGAAATACTCTTTCGGATAGCACAGATGTTGCCTACGGCTTTGGGATCTACGAAAGGCTCTCACCAAAGCATTTGGTCACGAGGTCCAAGATTTCTAGTCACGCTCGTACTACGTAGACCTCCCGCACTGGCTCACCATCCAAATTTAGCAGTTCATATATGTACCGTACTGTGTAGTTTCAAATGCGGTGAACCTTGGCTGGCGATGGACAAAATACGGTCCTCGATCTCTCACTGATCAAAGCGTGCAAGCTCCGCGGATCGACCCATGGTTCCCTCGTCATCGCCAAGAAAAGTAACACATCTTCCGAGACAGTCAGACGCGCGAGCCGCAATATCCGCGCGATAGCTTTCGCCTCCTGGCAAATGCTGATTACTCCTCGTCTCTATGGCCTGTCCCAGATACCCGACAAGGGATACAAGCACCATGTTCACGTCCGGAAGCATTCCGTGACCGGATGGGCCTACAGCGGGGCAGAGCACTGTGGCGCAAAGAAGATGCTTCTCGTTCACCAAACAGGCAGCGTTCGCGTCGGAGAAGTCGTCCGGTGGGCATCCGCTTACTTTCTCTTAGTATTGACTGACTCTTCGATGGCAGATACACTCTAACCTACACGCCTGCCGCAGATCGCATCCTACCGGCACCTACACATCTCCATGTCCGAATCAAGAACTCGTCAGCGATCCCCCTGCGGGCAGCTTACCTACATGGCCCCTATGCTCTCTATGTGGCTTGCTACCCATCGACATTTGACCCAAATGAAAAACAAGAGCAGCAAGAGGAGGATGGCTCACCAGAATTCGAGCCCATGCTCAAGGCGGGAGGGTCGTGGTCCTCAAAACTTTCCATCCCGGAGGAGGTGAGGCAGACCGCTGGAGGACCAGGAGGGCCAACCCTAGAGCAGTCTTCGGGGCCAAAAAGCTTTACATGGATCATAGAAGTTGCGTCGCAGATTCTGTTCTCAACATCTGCCTCTGTTAACTACGAGGTTCTCGTTGGACGAGATGAGAAATCGGTGGACTTTGGCTTCCATACCCACTCCGGCAACCGACCCAGTGCGCCCGGAAAGCTCGAGGATCAGCAACAAGGACGGTTGCGCAATGCAGCTCAACAGGCCGGCATCTTTTCAAGGGCTGTGGGACTCCGGGTCGAAGATACAGACAGCCTTTGGAATCAGCCCACGTTCCCAAGCTTTGATGATGGAATACCTGAGCATGCTCAAGGTGGACCATCGGCGAGCCCAGACTCTGAACGCGCCCCGACACAATCTAGAAAACGCAAGAAGGTCCATCTGGTTGTTCTGACACACGGTCTTCATAGCAATCTCGGAGCTGATATGCTCTATCTCAAAGAAAGTATAGACGCGGCAGCTCGCTCGGCTCGGCAAGATGCGAAGAAGATGAGAGCTACTTTGAGGGAGAAGAGGAGACATCAAGAACTCGAGCGCCAGGTAGAGGAAGCTCGAGACCAACGTTCCAAGTCTGTTCCTGATGCAGCAATCGCGTCAACGGAAGAGCCTGTGTTAGGAGAAAGCGACGATGAAGACGAGCATGTCATTGTTCGAGGATTTAGTGGCAATGCTGTTCGAACAGAACGAGGCATCCAGTACTTGGGCAAGAGGCTGGCAAAATACACCCTCTCTATTACCTACCCTGATCAGCCTTACCTTCCTACGAAAAGTACAATATCGAAGAGTATAGTCCGATCTTTCACCGGGTCAAAAGCTTATGGCGGGAAAGGCTCTGGTGATCACCAACCAAGCCACAAGAATAGCTCGATACAGAAAGATGAGGAACATACGCATGGCGACCTAGGCTACAAAATCTCTAGTATAAGTTTCATCGGACACTCCTTGGGCGGGCTGATACAGACTTACGCTATAGCCTATATTCAGAAACACTCGCCGGAATTTTTCGACTTAATAAAGCCGATCAATTTTGTTGGTCTCGCCTCCCCTTTTCTTGGACTCAGCAACGAGAACCCTATGTACGTTAGGTTCGCACTAGATTTTGGTCTTGTGGGTCGAACTGGTCAAGATCTGGGGTTGACGTGGCGCCCTCCGACCATGGTGAGGAGCGGTTGGGGTGCCATGATTGGGGGTCGAGGAAATGAGGCTCAAAAGGCTCAAAGGCAGCCAGATCCGGGCTCGAAACCCCTGCTTCGGATCTTGCCCACGGGTCCGGCGCATACCGCTCTGAAGAAATTTCGAAACCGAACCGTCTATTCAAACGTGGTTAATGATGGTATAGTTCCACTCCGAACATCGTGCCTTCTCTTCCTCGACTGGAGAGGTCTCGGCCGTGTCGAAAAAGCAAGAAGAGATATGGGACTCGTGGGCACAATGGTTGGGTGGGGATGGAACGAAATGATGGGTGCCAATGCGAGCTCGCCTCGGCCTAAACGGACAGATATCTTCAGTGATAGTGGTGAGGACAGTGATAGCAGGATGGCCAGTCCAGCAAGTAGACGCGCTCAAGATGTACCCCAGCCCGAGGAGAGCGCTACGACTGAAGATGATATTAAGAATGCGGAGCGTGAAGCCGAGCCGGCGTCTCATCAATTCATCAATGATAAATCGTTCCAAGACGATGCTCGTCAGATTGCGGACAATCAAGCTTCTAAGCAAAGCTCTTCTGGAGCTCTTACCGGCTTCTTGTCATTCTTCCGACCGAATGGATCTTCCAAACCTCATCAGCACCCACCTAAGAATACGAAGATCTACCGACGTGGCCAAACTATGGCAGTCAATAGTGGATCAGACTCTGGCAGCGCTACGGCCTCTGATCTGCCGTCGAGGACGCGTCCTGTTCGCGGAGACTCACTGTATAATGAACTTGGTCAAGATAGCCTTGAAGCGCCTCCAAAGACAACAATCTTCGAATCAGCCGGGGATGTCTTGAACCCACCTCTACCATCAAAGCAGTACTTGGTCGACCCGTCCACGAGACCGCGAACTATCTTCCATGATCGAGTTTACCACCCTGACGATATTCCACCTCCGCCAGTCGCCAGGAAGCGAACCATGGGCCCTCGAACGAGCTCGAAGGAGTCTATATCAACAATAGGCAATTCAAACCTTGCACAAGATGGGAAAGATGGCAATGATTCATTGGCTGGAAACATGAAGATTGAGGAAAAGATAGCTCGGGCTTACCACAAAGACTTATCGTGGCGAAAGGTGCTTGTCCGCCTAGAACCAGATGCCCACAACAATATCATAGTCCGAAGGATGTTTGCAAATGCTTACGGCTGGCCTGTTATTCAGCACTTGGTTGATACTCATTTTGCGTATACTGCAGCGGCTGAGACCGAAGATGCGCTGGAAGAAAATGTCGAAAGAGTCAAGCCTACCGGTACGGAAGTGAGTACCCACGGTGAACATGTCATTGGCCAATCGGAACCGCCTTCTCAGGAGAAGGAGGAGGAAGAAAGACCAAGAAGTGAGGGTCGTGATACTGTTCCAGGTCTAGCGGCTGCTCCAAATGCTAAGCCACCTCGACCTCGCACTGAATCTGAAGCTCGCGAGTCTCAAGATGAAGTGCCGGATATGAAAGCTACAGGTACTGGAATGGAAAGCAGCTATAGTAGTGCTGGCCGTTCAACTATCTCTCGTCTGTCGAGGCAGGATTCCGCTCGGTGGAGCGATCGGTTCTTCGAAGGTTCCGATGACGATGATGCTGATTCCGAGTTTGCACCAAGCTCCTTTACGGGATCTCCACCTCGAAGGACCAATTCTCATGGCGAGCAAGTTGGCACCAGCGAAGCAGAAATCGCGGATTTTCTGAATGCAAGCCCAAAGAAAGAGAAAAGCCTAAGAACTCCCAGCGCTGCACGGCCATTGAGTAGCACGAATGAGGCCAAGCTGACGGAAGGAGCGCTTGATGTTCAGTCGTTGGGGCTTACTGGGGTCGGGCTGCAGAAGAGCCCGTTGGAAGACAACTTTCCTCACTCGGATACGGACAACAGAACGCCGAGTATGAGTGTTAGCGAGCAGGTGGCCTTTGCAAGCGCGAAGAAGGCCGGCGTTCAGGAAGGGGATGAATTATCATGATTTACTCAGCATTTCGATAGCAGGCGGGCGGAATATGATAGACAGTGCTTATAGAGGATCTGTATTCCAAGCGTGAAGCTACAGTCGTATTTGACATGATTGTTACAGTATTGTAAATGCGGACCCTGGAATTCAAGGAAAACAGTGAATAATTTGATAGATGGATATGTAATTTGGCTCAACTTTTCTCAAAGAGCCAGGCAAGAATTCAAAATCACACATCGCAAGCTTGTTCAAAGATCTTAGGCTCTCATCAGCGTAACTTTCTAGGCTAACGCAGGTAGCTCTTCCGGTCTCTTCTAGTTCACAGGTGCGTACATCGGCATCATGAAAGCGACGACTTGATAGGTCGCATGGATGCATCGACGTTATGTGGAGAACTGTAAAATAAACCAGAAAAAAAGTTTCTGGTCCGAATTCCAACGGACCACAACTAAATATCTTGTCTCCTAACACTGGTCGGAAAATCAACTCTCATCCTGAACCCGATCATTCAAGCATCCTGAGACTGTGATATTCGTATCCGTTCACGGAGTTTTCAAAAAACATGGCAGAGCCAGATCTTAAGAAAATCCATGATGATCTAATTGACATCGCCCACAAAGCTGGCGATATCATCATAGGCGCAAAGCCTGTAGTAGAGGGTGCCGGCTCGAAGATGAACTGTATGATCCTGAGCTCCCCATTCCTGGTAGCTCGTTGTTCCGATTCTGTATCTCGCTTTCTCAGCTCAATCCCATACCACCTTCCTCTATCATACCGTTACTTTCGATTGCTGCTTCCATGCCCTTGCATTCTCATCTCTATTCCCGCGCAAGCTTCCTTCAACTGACCTCCTCCAGCCGCCGACCTCGTAACCGAGACCGACCGCCAGGTGGAATCCCACATCTCGACCGCCCTCCACGCCGCCTACCCAACCTACGCCTTCCTCGGCGAGGAAACCTACAAGCCCGGCATGAAGCTCACCGACGCGCCCACCTTCGTCTGCGACCCCATCGACGGCACGACCAACTTCGTCCACCGCTACCCGTACGTGAGCGTCTCGCTCGGGTTCGCGTGGCAGCGGCGGCCGCTGGTCGGGGTCGTGTTCAACCCGTTCACCGGCGAGCTGTACACTGCGGTGAAGGGGGGTGGGGCGTTTCTGACGAAGGCGGGCAGGGAGAAGGTAAGGCTCCCGCTGACGCGGCCGCCGGAGAAGCTGGGCGGGTTGGATAGCTGTCTGGTGGCCGTGGAGTGGGGGAGCGAGAGGAAAGGGCCGAACTACGAGACCAAGGCGAAGACTTTTAAGAAGCTTTGCGCGGACAAGAGCGCAGGGGGAGCGATGGTGCATTCCCTGAGGAGTCTTGGTTCGGCGGCGCTGAATCTCTGCGCTGTGGCGAGCGGAGGAATTGATGTTTACTGGGAAGGCGGCTGCTGGGCGTGGGATGTGTGCGCGGGTTGGGTGGTGCTGAGTGAGGCGGGAGGGATGGTTGTAGGTGGCAACGCGGGGGAATGGGATGTGGAAGTGGACGCGAGGAGATATCTGGCTGTAAGGGGGGGAGAGGGAGGGAGGCAGCTGGTCGAGGAGTTTTGGAATTGCATAGAGGGGAAGCTTGAATATGGGGTGTAAGCAAGAAAGACAACGGGTCGCGCGCAGTAATTCTCTTTTCCATTGCTCATAGATGCTTGTATTTCGGGAAAGCTACAGGGTCTAATAGACAAGGAGTTTCATGCATTGGTCTCTATCACTTGCTCTGAGCGGACTACGTTTTATTAATATCCTCAAAGGTGAGCCGTAGATCAGTTCAGTCGCAGAGGCGGCAGAAGAATACATTGCAGATCTCCTTTAATCATGCAAGCCAAGTGATTCACGGATATTCCTAGCACCTTTGTAGATTTCTTGACCTTGCCATGCATCAGCACATGGTTGGCGCTGTCATTCGGATTACCCTTTTGCGTGCTGATGATAGATCTAGGTAGTGACTATGATTCTGTTATAAACAGACAATACATAAGGACGTGCCTTGGCCTTTGTTGTTGCATGTGCTTCCTTACGTCTTCGTAACCCTTTTTGCAGAATCCGCTGAGTTTGTTGGCACGCTTCTGTCTGAAAACTCTGATAGCGAACAGCCTCGCTGGAGCCGTCGAATAAAAGTGCGATAAATCAGTCACCGCTCTCAAGCACTTGATACATAATATCTATCGCTCTAAGGATGGTTGCCGTTGACAGTAGAGATCCGGAAAGAGCTTTTGTCGATACAAACAACTGACTGATAGACGGCACGTGCGTCATGAACTTCTCAGTGCTCTTGATGACCTCACCGAGGTCTTCAATCATAGCATCCTTATTTGCATTGATCAGTTGCTTCAAGATCCTTATGGAGTACATGACGGCCTGGATATTTGCGTAGGCATGAACATCATCCCAAGAGACTCTACCACCCACATACCCATTGACGATGAAGTCCTTTATCCATTCTCTGCTCAGCGCAGGCTTTCCTTGCTGCTTCAATCTTTGGCAAACTTGGTATAGGCTAAAGAGGCGCCAGTAGAGATTCCAGTCGTGCATTTGGGAAGCAGTAGCTTGCTCTACTCTCTCCATCATGGTTCGTAACTTGGACATAGCGGCTATTGCTTCGCTTAACGTCATGAGCGTCACAACCACTGGCTTAATACTGTTTCCACGCCGCTGGTATTCAAGCACGTAAGAATGACGGAGATCGATGGGTACAGAAAGATTCAAAAGCGAATAGGCAAGCCGGCGGATGTAGGAGCCATAGGTCCAAGAAGCTGTCCGTGTTGGGTTTTCGAGTATGATGGGAAGATACATACACGGGTCTTGAGAGGCTGTGAACTCGCTACTATGGAACTGGAGAAAAATCTCGGCAACTCTTGGATCAAGACCTTCTAACTTAAAGTACTCGGTATTGGTAACGACTGGCGCCTTATACTCCTCCATGAAACGGCGATAACGCTCGATCGCTATGCCTTCTAGAGGCTGACGAGCACGTCGTAAGATTATAGAATGAGGTGCACAAATGTCCAAGGTTCGATGGAAAGCAAGCTTTGAAACACTTTCGAGTTGCAATCGATGAGCAATATGCTGCGGCCAGAATCGTCTGCACCCAATAGCTGCTTTGCCGTTTTCTTCAAGACTTTCAGAGACACTAAGAGAGTTCAGGGACAGAAGCGTGCCATAGTCTCCGAGATCGTGAACGAGAATGTCAGAGTCATTAGACAAAATGGCTGCCCCGGTGTTTTTCGCCTGTGCTGCGCAGTAGGCATCAGCTTCGCCAGGGACAACTTCAACGTTCAAAGCAGTAATGGGTGATAAAAACATGGTATTATTGGCATCTTGAGAGGCCGGAATGACTCGTGAAGGCCATTTTGGTTCAGAATGCTCTGTCCATCGATGCAAGAGATCTTCAATGACAGCGGCAACCATAAAGGGTGGCGGTGGGATCCCTAACAACGAAGGCGAGATTGGACTAGATGCGTCGAGCAATTGCCAAAATTCGATGCCGAGGGTTTTAAAAGCTGCAACATTGCGAGCAGGTGCCTTATAAGACTTTTTGGACGACTTGTATAAGTTGTGGAGTCGAGCGTTCCCCTTCTCAAGTCGTTGTAATCTTATGGAGCGTTTCGCAAACGGAAGTCCTCCGTCAAAATAGATTCGTTCACTTAGAGGGTGTCAGCAAATTTCTGCCGAGTTTAGGGCCATTCTCACATTTCAACACCTCGTTCTTGCAGCTCTCTCAAGAATCTGAAAACGCCTTCGCTAATTTCGTCATACGAAGGCCGTGCGTCAAGAAGAGGAGTGCTTTCATTAATGCCTGATAGAAGACGGTGATAGATAAAGAAAACCAAAGCCGGACCATCAATCACCACCTTCTCAACAGATACGCGGGAATCGCCACCAACTGTCGGTCCCAAAGCGACAGGTTCGCCAAACTGCGCAAGGTCTCGAGAGAGCTTTTGAATACCCATGTCGACGACTGTCACTAGGTAGTAGACCACAGAGACTTGACCTCTCTACACCGTTTCGTTCTAGAAAATTCCCCGCAACACCGTGCCATTTTCGCAACCGATGGCGAGCAAGGAACGACTACAGCACAAGGACATGGGAGATGGATTTATAGATGGGGCATGTTTCTAACAGCCCATTGCCATTTCAGCTCCGCCTTAGCGCAATAAAGAAGTAATGGCCTACGCATGACACAATGGTGGTCACGAAGGACCATGAGCCTAAGAAGGTCCTTGAATACATAAGTGTATGGATATGATAACTACACTCGCTAGCTAGGTAAATTGTGTGTGGAGATATCGTGTCTGCTTCAGCAGCAAAGATAAAGGCAAACATGTGGTAGCGCCAGAAACTGCAAGGCCTGTGATGTAAGGAAAGTAAAGACACTATTCTCGTTAGCTCCCAATCATCGACTCAGTCCGGTCGACACGGTAAGAGTTGATGAGAGCCAGCCCGGTATTAAAGTCTATCGGTGGATTTCTACGCGCCAGAGTCGTGCATATTGCTCTGTCGCCCAGCCGAAGGAACTTTGTCGTCGCTCCTCTTCTATTCGAGAGTTCCCATGACTGTGCTTACTCGCATTCGATCTTCTCTCATGTCTTGCAGCAGGTCAGCCCACTCTTCTTCCACATTCACGGTATGATTGTTCTTTTCTCGGGGGAGCCTAGGGAACTTTCGCTTTGTAGGTGTTCCCATCCTTCCCGCACCTCCCCAAGAGCTCTGAAAATCTTCCCCGGCACGTACGCACCCGTTCCCACCTCGGGCGATCACCGCCAAGTCTCGCAACTGGGCTGGATCAAATGATGTGGTTGCAGGCCGCCAGAGCGACATATCTCTAGGTAGGACGGGAGGAGTAGGAGGGCTGACAGGTCCGCGGGTTAGTGCTGGCATTGGTTCGGCTTCATCAGTATGAGGAGGAGTCTGAGGAGCAGAGGGGCGAGACGTCACGGCATCCACCGCCGTGTTTTTCTTGAGAGATGGCTTTCCGTACTTGGACGGGTCAAATCCATGTTTGAATAACGGTCCAGCAATAGAAACTGTGGTGGACTTGTCGCACGACGCACGCAAGACCTCAGCTTCTTTTTCAGGGGCTGCTGTGGTTCCATCCCGCCTTAAGCTAACATTTTTGGTACTATTGGCTCTGTCATTGCTAGAGGTAGGAGGAAATACCACGGAGTCCTTCTTATCAACGCTAGTCGAGCCATTTTCCTTCCAATGTGCTCCCATGACATCCTTCCCCTTGCTGGCTTGTGATTTGTTGCGCTGCAATTCCTGCGTGTCGATACTGATCGTGTCTTCATCTCGGATTCGCTGCACCGAACCTGTCAGAGAGGATTCGCTCGTGTCATCATTGCTGTCACTCTTACCGTTAGCCTCTTCCTTTTGTTTCCTAACTCTTTCACGGTGGAAATCTTCGTCCTTTCTGTGCAGATCTCCCCGATCTGAAGCAGGTGCAAAAAGATCGTCGCCAAGGCTGCCATCTTTTTTGCGCCATTGCCAACCGGCGCCGGGGATATATGCGATGTTATTGAGAATGTCGGCAGCTCTTCGGAATTCATCACGGATCGCAACAATGCCAGAATGGCCCACTGTGCGCGCAATGTTATGATCCGTTTCAAAGGGATCCTCAATCGCTAGGAGATATCGCTGTCGGATTGTTTGTTTCTCACCGGTCCATCTGGCTTCAGTCCAGCCTTTCGAGACCTTCTGTAGCTCGCCACCGGGGGATCTGATGGAGATGACGCCCTTCACCCAATTGAACCCTCTATAGTCCGAATAATATCGAAAGAATCCCCTTAGGAGAGACCCAAGAACTTCCTTGTTTCTTGTGAGTTTATCCATGGAAGCAAGACGGAGAATCTCGCGCTCATCGTCCATGAAGGTCACATCGTGCCCCTCGCACATGTTGGGCGGCAAAGGAGGATTCTTGAGCTTTCGTCTGCGGTGGCCTTCGAGTTGTAGGTTCCGAATGACTGGAGGTTGAGCAATATTCATTAGGTAATGGAGGACCATCATGATATACCCATAGGAGGACAGAGTTCCATGATAAGGGGTATTTATTTTTCGCGCCTTTGCCCAAGCCTTTACTAGGAGACCCATCTCGCGTACGCGATGATCACATTTGCAATATGCACGAAGCAGAGCGGTGTTATAGACTGCGACGTAGTTTGAGAAGTTGATATCACACCGAATGCCGACTGACTGCTCGGAGAACTCCAAGAACGCGCGGCCTCTTGGCGGTGAAGGAGGAAGTGGGACTTCAGCTGGATCGAAGTCGAGTTCGGCGAAGGGAGTCGTATTATCCAAGAGGGTCCCATCCGGTAGTCTTGTCAAAGGGTCTTCAGTACCATCATTATTATCTCTTACAGCTCTGGCAGCTTCTTCCTCATCCCAATCCTGTCGATGTCGCTGTAGACGAGACAGAAGATCGGAATCTGGGTTTTGACAGACCTGCATGATAGGTACCCGAGTCTCCGTCAATAAGCGAGCCCCGAAGCCCACATCAAGCAACGTTTTCTCTAGCATGCGTCGTGCGAGCGTCTCGATTGGCCCGAGTGGTCCCTTATCCCGAGGAAAAGACATGAGCAGATCCATGTCAGAACCTTGGACGGCGAAACCGCTGGCAAGGCTGCCGTAAGTCTTCAGTCGAACATCTCTGGGGTCAAAAGGCATGACATTGTCTTTCCCGTAATCCGCAAGCATTCCCTGTAGAATCCGTTCAAGTTTTTTCCGGAAATTTTCCTTTTCCTGTAGCTCTTTCTGACTCATAGTCTGCACTTGCTCCCGGTGTGCAATTTGTGTCAAGTACTCTGTCTGAATGACGGACGCCTCTCGTGGATCTGCCTGCTGATCACCCCCAGGTGCTTGCGGTGCGTAGTTCGGATTGTAGAGGCGAGCTGTCTGCGGTGTGTTGCGACGAAAGAAGCCATCAGGTGAGTCGATTGCAATGACCGGAGCACTTGGGCCACTTCCACGGTAGACCCCACCGTGATTTCCATCAAAGGAAGATTGATTATTGTGAGAAGCCATCCTTCCTTTTCGTGTGGAAGTAGGGAAACGAGGGTCTGGAGGAGAGGTTTGAGATGAAAGATTAGAGTGAGAAGTGAGAGATGGAGGACTGAAAGGGTGAGGGTGAGGTTTGGAGTAAGGTGGTGTCCTTACGTCCGCTGACGGTTGGTCTGGAGGAACTCTTAGCGCAGGCAATGGAGCAGAATATGAACTTTGGAAGGGATCAGCCGATGAGTGACCTCTGAGTCTATCGTACTGATGGGTAGAACTAGGTTGATGTCGGAGAGGGGAGAGAGGAGGGAAAAGGTGCAAAGGCGGTGGAAGATTCCTTGGCACATGGTTCGGCCGGGGTTGCCAGGCTGGCGGGGAGCAAGGATTGGCCGGTGCCGACGGTGGAGGCAGGTCATGCTCTGGAAGAGGGCCTGTCAAGGAGAGATTTAGCATAACTATTGACATTATTGAGAGGAGACTAGCCTTGGTCGCCGGGGCGCTTGACCTTCTCAGCAGCCTTGGATAGCTGCGCCTGCAAATGTACGGGAAGGTTGTTCATGACTTCAGGACCTCATATATGACCAGTATATGCAACAATAATGTATAAAGGGCGTAGAGTGTCTGTCGGACGTTAGCTGGCGCTTGAGGCGCTTGATAGAAATCGGACCAAGCGCGGGCATCAAGCAAAAAGGGTAATGATCGTGTAAAATGGGAATCGTCTAATTGCAAATAGCTTTCTGTAATATAGCACTAGTACGACCTCGTGTACACTGCTATGAGGCCCCTAGTGCGAACCAGGTTCATCTATAACGGTCCAGACTGGGAGTTTCCCGTGGTGGATCTTTGGACACGCAATGTCGATAGGACCGATTTTTCCCGGACATCAATTTGATTCATCTGATGCTGATAGAGACTTTGAACAGCTCAAAGCGCGAGGAACTAGAGTAAAAGAGGCGGAGACAAATGTCTTAAGGCTATGGAAGATCAACTCCTACCTTTTTGCAAAGAGGATAGACCTGAAGAATATTAGCAGGACATGCCTTTCTGTCATGGACAGACCGTACGCTTCTACGATGGTATTCTCCCTTTGGAACCTTGTATTTTCAGACATGTCCCTTGGAAAGAGATGGGAGTCTGAGGGTGTGGAAGGGCAAAGGAAGTTGGCTCGTTCTTCCACTGTCCGCTAGCGAGGACAAGCAAAGGCGGATTATGGTTCTGCCGCGCCGCCGCATTGTTACCTTTCAAGGTCCGCTCATCACCTCGTCATATCGTCACCTACCTTACCTTATTATCCTTCATTCCACCCGCGCCAGACACAAATAACCCGGCTTGCTGCTATGGCGGGAAAGTCTTTCTACACCTCTCTCATAATCCTTTACCACCTCCCTCATTAGCCTCAACCTCCGCAACCGCGCATCTCTTCCAGGCGAGTAGGGGTCGAACTCCGTCGACACTCTCGTACATTCCTCCAAAATGAGCGGCCCTCCTCCCACTCAGGGCTCGACGAACCTGCTAAATGGAAGCGCTGCAAACGGCGTGCGACCAGTCTATAAACCGACTAAAGCCAAAGCTGCGGACCCCTTATTCCGGCGCAAAAAGGGCCCAGTCCTCAAGCCTGGAGCTTTGCAGAAAGGTCCAAATGCGCCGCTCGCCAACGGTCACACCGCCGCTCACTCAAGTCCTCTGAACCGACCAGTTCACCCTGCGACCAAATCCCAACCATTAAAAGTTGTGAACAATCCTCTAGCGGTTAGCGGTTTCTCCGACCCTTCAGTGTCTAGCGACACCTACCAGGATTACAAGATCGTAACAACAAAACGGGAACTGGTGGAGGGGCTGCGGCATCACATCTTGAAACTAATCAGCGATCATCCGGTAGACCTCCGCGACCAAAACGAATTCCTCCGCCCCGTCCGTTTTCACCGCCGCGACCCCAAGGCCCAACAACCGAGCCTCGTAAAAGAAGGAAGTCAGGATGTGGAGATGGATGAGGAGGAAAAGACGACGAAGGAGGAAATGTCGAAGCGAAAAGAAGCCCGTCAGAAAGAGCGAGAGGCCAACCTGGCACAAATAGCTCCTTCAGCTGGCGGCCAGAAATTGAACAATTTCAAGAAAAAGACGCAGGCGGTGTACCGCTCTTCTTCGAGACCAGAGGATGTCAAGAAGAGGCAGATCCAATACGAGGAAAAGCTACCATGGCACATTGAGGATGATGCCGATAAGCATTGCTATGTCGGCCAGTACCAAAACACGCAATCGAACATACATGTTGCGCTGAACTTTGAGGTGGACCCTGTATCTCAGAACCCTCGGTTCCGCATGATTCCTCTGGAGAAAATGTACAAATTTGCTCCCAAGTCTACTCAGACGGCATTATCAATAGATGAAGCAGAGAAGCTCATGAAAAAGCAGTCGAAAGATCCTGAATTTCTAAGGCGCATCAAGGAGTCTGATTATCTAGATGCTAAAAAGGAAGTGGCAAACGCCTCAAGAATGGCCTACGCGGGACCGAAAAGCAGAAGCGCGATCGGGACAGGTTTCGCTGACGATGATCAAGACTTGGACTATGAGGCTGAGGCATCAGATGATGAAGACGGCGCGGGCAACTTGGAAGATAAGGATGAGGATACGAAGTTCGCGGAACGGCGTATTAAGCAAGATCAACGGAAAGCAAACTTCTTCGACAACAAGGATGAGAGGCAATATGATTTCGAGGAGCAAATGGAGGAGCTGATGAAACGCCGGGATAGGGAGCTGAATAAGGACACTAACAAAGCCCTGCGCAGGAGAGAAGGCAATTACAATATGGCCAGTGATTCCGAGAGCGATCCATTTGGCGTAGTAAGTGCCAATGTCTATCCATGTTCTCACACGCTAACGCTCAATCTAGTCTGAAAGTAGCGACTCTGAGGACGAGATCAAGAAGGAAACCGAAGACGGCAAGCCCATCAAGGAGGAAGGTGGCAGTGGTGCCTCGACTGTGGGAACTAACACACCGGCCGGCCGTAAAGAAAAGCACAGCAGTGACCGCATGAAGAAATCCAGACTCCCAACGCGACCTGGTAGTCCAAATCAATCCGAAGCCTCCGGCGCCGAATCAACGGCCTCTCGAAGACATCTCAAGACGAATAAGAATGCTGCGTTTCCCTCTACGCAGCCAACTCCGCAGCCTCCTTCCCGCCCACGTTCCCCTGGCATTCCCTCCTCCTCCGCCCCTAACGTCCTCGCCCAGTCTAAAAAACGCAAATCTAACCTTGGCGGCGCGGGTTCCGACTCCGATGGCGCCGCAACATCAGATGGAGGCCGCAAGCGCACGAAACTCTCTTCTACTGCCAATGGCGCGCGTCCTGGCTCTCCTCCTGTTCCGACCTTGCCCAATACCCCGGCCTCGACCGGTCCGTTCCCCACTGCCGATGAAATCCGGAGTGTGATTCCGCCCCAGGGGATGGAAACTTCAAAGCTGATTAAGCAGTTCAAGGGGCGGGCACATTCTAAGGATGTGACAAGGTTTGTGGGGGTGGCGAAGAGTGTAGCGTGGTATGATAAGCAGAAGAAGTTGTGGATGAGGTTGGATGATAAGCCCAAACCGTGATTGATTGATAGGCGGTATGTGGTCCTGGCGACGGTTTTCCAAGTGATGTAGTTGCGAGTCCCATTTCAACTACATGATCACAAATCGAAAAGTGATCCATTGGCGTAGGAGTTGTGGTTTTTGTGGAGCCTTTTTAACGGTTTTGGGCAAGATTCTCTGGTGTCAGGCATTATAGCCTTTTCTGGGGGCAATCTACTTTCTAAGGCTTTTGTAGCAGAACGAGCTGCAGCGAATGAAAACATACATCCTATTCCACTGTAGTTTTCAATGTAAAGGAATCGATTTAGCTGAAACGTCACTTCGGTAACACTCTTGGCTCCAGTCCCCGTGTGTAGCATCAGAACTCAAGGTACCGACAGTCACATCATTGAAATTTTGTTATTACACAAAGGAGCATGACGCTCGACGACAAGTCTAATCTAGCATCTAACACGCAAAAGCTCAACGCAATGTGTTCTTTACCGACTCTTCGGGTGTCTAGCAGATAAAGCAGGTTGCAGAATATGGACAGGGAAGAAAAAACGCTGAACAGGTTGACTTGAATGTAGCAAGCCATGCGCTAAGTCTGCAAACATAATATTTACATCATGACTGTGGTGGTACGGCGGCACTCATCCTCCTCGCCAGCGGCGTCGAGGTTGAACTGTCTTTCTCATAGGTATCCCAATCCTCCAGCACCTTGGCGATTCGTGGTGAGTTTGTCAGCTTATAGACTTCTTCAAAATACTCTTTTGAAATCTCAAACGGCTTGGCGGTTACGTTGGGAATGTATTTGCCGATCAGTTTCCCAGGGTCGATGCTAGTCTTGTGTATCTTCTTCAATAGGAACGATCGGAAGGGTTTGACGCCGGAACGAAGAAATGTGCTATGAAAAGGGACGTCAATCCCTTTCAGAGGAATGACGGCGAAGCCTCGTTCCAGCTGGATCGGGTATTTCTTCTTGTTAGTCTCCTCTTTGCAGCGGGCAATTATCTGCTTGAGATGTTCCTTGACGTCATCCATAGACATTCTCTGCATGAGATCATTTATGTCTATCTTCTGTACCTTCAACACGTTCAAAACTCCAGTCATGCAATCCAAAGCGCGTAACTAGACATCCTATTAGTGATGAAAAGAAATCCGAGTAATCATTACTTACATCGCCAGCACAGACGTACTGTTGGTTCGCCACGTTGAGATTTACAATTTCGACGAGCCAGCCAGTCTCGGCAGAAATATTTCCAATCACATACTGCAGCGCCTCCTCATTGAACGTTTTCGAGATACGGCTAGGATTGACCGCAACCATAGAGTAGTTGGAACGACCTTGTTCGTCACGTTCAACAGCAACTTGCATGGTAAGACCACGATAGAAGACGACGGAAACCAGGCTTTCGATTGGCATCACTTCTGCGATAGAGGCTAGCGCAGAGTATTCTCCGAGTGAATGACCGGCGAAGCTGCTGTCGCGTTGGATAAGGCCCTTGCTGCGCATGTCTTCAAAGCTTGCTTTCTCCATCAATGTCAGGGCTGGCTGAGTGAACTGGGTCGCTGACAAAAGACCCGTAGGAGCTTTGTAAGTGTATGAAGATGTCTTTTCATCCACCTCTTTAAAGATCTTCTCGGATTTGACCGAGCCATCAGCGTTGATGGTTTCGAAGGACATGGCCATGTAGTTCTGACGGATCGCTTTGCCTCTTGGTCCTCCAAAATGAATGGTAAGCTCTTTTGGATTATTTTTGACGATGTCGATGATGGACAAGCCGTAATTCTCCATAAAATGCAGATCGGCACGATCCCACACTTCCTTGGCAACAGGACTGCTGGCGTAAAGATCCATGCCCATTCCCTGCTCCTGTGATCCTTGGCCGGTGAACACGTACGAAGATACGGGCTGTTCGACTTCGGCTTCAGCAATAAGGACCTTTTCCTCGTTCTCTTTGTTGCTAGCCTCGATTTTGATAATCTTGCGGCCAGATATCATGCCGATATGCTGAAGCTTTACTTCGATGTCGTCATTTGGTAGGACCATACCCACGAGCGAAGCGCTGAAGCTTCGGACGCGTCCAATATTGTTGTCTGCAGCCCACGTTTCGACAAGACTCCGCACAGCAGCGCTTGAATACATACCATGCGTAATCGTGCCTGGAAGGTTCGCATACGCTGCGAAGGCCCGAGAAACGTGGATGGGATTGAAGTCACCAGAAACACGAGCATAAGTCTCGTTAGAGCTCGGAGCCTTGAGTGTTAACGGCGTCTTCCCGCTGAGCGGGATCGCATTCTCAAAGTGGATAGGCTGTTCAATTGACGTGCCGTGGCGCTCCAAGTAATCAATGACAGGATTTCCGTGTGAAGCACCCGCCTCATACTCGATAGACGCCACCTGCACAATTTCCTTTGTGGGAAGTTCTAAAAGGGCTTGACCAACAGTCTCGACACTGCGGAATGTGGTCTTGTTCTTGAAGCGAATCAAAGTTTCCAGTCTGAACGTGAGCGTCTGACCTAGAAGCTCAATATCAGGCTCTTCTAGCTGAAACCATTCCTTCGACCTCAACACTGCAACATCTCGCGTTGTTGCAAGGTGCACTTGCATAGGGGTCTCTTCTTTTCGTTGGAAAGTGTTCTCGAAATCAGAGTAAGTACCTCGGTAGAGGAATTGGCTTGTAACTTCCATGACTGGCTTTCCCTTCCGGGTGATTGTGCCGCAGACCTCGACCATCTTGCCAGAATCTTGGTTGATCACAGCATTGATCTGTGCAGATGTAGAAAGCTCATCGCCGACTTGCAAGGGGGTTGCACCAGGTAGCATCCGGAAACCATTCGATAAGTGAACCAATTTCAGGAGATCTCCGTCGATCGCACGCGGAAAAATTGGCTTCGTAATGGCTTTCCATCCTACTACAATGGCGAAGTCCATAGGCGCAAAGACATCTTTCCCAGGACGTTCAACAAAAGCTTCCCCAGTATTACCGACAGCGTGTACAAAATCGGCGACGGCTTGATTGGTAACAGTCGTCTTACCGCCGTCAAACGTGTTCGTTACTGGAGTACTGAATGGAACGGTCCGCTCGTTGAACCATATGCGATAGTAGAACTCTTTGATGCGATCATTGCGACCGTCCATTATTTCTCTAATAGGTGCGTAGCCAGTATCAGGGTGATATTTGAACTTTAGAGGAAGCGCAACTGGGCCACCTTCGGCAGTCCTCTCTTCGAAGAGTTTCAGAGAGACCTCGTCCTTTCCTGACAGTCCAATCTCCACAGTCTTGATGACTTTTCCGGACTGGCTCTGTTCTCTGACAACAATACTGGTCTTTGAAGGTTGAGAAGGATTGTAAACCTCAACTACCATACCTCGCGTTGGCGCCACCAATCTACGCATGGGATTTGTTTGAAAGCGTTGACCTTGGATGAAAACGTCCGCCGTGAAGACTGCATGTCTCCACGAATATTGTTTTCCAGCAAGAAGCTCCATAAAGACTTCTGTCTCTGGTAATGTGGCCGTTGAAGCACTCGACAATCGATAGGTAGTTTTCTGCGTGTCTTGAGAGATGGTTAATCCCTCAATATCTCCGACAGAATCATCATCAGCTTCTGGAAGAATCTTGCCACCAAAGTATTCTACGACGGGGACGCTTGATTCTTGTCCGTTGTATACATCCCGGACCAGAGCCCTGATGTGATCGACATGTATGCCATCTAAGATGTCTTTGATAGGCTCATCCACAGCATGAGAGTATTTGACCGCAGTTGGTCCCTGTAGGATGCAGGTTCTGCCCACATCCTGGTCCACAACAGCCTCGAGATCTTCCGACTGCCAAAGAGAGTCCTTTTTGAACCAGAATTCAAAATTACCATCGAGTGCTGGTACAAATGGTACGGGTTTCTGGCCGCGACGTTGGCAGAGAAGAAGAAAATGCTGGACATCCTGAGCGGAGATGAGTTGACTGCTGGTTTCCGGATAGGCTGCAAGGATTTTATCAACAGCCGAGTATGGCTCGTCGAGGTCAGCATAGCTCTGAATCATGCTCGACCTGCCTCTGGTCGATGTGAAGCGTTCCTCAACGCGGCGAATGAAATCGACGGTTAATCGCTTCAGCGAATCTTCTATCCACCGCGATTCGTGTTTCACATACATCAGATCTACCATGCGCCGTACAACTTCGGCGTAAGTCATGTCTTCAAGGTCGACGCTGTCACCTGCAGAGTTCCGACCAAACCAGACCTTTTGGAAATTGTCGTTGAGATTTTGAATTATGTACGCCCGTTGTTTCTTTAATTCTCCCAAGCGTTTTTTCTTGTCCAAGGAAAAGATTTTCTTATCCATCTCAGCCCAAAATCTGACCCCTCGAGTCGCCAACTTATGTATTGGCTCTCCCATTTCGGATCTGACAGTAATGACACCACCCGCAGGACCTTTATACGTCTGTTCCCATTGACTATCATCGACACCTTCAGCCTCGGCAATGGCTTTTTTGGCGTTCTTTGAAGTGTGGGCTTCTTTGGCCGTCATCATGCGGCTACCGAACAAGCATCCGTCGAAAGGCATAGGAGGATAGCCAAAACGAGAAGACCATAACCCAGTAAGGTAAGGATACGTATCTACGGAACCGCCAAAACCACTTCCAGCAACGAGAACGATGTTTTCACATTTTCTGATTCTGCCATACATCTGGAGGATTGGTTGATGGAAGTCCTCGTACGAGTGATGTCCACCACCGCGACCACCCGTCCATTGGAGTATAACCGGGAACGTAGGGTTGGCTTTAGCAATGTTGATGACTGCTTGAATTGCGTCGATGCTGCCAGGCTTGAAGGAGATATGCTTGATTCCCAGAGTATTGATGTACTCTTGAGCAACTTCGATCGACGGTACACCGGCTCCTATAGTCAAACCTTCAATGGGAACACCATCTGCGCGCAACTGGCCAATGAGGGGAATTTGCCAGCCCATAGCTCGTGGATTGACATAGATAAGATTCACCGTGATGCCCCTTCCAGGGGGTATTGCTCTCTCGATCTTGTGCAACGCCTCAGTCATGCTCTTTGCATTGTAGTAACCACCGCCGGCAAGCTCAATCTGGTACCCAGCATTCATTGTGGCAGCCACAAAATCCCATGGAACAGTACAGGGGGTCATGCCTGCAACCATTATTGGGGGCATGCCAAGCAGGCGTGACATTTTGGTATCCACAAACATTTGTCCAACGGACGTTTTGACGAGGCGGGGGCCGTGTTCTCTCACCCAGTTGACCGCGTACTTGACAGCATGCTCCTCGTCTCGATCAAAGACCTCAGACTTGTAGCCGACTTCTAAATTGGCACCATCCATTGTCCCTGCAAGTATGACACGGACGCCGGTACCGTCTTTGTTGCGATTGGTGAGAACTCCAAGACCAGAGATGCCACCAGGACCAAAGTCAAGGATATGCGATGCTCCGGGAAATTCGGTTGCTTTTTCCCAGTTGACCGGATCTTGCGTGATCATGTGGATTAGCGCAGGCACGATATTTTCTGCTCCTCTGTTGCGAAGATCTTCGCCAGTATTGGTGTTGTATACGGGGATTCGCAAGGTCCTACCAGGTATCTTAATGCCCTTGACGTCATTTTGAATATGCCCGAAAGCTTTTGAGAGCAACGGACTATGGAAAGGAGCGGTAATGGGAAGAAACCGGTTGACGAATCTGACTTTACGCTCAGTGAATGGGATGCGGGTTTGGTCAAGACCTGTCGGAGCCTTGACCTTTCGCAAGGTCTGATTAAGCCCGTAAAGTGTCTGGGGCGGACCAGTGACAACGAAATTCCTGGCGCTGTTGACCAAAGAGAGGGCAACGTGAAGTTCTTCTGGAAAATACTGGTTGGTGGCATCGATTTGCTTTTGGACTTGTGACCGCGAAAGATCACGGATCGAAAGCATGGGTGTAGGCGTGCCTTCACCACTTTCAACAGAATCTTGTAGAGTCTTTGGCGGGAGACTAGTTCGTGGATATGCTTGTTGGCTGCGCATTCCAATCCAGAAGAGCATCATGAGAGCACTCCTGGCAGCTTGAGCAAATTCCTCCCATGTGCTCGCAGACGCGATTGCTGCCGCGGTTACAACACCTTGCGAGTGGCCGGTAGTACCACTGAAGCGTTCAAGAACCTCACCAGGTGTCTTTCCTAAGGATTTGCAAGTTACCTGGTAATGGGCGAGCTGAACTAGTCCGATGAGTGGTAGGCTGACAGGAGCAGAAACCAAATAGTCGGTATCTGGCTGGCGATCTCGGTCATGAAGCCAGGCCATTACGTCCATGCCTTTGGTGTACATCTTCTCGGCTTGCGGTTCGCGGGCAAGTGATTGAAGAAGCTGCGCAGAAGAGGTGACGAGGTCCTCTGTGAACGACTGATAGGTCGTATAGACTTCTCTCAGTTCGTCAAAATATTCCTCAATGTTTCCCTGACCACCAAAGACGGTATAAATCTTTGCATCTTGGTCTGCCGCAGCCCGAAGCAGAGCAGAATCGTGAGGTTTGATCGGGCGTTCGACCGCTGCACGGCCGGCATAGTAGCATTGGACCACCAAGAGCTTCTTTGACGTGATCCCCGGCAGAGTTGCTGCAACAGCATGAACGTCATTGGCCCTTAGAAATACTCGTTCAAATTCGTTCAGGACAACCGCCAGGACTTCATTGTAAGGGCCCAGTCCTACTCCCTCCTCTTCGACTTCCCGGGCAACATGGCCAATGTATCGGGCCACGAGCTCTTCGACCGATGAAGGTTCCTCATCTTGTGCAAGTTCGTCTGTCGGTGGTGGCAGCGTCTGGCTGAAGTCGTCCTTTAGCTGTGAGGCCTGAAAATGGATTCCGGTGGGAATGAGCAAGGAGTATTCGAGGATTCCATGGGACAGGGTTAGTGGTCGTAGGTTTTGAGAGGATTTGGGGGTATTGATGCCTGTCTGCGGGCCTGTTCCCGTGCCGTACATGCTGGGTGTGCGCAAGGGACTAAGTCGTGACATGGGCAAGAGGGTTGGAGAAGAGGAGGAAAGGGATGAGAGGGACTTTTTACGTGTCGGCGCGTGATCAGTGAGCAAGTGAATGCCACCAATCCGGATGGTCTCCAAAGTGAGAGCTGTTGTAGTAGGGGGAATTGGCAGCCTTGAAGCGGCCAACCTCGTGACGAGAGGACGAGGTGACGGTGGTGAGGAGTGAGATGAACGAGATACGGAGGTGTAGGATATGAGAATTGCAGCCGCACGAGGTTGAGGTCACACAACGCGGAGACGTTGAATGAAGGTCGGGGCAGCGGAGCTCCAATTCTCTCCAATAAACTTTTTTGAGTTGAGGCTTTCCCCAGATACCAGATCCGTTGGGCCCGCGCTAGCCTGGTCTGCCGGTATTCGGCTCGTATGCATCGTATTGCAGGGGGATGCTAGCCAGGCACGGCCTCACAGCAGAGGGAATGCTGGCGCCTGAGGTGATGAATGACCGTAGATCTCATACACGACATACGATATACGGGGATTGTTGGGACAGCTGAATGCGCCGCATGCGTGCTGTACGTGAGATGGCCTGGTGGGTGATTAGTGATAGCAAAATAGGCACCCTGGGCATTGGTACAGTTAAGCCCTGGTGGATCGGTACCCGGCGCGGGGACCACTAGTAATACAACGGTTTACCGCCATTTTCTCCTCAACTAAAAGTTTTGGAGCCAGGGTACTCGCCACGCCTGGGGGAGAAGCTCCTCCTTGGCGCTCCGCATTCAACCAAAAAGTTGAATCCACATCTCCAACTCCAGTCCCCCATATCATCGCTTCACCCTCCAACCCAACCTTCCCTCGTTTCAATACCTACCTGCCTACCTACCTAGTTGCAGATCAACAGACCCGGCAGACATCTCAACACCCTGGCAATAATAGCAATCTCTGTCTGATCTCAGCCGGTCCACTCCTCAGACCTACTCTTCTCCCAATCGGTTTCGGGTCCCTCTCCAATTGAACACGCTTTTATCTCTGGTTCCGCCTTCTCTCGCTGGAGCCCTGTGAAGCAGGCAGCTTTCTTCTCCTCGCCGGAGTAGCTGACCAATTCTCATGATCCATGGGTGTGCTGTGATTTAGTTCATAAGGCACTCATCCTTTTCCTTCTACATCCCCGGAGAACAACAAGCCGGCAAAATGCGTCCCGAAGTCGAACAAGAACTTGCCCATACCCTCCTCGTCGAGCTTCTGGCCTACCAATTCGCCTCACCTGTCAGATGGATCGAGACTCAAGATGTCATCCTCGAAGCGAATCGCACGGAGAGGATCGTGGAGATCGGACCGGCAGATACGCTGGGAGGCATGGCAAGGCGGACGATAGCTTCCAAGTACGAAGCGTATGATGCAGCTACCTCTGCATCTCGCCAGGTGCTCGCATACAACAAAGACGCCAAAGAGATATACTATGATGTTGATCCGGTGGAAGAAGAGCCTGTTCCGGCGCCTACGAGCTCTGAAAAGTCTTCCGGGCCTCCCGCTCCTTCATCCACTCCAGCAACTTCGGCTCCTGCTGCTCCACCTCCACCGAGTGCGGGTCCTGCAGCTGCTGTTCCAGATGCCCCGGTGGCCGCTGTAGATATCCTTCGATCCTTGGTAGCCCAGAAGCTGAAAAAGAGTCTTGCGGATATCCCTCTTAGTAAGGCTATCAAAGATCTCGTTGGCGGCAAGTCAACCCTGCAAAATGAGATACTTGGTGATCTTGGAAAGGAGTTTGGCTCAACGCCAGAGAAGCCCGAGGACACCCCCTTGGACGAATTGGGAGCCGCCATGCAGTCGACGTTTAACGGACAGCTTGGAAAGCAATCTTCTTCTCTTGTTGCCCGACTCGTGTCATCAAAAATGCCAGGAGGCTTCAATATGGGCTCTGTCCGGAAGCACCTTGAGACGAGATGGGGCCTAGCCTCTGGAAGGCAGGATGGTGTTCTCCTTCTTGCCTTGACAATGGAGCCATCGTCTCGACTTGGATCTGAGAATGACGCGAAATCGTTCCTAGACGATGTCACAAACAAGTACGCGTCGAATGCCGGCATCAGTCTGTCGTCTGCCCCTGCTGGTGGTAATGGTGGCGCTGCAGGCGCAGGCATGATGATGGATCCAGCTGCCATCGATGCTCTGACGAAAGATCAACGAGCTTTGTTCAAGCAGCAACTCGAATTGTATGCTCGCTATCTCAAGATGGATCTTCGGGCTGGCGACAAGGCTTTTGTCGGTTCCCAGGAGTCACAGAAAGCTCTTCAAGCACAACTGGACCTGTGGAATACTGAGCACGGTGAATTCTACGCGAGTGGCATCGAGCCATCTTTCAACCAGCTCAAAGCGCGTATCTACGACTCATCGTGGAATTGGGCAAGACAAGACGCTCTTAGCATGTATTTCGACATCATCTTTGGCCGTCTGAAAGCAGTAGACCGTGAGATTGTGAGCCAGTGCATTCGACTGATGAACCGCTCAAATCCAACTCTTCTTGACTTCATGCAATACCACATCGATAATTGTCCGACGGAGCGTGGCGAAACCTACAAACTAGCCAAGGAACTGGGTCAGCAACTGATCGAGAACTGCAGAGACGTAATTAATGAAGCCCCTGTCTACAAGGATGTCTCTGTTCCGACTGGACCGCAGACTATCGTCGATCCCAAAGGCAAATTGGACTATCAAGAGATACCTCGCACAAGTGCTCGGAAGTTGGAACATTACGTCCAAGAGATGGCCGAAGGTGGTAAAATCTCCGAATATAGCAATCGTACCAAAGTGCAAAATGATCTAGCCCAAGTTTACAAAATGATCCGCAAACAGCACAAACTTTCCAAATCTTCCCAATTGCAATTCAACTCTCTTTACAAGGAAGTTTTGCGGGCGCTGAACATGAATGAAAATCAGATTATGCCGCAAGAGAACGGTCATGTCAAGAAGCCTGGCAAGAACGGTTCTCGTCCCCACATAGCCAATCTCAAGCCTGGGAAGACAGAAACTATCCCGTTTCTGCATCTCAAGCGAAAAGACGCACACGGCTGGGATTACAGCAAGAAACTTACCGGTGTCTATCTCGAAGGCTTACAGGAAGCTGCCAAATCTGGTGTATCCTTCCAAAACAAGAATGCTCTCATGACTGGTGCAGGCGCTGGATCGATTGGCGCTGAAGTGCTTCAAGGCCTCATTAGTGGTGGTGCCAAAGTTGTCGTAACGACCAGTCGCTTTTCCCGAGAAGTCACCGAATACTATCAAAGCATGTATGCTCGGTACGGGGCACGCGGATCTCAATTAGTCGTTGTGCCATTCAACCAAGGCAGCAAGCAAGACGTTGAGGCTCTGATTGAATATATTTACGACAGCAAGAGAGGCCTTGGGTGGGATCTTGATTACATCGTTCCATTTGCGGCAATCCCTGAAAACGGTCGTGAGATTGATAGCATTGATTCGAAGTCCGAGCTGGCCCACCGGATCATGTTGACCAATCTCCTGCGACTTCTAGGCTGTGTGAAGACACAAAAGGCTGATCGTGGCTTCGCTACGCGTCCCGCGCAGGTAATTCTGCCTTTGTCGCCTAATCATGGGACTTTTGGCAACGATGGCATGTATTCGGAATCTAAATTGGCCCTCGAGACTCTGTTTAATCGCTGGCATTCCGAAAGTTGGGGCGACTATCTTACAATCTGTGGAGCTGTAATTGGATGGACTCGTGGTACCGGCCTCATGAGTGGAAACAATGTAGTCGCTGAGGGAGTTGAAAAGTATGGTGTTCGTACTTTCTCTCAACAGGAAATGGCGTTTAATCTTCTCGGTCTGATGGCACCTGCTATCGTCAATCTCTGTCAAGTTGAACCAGTGTTTGCAGATCTCAACGGAGGGCTTCAATTCTTACCCGACTTGAAAGATTTGATGACGCAGCTGCGATCCGAGATCATGGAGACCAGTGCCATACGGCAAGCTGTCACCAAAGAAAATGCATTAGAAAACAAAATAGTCAATGGAGAGGACAGCGAAGCCCTCTACAAGAAGGTGACCATCGAGCCGCGAGCTAATATCAAATTTAACTTTCCCGAATTGCCAGATTGGGAAGAGGAAATCGCGCCATTAAATAAGAATCTGCAGGGCATGGTCAATCTCGAGAAGGTGGTTGTCGTCACTGGCTTCTCTGAAGTTGGCCCCTGGGGTAATTCTCGTACTCGCTGGGAGATGGAGGCTTACGGCAAATTCTCTCTGGAAGGTTGTGTCGAAATGGCCTGGATGATGGGATTCATCAAGAACCATAATGGACCGTTGAAAGGCAAATCGTACTCTGGCTGGGTTGACGCTAAGTCTGGTGATCCTGTTGACGACAAAGATGTCAAAGCCAAGTACGAGAAACAAGTCTTGGAACACTCCGGCATACGATTGATCGAACCCGAGCTCTTTAACGGATATGATCCAAATAAGAAGCAGCTTCTTCATGAAGTTCAAATTGAAGAAGACTTGGACCCATTTGAGACTTCTAAAGAGACTGCTGACGAGTTCAAGCGCGAACACGATGGTAAGGTCGAAATCTTTGAGCTTGATTCAGGGGAATACACCGTACGCCTAAAAAAGGGTGCAACCCTGTGGATTCCCAAGGCGCTAAAGTTTGATCGTCTCGTTGCTGGTCAAATACCGACAGGTTGGGATGCAAAGAAATACGGCATTCCTGATGATATCATCGAACAAGTCGACCAGGTGACTCTTTTCGTGCTTGTCTGCACAGTTGAAGCTCTGCTCGCGTCGGGCATCACAGACCCGTACGAGTTTTACAAGTATGTTCATATTTCTGAACTCGGAAATTGCGTGGGATCCGGTATCGGTGGGACTACTGCTCTCCGTGGCATGTATAAGGATCGCTTCATGGATAAGCCCGTGCAGAAAGATATTCTACAAGAGTCCTTTATCAACACCATGTCCGCCTGGGTCAATATGTTGCTTTTGTCCTCGACTGGACCGATTAAAACCCCTGTCGGTGCTTGTGCAACTGCGGTTGAGTCGATCGATATCGGTTACGAGACCATCCTAGAAGGTAAAGCTCGGGTCTGCTTAGTGGGTGGCTTTGATGACTTCCAAGAGGAAGGTTCCTACGAATTTGCAAACATGAAAGCTACAAGCAACGCAGAAGATGAAATAGCACATGGACGTACACCAAAGGAAATGTCACGACCGAATACGACTACCCGGAATGGTTTCATGGAATCTCAAGGATGTGGCATGCAGGTGATCATGAGCGCTCAACTTGCTTTAGATATGGGTGTTCCCATTTATGGTATTCTTGGATTGACAACAACTGCGACGGACAAGATTGGCCGTTCCGTTCCGGCACCTGGACAAGGGGTGTTGACCACTGCTCGAGAAATTCCGAGCAAGTTCCCGTCTCCATTGCTCGACATCGGTTACCGTAGACGACAGCTTGACCTACGCCGGAAACAGATCAAAGATTGGCAAGAGTCGGAGCTCCTCTACCTTCAAGAAGAGGTATCCGCTATGAAGACTCAAGCTGGATTTGGATTCGACGAAAAAGAATATATGCACGAGCGAGCTGAGCATATTGAACGTGAAGCGCTTCGCCAGCAAAAAGAGGCACAGTATAGTCTTGGAAACAATTTCTGGCGACAGGACTCCCGAATCGCTCCACTACGTGGTGCGTTGGCAACTTGGGGTCTCACAATTGATGACCTCGATGTTGCTTCCTTCCATGGGACTTCAACGGTGGCAAATGACAAAAACGAATCGGATGTCATCTGCGAGCAGATGAAGCACCTCGGCCGCAAGAAGGGTAACGCGCTGCTTGGTATCTTCCAAAAATATCTCACTGGTCATCCCAAAGGTGCTGCTGGTGCTTGGATGTTTAACGGCTGTCTCCAGGTTTTGAATTCGGGGCTGGTGCCCGGAAACCGAAATGCAGACAATGTGGACCCAGTCATGGAGAAGTTTAGCTACATCGTCTACCCCAGCAAGTCTATTCAGACAGATGGCATCAAAGCATTTTCCGTCACATCCTTTGGCTTTGGACAGAAGGGCGCCCAAGCTATTGGCATTCATCCGAAATATCTCTTTGCTGCGCTTAACCGTGTCGAATTCCAACGTTACAAGCAAAAGGTTGTGGCCCGTCAGAAGAAAGCGTACAGGTACTTTCACAATGGCATGATCAATAATACTCTGTTTGTCGCAAAGACCCACTCGCCTTACACAGACGCTCTGCAAAACCAGGTCTTCCTCAACCCAGACTCTCGAGTCGTCGCCGATAAATTGACTGCCGAGCTTTTCTATCCGAGTTCACCACCCAAAAAGAAAAACGGCCCCGATGAATCCACAACGCAGATGCTTCAATCACTTGCAAAAGCTACTACCTCAGAAAACTCCAAGGTAGGGGTTGATGTCGAAGACGTACGATCCATCAATATCACCAATGAGAATTTCGTGGAGAGAAATTTCACTCGTGCCGAGCAAGCATATTGCAAGGCGGCTCCTGCTCCTCAGGCATCGTTTGCTGGTCGTTGGAGCGCAAAAGAGGCAGTCTTCAAATCGCTAGGCGTCCCTACCAAAGGTGCCGGTGCTTCTCTGCATGACATAGAGATCACAAACGACAAAAACGGGGCTCCAGTCGTCTCGGTAAGTGACGGAGCGCTTGTCTGACTGCTCATGGCTAACTTTCGAATTCAGTTACATGGCGAAGCGGCTAACGCTGCACAAAAAGCTGGTGTGAAGGAAGTGAATGTGAGCATTAGTCATAGTGATACCCAGGCCGTAGCTGTCGCAGTCTCAAGGTTCTAGAGTAGTGTGTATAGCCCCTTTCGATGTACATCAACTGGGGGGCTCATTCGTTGCATGTCTTCAGAACTGCGGTATTTCTTACCGTGATGGGAGCTTGGTGTTCCGGGTACTGGGCGGTGTTCCGAGCAAAGCATGGCAGCATCTATAGATCATTGACTTGCAAAATGTTCAATAAGACATAGAGGTGGATCTCACTTTTGCCCAATGACACGTACAGTGCATGTAAGAGATATGCCTTTGGAGTGCTAAAATTGGGAGATTGTGCCTGCAGTCGAAATTGTCTTCGATGCCCCTCACCTTCGGAACGGAATCATCTTCCAGCCTCCTACTTTTGTTGAATTGATCGAGAAGCTCTCAAAATATCCAAATCGACAGGGCGACGATGCAGTAGGGCGAGCCAGCTGTCCCTCTTCTAGTGGCTCTCCTGTAGCCTGTCGCATGCGGACCGTTGCAGCCTCGACCCAAGGTTGCGACCAATCAACAACGACCGGACGAGCCATCGCCAAAAGTGTCACAAGCTCTGTGTAGGGTCAGCGATTATTGGAACATTCCCCTCCGACTTCGTACCCAATGGCTATATGAAGTGTATGCAATGGGCTGGCGGCGGGATCCCGTCTAGAGAGATCGTTTGGCATGGCGAAAGAGGAGGTTGTTCGACGAAGTCGCAGGCACAGCAGCAGTGGTGGCAAGGGTACGCATCGCCACAAAGATGGCGTCCGAAGGCGACATTCTTCTACTCGAGAACCAGCTGGATCTGTCTCTCTTGCGGACAATAAACCGCGCGACGTCGACGAGCTCCGAAGAGCGCGGTTATTCTATCTCCAGAAGACTCCCGAGGAGCGGCGGAAACTCAGCATGAGATTTGTCGGTGAGACAACGAGCAGCGCATCATCTGTCAAACTGGAGCCACATTACAGCAGGAAAGTCAAGAGAAGGCACTCGTCTGCGGATCCTGAAAGGAGAAGGCGTCGAAGATCTGAACATGAAGAGGGTGGGACGACTAGTTCTGATTTCGTTTATGGCAGCAGGGACAACACTAGTAGTCATGACGAAGCGCAATGTGCCGGCGCGAAAATACACGACTTGCCCACAGTCGTAGAAGAAGTTTCTGGGTCTGAGTCGTCGGAGCGAAAGATGTCGCGCAAGCGCAAAATTCGAGAAGTTGAGGTTCGGAGGCGCAGTGATAGGCATGAAATGCAATCCGAAGATTTAGAGCCGAAGCCTTCACGTCGGGAGTCAGGCTCTATACTGAGACTCGGTGTGCCGAGACAGACTTCACCAAGACGGAATGACGGTCATGCCAGAACGCGTAGGTTCGTGTTTGTGTCTGAGTTTGATTGGATTGCATTCTGATATACAGTCTTCAGGGCTTCATCTGCACACGAAATTCTCTATCCTCCGCGCCCCAGTCTTCACAGAAGTTCTACTACCATTGATCCCAAGCCTCGGTCAGTGGCAAGAATAGCACCGGAAAGATCAAATACAACACCATCAGTGATCTCCAAAGATGAGAAAAGGGCACCAAGTGTCATCAGCACTTTTCTCAAGGCACCACCGCCCAGACCGTCTCCATCAGAGAAAAAGTGAGATCCCAATTTTTCAATTTCCCAATTTACTGACAAGCGTATTAGAGCCCAATGTCTGACCTGCTTTGACGATATCCCTATTTCGAGAACGGCGAAGCTAGCATGTACCCATCGAATGTGCCATACCTGTCTCAAACGAATCTTCACCATGTCGGTCACAGACCCTGCGCACATGCCCCCGAAGTGTTGTACCGACCACCATATCCCTCTAAAGCATGTCGAAAAGCTTTTCGATCAGAAGTTCAAGGTCAAGTGGAACAAGAAATTTCAGGAGTACACAACCAGCAATCGGCTCTACTGTCCCTCAAAGGGATGCGGAGAATGGATCAAGCCAAATCACATCTCAGTGGATCAAGGAAGAAAAGTCGGCAAATGCAAGCGATGTGGGATGAAAGTCTGCGCTGCTTGTAATAATCGGATGCACACCTCAAAGGAATGTCCGAAAGACGAAGCGACGAAGCAGTTTGTGGAAGTGGCCAAAAAAGAAGGTTGGCAACGGTGCTATAACTGCAAGGCGATGGTAGAATTGAAAGAGGGCTGCAACCATATGACGTGTCGTTGTACAGCGCAATTTTGCATGATCTGCGGGAACAAATGGAAGACTTGCGACTGTCCCTGGTTCAACTACGAGGCTGTTGAAGCGGACCGTCTCCAGCACATGAACGTTCCGCAAGATCATCGTGTCTTCCCGGATGGCGGTCGAGCGCCGATTCGATATCAAGAAGAGATGGACCGCCGCCGGGAGCAAGAGCTGCGGGACGAAGCTCTTGCTCGACGCCTCCAAGTTCTTGGTGTTGACGATGCCGAAGATCTCGCTGGCCAGCAGGATCAATCGAACGTTTATGGCATTGGTAACGCCGCCGGTCACTTCCTCAACCAAAATTTTCAGCAAGCTCGAGATCTGCTTTCGGGCCGTTTTCATGCCGCAGAACGCGCAGCAGAAGGTCTCCTGAACGGCACGATCACTGGACGAGAAAACCCGCTTCCACCAGCGCCGTTTGAAATCCCCCTATTGCCGCAGAACGACAACCCTAATAACCAGAGTGCACGCTTACTCCGTCAGCATAGTGCCGCCAGCCGAGCCTTCAATACAGCACCGACAACCAGGCCAAGCGAACGCGTCGTTCCGGGGCGGAGAGTGTCAGACTACGCCGCTGAGGCAGCACGACATGCACCAGCGGGGCGGATGCCGTCGAATCCTGCACCAACTCCTGCTAGGCGAGCATCCACAAGGAACCCAAACCCGAGGCCACCTCCGTCAAGACGAACTTCGGCAGTGGCGGAGCTGGTGGAAGCAGACCGGGAAGCAAGTGGCGGGTTGCCGAGCGGGCAGCCGAGTGACAGGATTGCGAATTGGGTGAGGAACGTGCCGGTGGGAGACCCAGGCCCTGGAGTAGAGGCGTGAACGCACGTGTTACATGTATTTGGAATATCAGGTTTCTCACAAAGGAATTGTGCAAGTGGGACGGTTTGAATATGTCTCTGTGCAATGTTTGATGTGTACGTTAGTCAGATGATCGATGAGGGTGTAACGGCCTGAACGTGGAGGCTGTAATCGAAAAGGTTCGGATTTCCTGTCTACGAGCTTGTTGCAAGTCTTTCCAATGAAAAACATGTTCAATAGAAGGTCTAGCTTCGAGAACTATCATGCGAAGGTTGGAATTCTCGTTGATTGAGGAGCATGTGTGCTTGGAACAAGGTAAGTATTATCCCTGGCCACTACCGCTTCCAGTTGCTCTATTCATTGGACCCCAATTGGGCAGTGGGTTCACCTGATATCTCACGAGCCCTTTCCTAGGTCTCTCCTTTCCAAGCTTCTCATCAAAGACGACATTAAGCTTACTCAGCTTCTCATGACTAACGTCCACCTTCTCGCCTCCCTGCTCGCTATCTTCACGACTGTCATTATCCTTCCTTCCCAGTCTGAACAACGCGGCTTCCAATTCCCTCTTTAAATCCTCTACCGCGTCAATATTCTCCATCCTTCCCACCACATCCCTCCTCACACGGTCCACCCTCTCGCTCTCCGCCCCCCTTACCTTCCTCCAAACTCCCCATCCCGCCGTTCCAGGCTTCACCGAGCCCTCCTTTCCTGGCGCCTTTGTCCTCGCCCACTCCCGAATTATCTCCCAGATGACATTGAACGGTGCATCGGTTCGTATACTTCCGGCCTTGCAGTGTGAACGAGTGATACGATAACCAAGGTGACGAAGTGCGCCGCGAAACTGGTCTTCAGATGGAGTGCTAACATGAATGATTTTACATAAGTAGGAGAGATTGAAGAAAAAAGGATGTGGGTCGATTGCCGACGGGACAGTCTCGGGGATGATGGGTAGGCGGGAGTTGTCATCAGCAGGCGGTGTAGCAGGTCTGTCGGGAAGCGTGGGAAGGTCGAGGTCTTCCTCTAAGGCGAGGGTGAGCATGCCCTCTATACGATTGATGGTTGGGTAGGTATGCTTATCGAGAGAGGGAAGGAGGTTGAGCAGCCGTTGAAGAAAGTGGACATTGTGGATGGGTCCAGCCCACATTGGACCGGCAATGTGAGTCTTGAAGCCGCAATGTTCGCAATGGGGCGTCGTTAAGGGAGCTTGCGCAAGACCATACTTGAAGTACTCATTGCCAATTCTATCTTGCTGTGGCAAATTCTTTCCGATCATTTGTCTTGTCCATGAGCCACAACCAGAATCACAATTATAGACAAGCATTGTCTTGCCAGCGAGAAGTTTGACTTCTGCCTGCCGTTTATGAATTCGGACGAAGAGTCGAGCATAAAAGTCAATGGATAGAGAGAGTAGCGGCTCGATTGCGATACCATATCTCGCGGCTGCCTGAGAGATAGCATGGAGAATGAGACGCAGCCCGCCTTCGTGAGAATGAGGCCCTTTAATAGGCACGCCACCATAGAGTCCAAACGCCTTCTCAGGGTATCCGTTGGAGGCGAAGACGCCGGCATCAGTGCATGTAATGCAAAGAAGGCCGCCATCCTGAAGGGCCTGAATAGCAGCATCGAAGTATGGCGCAGCGGTACCGTACGGGTCCAAATCAATAACGTCGAATTTGCGAGTTGACCTACGGGTTGGGGTGTTGTCGTTGTTTCCGATCGAACTATACATGTAGGCTCGCGCATCACCAACATTAGTTTCTACGATATCACTAGCTTCATTGTAATCCACGTTGAGTTTGATCGCTTTGACAGCATCATGGGAAAGATCATTCGCAACCACGTGGCTAGCAAATGGAATTTCTTTAGCATAACGTAATGCGCGAAGTCCAGAGGCGGAGAGGGCGTCGAGGATAGCAAAAGGAGGCTTTTTTCGCTTTTTGTGCGATTCAGACGTCGTTCCAAGGTGGCCTCTGGTTACTTCCTCAGGAAAATGAAGCTCTTTTTGGATATCATTTTTAGAAGCGGCAGCAAGATTGCCTTGCTGAGGGTCGACTTTTGGTTCTTGCCCTTTCCCGCTATGTTTGCTTATGTCATCTCCACAAAGTCTTTTTGCCGGATTTTGTTCATTGCAGGATGTCATGTTGTGGACTTCCTGGTCATGGTCGGGACTATCTCGCTTTCTTTTAGTGCCCGTTTCTGGGGGAGTTTCTGTCTCTTCGCATGTACTTTTATCAGTAGTATGACCCAGAGCAGCGCTTGTCAAAGGCATGGCGGGATCTTGTTGCTCAGCAGGAATTTCCAACATTGCAGCATCTCTGCTTCCATCGCCTGAAATATCTGTTTCGCTGCGGTGGGAGGTCTTTTTTGCCTTCTGCTTCCCCTTCTCTTTGCTCTCGAATTTTCGCTGTTTCTCGACTAGTGCTCCTTCACCGTAGAGTAGGATCGCAAGGACGGAGAGGTCTCGATTGAACTGCTGGATGGGGTTATAGAAAACATTTTGGTCACCATGGCCATTATTCGCAGGCTTAGCTGACTTGTCAATGGTAGACTGATCATGGTATTGGGTTAGAATGCAAGCTTTTCCCTCTTTGATTACTGAATACTTTTGGTTGTTGATTGTGACTGGGTCTGGATGCTCGCTCGCGGCTTTCATGCTGAGCATGCTTTCACAACCGGTGACGGATCGCTGGGCTGCCTTTGAAATACAACATGAGGTATGTTTTCTGCATGGACAAGACCGGTTGATCAGGAAGGGTGATTTCAATTTTGACGCGGAAAGTCGGTAGAGGTTGAGCATATGGCAAATGCACCCTTTGAGTGATATGCATGCATTCACAGAGAGAAGAGTCGAGGTCAAGCGGGTCGCAGCCAAAAATTTCTCCACATTGCGGGGAGGCTTTTGTTGGTGTTAACCAGGCTCCAGGGGCCAGACTAAGGTACTGATTGTAGTCACCACTATCTCCATCTTCGCTCTACCCAACGGCCGAGTTACAATCCATACACAGGTATCTTGTGGGCAGACCTTCCTTCCTTCAGCATCGTAAAGCTGACCTGGTCTTCCCACACTGTCCACCAAAACTCCTTGGACGCACCATCGGAGCTACCAAGATGGCGAGGTAGCAAATATTTCGAGAGGTTCGGTCTTAAATCAAATTCATTAATAATGAGAGACGCTCAGAGAGCCCAAACTCCTAACTCCATGCCGTAGGATAGAAGCTATTACCGTTTCGAGACGCCCGCTAACGTCGCAATACCGCCCGATTTTGCGTCATAGGTCTCCAAGATCTGGCCGAAGGAATGCTACGGTTCTCATGAGGAAGAAGCTTTCGGTGCAAGCCATATAAGGGTGGCCGGATCTATTGCTGTGAGAAGGTCCTCGGAACTTTCACAGATATAAAAGTATTTCCTTTGCCAGAAGCCGAGCACGTCACCACGAACCTAGTGTGGAGAGCTGTTTGATTATTCCTATCGTGACAGCAGTGCTCATTCTCATTCTCTCTCTTCTTTCGAAGTCATACTTAAGACATTTCAATTACCTTACAACATAAAAGTCTTTGCACTAGCTCGCAACTCTGACCGTAGCATCAACATGAAGGAAGCACGCGTCTTTAATGGCCCACAGGTGGAGATACATGATGTTCCTATTCCGTCTCCTGGACCTGACGAGGTCCTGACCAAGGTCGTTGTCTCCGGATCTAATCCAAAAGATTGGAAGGTCCCTGAATGGATCCCTGGTCAAAATGGCACCAACGCAGGAGACGACATCGCCGGAATCGTCAGTGCGGTCGGGAGCGACGTCTCGGAGTTCAAGCCCGGGGACCGGGTCGCGGCCTTTCACGTCTCGAGAACGCCAGGCGGATCATATGCGGGGTATGGTATCTCTCCAGCCCATGCAACGTTCCACATTCCAAGCAGAACAAGTTTTGAAGAGGCCGCAACGATTCCCTTGGCTGCCATGACGGCTGCTGTGGGCTTGTTCGTCTATCTCGGCCTTCCTGAACCGTGGCAATCCACAGAGGAACGGAAGCAGAAGACTGGTGTCGACGGCGGACTCGTGATCTACGGAGGGGCGTCTGCAGTCGGAGCATTTGGCATCAAGCTCGCGGTGAAAGCCAACATTCATCCAATCATCGCAATTGCTGGCAAAGGTATTCCATATGTCGAATCTCTCCTCGACAAATCTAGGGGTGACACTGTAGTCGACTATCGAATGGGCGATGACGCTGTCGTCCAAGGCATTAAAGCAGCAATACCTAGCGGCAAGAAGCTGGACTACTGTTTTGACGCTGTTTCAGATCATGGAAGCTACCAGAATGTATACAAAGCTCTCAATGCCGAAGGGGGAAAAATTACCACCGTATTGCCGGGCAAAGACTATGAGCCACCAAAGGGCGTTGAACAGACCCGTACGTCAGTGTATGCAGCCCACACAGATCAGAAAGAATTTGGTTTCGCTTGGTTTAGGCTTATGGCCTTGGGACTGAAAGACGGGTGGTTCAGTGGACATCCACATGAAGTAGTACCAGGTGGCTTGGCAGGAATTCAGACTGCGTTGACAAACCTCAAGGAAGGCAAAGCGAGCGCGATCAAGTATGTTTTCCGGATCGCGGATACGCAGGGAGTCAGCAGTGATCACACAAAAACTCCGAGCTAGAAGGCTCTGGATCATTCAGTATCGTCTTGCGATGAATAGCCTTTGTAAATTTACTTGACCGTTGCTATCTGCAGAAGTACGCTTTCCTAAACCACGCGAATATTTCGTGCAATCAACTTCATCCACGTGAGTTAGATCTCGAGCTTGCCAAGGGACGTCCACATAGTTCAGTGTTGGTTGCATGATGTACAGGCACTAGATCCAGTCCTACTCGATATCGTACGCATAGGGCTCGAACATGTAGGGGCTATTGGTCAATGTAGACTGTTCCGTCGTTCTCCAAAAATAATCTACAATATCATGGTCTTAAAAAGCCGGATGTTCCGACGACTCTGCAAATTGCCTACTTGATACCTAATAGAAAGAATCGTATGTTGATTACTTTCTCCCTGTTGGCTCTGCAAGTCATTACCTCGATCGACGGGTTTGTCCAAGACAAATGAGGAAGGAGATATCTCTCCGCCATGAAAAACGTCATTTACGATAGACCAAGACTCTTAAGACTGGAGATATACTATTGTATCCAAGACAAGATAAGATATTTTCCTCAGTGGTCTCTGCTATCACTTGTTTCACTTAAAGGGAAACGTAGTTTGCCATTCCTCCTTCTACTGTGTTGGTCTTACATTTCCATACCCGACCATAATGTTACCGTTTGCCTTTTTGTTACTCTGCTCAATCGAGACCTTATGTGTAGCCGCAAATCAAAGAAATCTGCCTCTCAATGGCCTTCTCAGTCGCAGAGAAGCCTCAATCAATGCCTCAGACTACCCTGCCCTTACTATCTCTATCCCTATTGATCACTTCAGCGACTCAGACAAGCGGACTTATTCCAATCGTTACTGGATCAATGCCACATACTATAAGCCGGGAGGACCTGTGTTCTATTTCGACTCTGGGGAACAGAATGCGCACCCGCTGGTGCCGTATTTTCTTGCGGAGGCGGCTGGACCATCTGCTGTGATGACCTTAGCTCGGCGGTTTGAAGGGCTAGCTGTGATCTTTGAGCATCGCTTTTACGGCGACTTGACGGACGGTAGTTATCCTTTCGAAATGAATTCCTCAACGGGATTTGCGAATGGGGGACAGGAGGCGTATAGGTACTTGGATACGGAACAGGCTCTGAGCGATCCAGTTTATTTTGCCAATCACTTCAGGCCGCCTAGCTTAAAAGATCACTGGTCAGGTCTCACACCGAATGCCACGCCTTGGATTTGGCTTGGAGGCAGCTACCCGGGAATACGTGGAGCCCATTTGCGTGTTCGGAATCCTGAGACGTTCTACGCCACTTGGGCATCAAGTGCACCGACTCAGGCCGCCGTGGACATGTGGGTGTACTATGCCCAGGCTGAGCGAAGCATGACCCGGAATTGCTCTGCAGACTACACGGCTGTGACCAGATATGTTGATAACGTTCTAGCTACAGGCAGCAAGCAGGAAATTAGCGATCTCAAGTTTGCTCTTCAAAAAGCAATCCAGTCTAGCCCACGCGATCTGTCGCCCTCCGTCAATCGTACCGAAGCGGATGCGATGACCAATGAGGACGTGGGTTACAATCTCCTGATACCGCTTAATTTCTACCAATACTATGGTTTTGGGAGGTCTATACTTCCATTCTGTGATATCGTGGAGACTCGAAATCGTACTCAGATAGCTACGACTGACAATGGAGGAACAGCTCAAGCAGTTGCGACAGAATCGGGATTGGCTGCGACCTACAACGTGTCTGTTGCATGGTCTTCATTTCTTACGGCACTGGCTCTGATCGATTACGATTCCATCTCTGGTACTGATGATCCCATAGCTGATATGTCCTGGACGTGGCAATACTGTTCGGAGTACGGTTACTACCAGCGCGGCAATCCGAATAATTCACACACAATCCAAAGTCGTTTCATCAGTATCGAATCCATTCAAGCAGGATGCAAGGACACGTATCCGTATGCTCCTGCATCACCAAACATATCAGCATCTAATAAGTATGGCGGTTGGCACGTGAATCCATCTAACATCATGTTTACTAGCGGACAATTCGATCCATGGAGGACGCTATCTCCAGCTTCGGAAGAATCAGAGCTCGGTGCACCAATGAGACAATCGGTACAGGTTATTCCGCAATGCAACATTGCGCCGCCTGAGGATCAAATCTTTGGGATCGTTCATCAAGGTATGGTCCATGTATCTGACATGCGGGCACTTCTGAACACGAGCGATGTAAATCACCAAAATTTCAGCACAGTCGGATTCAGCAGTCCGATCAGCACAGAGCCATTCTATGCGGGGACTGAGCTGTTCTCAATGGCCTTAGAGCAGTGGCTGCCATGCTTTGGTAATGGGTCACAACGAAAAGCTGCCACGAGCCTAGGATCGAAGATGGAAGGCTCCTGGGGAAGTCTGATTTGGGTATCCTTGTTGACGTTTTGGCATATTGTATGCTTGTATGGATAGATTGTTGTAGTGGGCCATGTCGCAAGAATGAAATTGTTGGCTCGTGTACAATATGTTCGAGGTCCCTCTATTTTTACCAGACGAGCCAGAGTCAAGCAGCCCCTTCCAACGCACTTCGACAAACAGAGCAAACATCACCTCCTCAGACAAACCAAACAAACAGCATCCAAACAGTGCAAACATCTTTGAGCTGCATCGGCGCACGAGCCACCTTTCTCCAACTATATAGAGCTCGCTCTCCCCCAACCTCTCTTTCCATCTTCATACTTACCTTATTGGGCACGCGGTGATCAAGAAGACCGTTTTGCTAAGGAGGATCTCTTCATTGCACATCGAGGCAGATCGTCCTTATCGCCTTGTTTCGGCAATGCGACCGGTGTATTTTTTGGCTTCTACACTTTCATCCTTTTCATCATTGCTGTCGCTTGATGTGATGGCGTGGAGAAAAGACTGGATGTGATGCCAGAGGTTTAGAGAAGAGTAGGAAGTTTCTCACAAACGTTTGTAGCAGAATTTCATTACGTAGCCTGGCATTTAAGATTAAAATGTCTTCAGTATCCCCCAACGCCATCGCTACCAGAACACAGCGTCGCTTAAAACACAAGGCTCCCTCATCCGATCCGCCGCACTGCGTATCGTCATCTATTGCCAGATGTCGTTCTTCCCGGACAGCCTGGCATACAACCTGTAGGCCACCGTGGATCGTAGTAGTCCTCTTCGTCGGTAACATCGCTGTCGACGTCCTTCGCTTGAGAATTATCCACATCCCCCATCGGCACGTCCGCTTCTTCCTTCTTCATTGGTTCGTCATCCGCCTTTCCAAACGCACTTTTAAAACCACCTTTCTTGAACCCTCCCCCACCGACACTCTTCCCTGTCCCGCCTAACTTCACAGAGATCATCGGGCCCTTCTCTTCCTTGCCTTTGGGTTGCGACTGCCTCTGCATCTCCTTCATGTCCTTGAGGCGTTTTTTGTGCTGGTGATCGTAGGACGATTCGTGCGCCTCGAACTCGTTCATCCGACTGTAGCCCTTTTGGCAGAGGGAACAGAAGAAAGCGCTACGGGCGGCTTTAGCGCTGTCGGTTTTGGCCGAAGGAAGAGTGAAGCCGCGCTGCGGATGGGAATGTTAGTTCTAGAAGGGTGCGAGTGGTGATTTGGGATGTACAGGTGGCATGGTAGCTGAAGCTGCACGAGAGTCGAGGGCGCTCTCTTGACGAGGTAGAAAAATGTCGAGCTCGCCCAATGTTTGACAACTATTGATAGGCTGTGCCTCAAGACCTCTGCCACTCAGGCGTCTCTCACAGCCCCAGAGTTGACCGGTTGCACGCTGTCGGCGACTTAACTTTTCTGGTCGTTGTTCCCACAAGCGGTTACTCTTTCTTCGTGAGTGAGCAAGAATTAACGGATGGCTGAATTATTTCATCGGGTAGTTGGATATCCGACGAGTAGCTGCAGGCTGAGTAAACCCGCGAGAATCATCATTTCCAAGAAAACTTGTAACGCTATACTGTTCCGGGCAAGGAGCTAGCCGTGAAGACAGACCAAGTCAGATTTATCGGCTGCCAGAGCTGGAGACGGAAAGTTCACATCCGAAAGAGGATTCCACCTGGTTCCTCGGACGGAAAGATTTCACGATCTGAAAGCAAACACGATCATGGCTCGGTTCGAATGTCCCCTCTATGACGGAAGCGTAGAAACCTCGGCGAGACGTGAAAACGGATTTGCCGCAATGTGTCGAAACAGAGTCAACAGCCTTCGCTCGGCAACCTCGGCATAGCCGCATCCCACCTGAATGAAGGAATGACTGTCGGCCGTAGCACTGGATGCTTCTTGCTCATGATCACAGTCGGCATGTCTAGCATGTACGATTCAATGCATCCTCCTCTTCTCGAAACTCATCGTCCTTGGTGAGTTTCGAGCCGGAATGGGATCAAGACAAGAACCGCGCAAGACGGCGCTTATCACAGGGTTCGTCAACGGACCAACGTCTCAGACTTGATCACTCCCCGTCATGAACTAATTACAGTTACAGCTGCTCACCTGGGGGCATTGGCCACTCTCTCGCTCTTTGCTTTCACGAAGCCGGCCTCCGTGTTTTTGCCACAGCCCGCGACAAAAAAGTCCTCTCATTGCTCGAAAGCAAAGGCATAGAAACACTGTCCCTTATTGTTGACAATGAGCAAAGTATCCAGAGCTGCCATGCCGACATCCAGAAGCTTACATCAGGTGCCGGGCTGGACTATCTCATCAACAATGCCGGCCGCAACTACACCGTCCCGCTGATTGATGTGGATATGAGCGAAGTCCGGCAAACCTTCGAGACAAACCTCTTCGCTGTCATGCGCCTCGTACAGGTCTTCTCTCCAGATCTCATCCAAGCGCGCGGAACGATCGTGCAGATTGGCAGCGTCGCTGGTGTCCTTCCGTACGTGTTCGGAGGTGCCTACAATGCAAGTAAAGCTGCGCTCCATGCCTATTCCAATACCTTGCGCGTAGAAATGGAGCCGCTCGGCGTGAAGGTGATCACAATTGTGACTGGCGGGGTGAAATCGAATATAGCACGGACAAAAAGGGCATTGCCAGAGGAGAGCTACTACGCAGATCTCGACGAGCAGTACCGGGCTCGGCAGGTGCAAAGCCAGACGCTAGGCATGAGCAACGAGGAGTATGCAAAGAGTGTGGTGAGGCAGGTTCTGCCGGGAGGTGGGCCGTGGCCGTGGAGATGGCTGTTGAGAGATGCGAGGAAGCGATGGATCTGGGAAGGGAGCCGAAGTTGGGTGGTGTGGTTCTTCATGGGTGGTTGGGCGTGGTATGGACTTCCGGATTTGGTGATGAAGAGGATGTTTGCGCTAGGTAGAGTGAAGCGGCCGGAGTCGAAGCCGTAGTTCTCTGCAGAATACGAAACATCGACTTTGCGCGCCTTCGTTTACTCAGTGGGTATTCTCAAAGCTCACACATTTCCTCATCCTATTCACCCAAATACCTGATTGTTGGGACCAAACATATTGCGCTGTACACCTATGCTAAGCTTGATGGTATTTTTCTTTTTTACAAAAAAAGGCTCTTCGCCAGCCAATCACACCCTCAGCAATTTCGCTGCATAATTGACAATAGTATCTTCTTGCGGGAAGCTCATCTCCTCCAATTTCTGCGCATAGGGAGTTGGAACCTCTGCGCCCGTCACTCTGACTGCAGGCGCGTTCAGGTAGTCAAATGCATACTCCATTGTCAAGGCCAGAATCTCAGCACCTACACCAAAGGCTGGGAACCCCGACTCCACGGCCACAAGATGGCCTGTCTTCTTGACAGACTTTACGATGGCTTCAACATCCAACGGCTTGACGGATCGAAGGTTAATGACTTCGGCTTCTACACCGTATTTCTTCTTTAGCTGTTCGGCTGCGGTAAGAGATTGGCCGACACATCTCGAGAGAGTCACGATTGTGACATCCTTGCCAGGTCGTTCAATTTTAGCCTTGCCGAAAGGTAATACAAAGTCGTCCTTCTGGGCTTCCTCACTCATCGGAAAGGCTTGTCCGTAAAGTAGTCTGACAGTGTTAGCGCATTCAGGGCCAAGGCGGGAGACTTTACTCATTCTCGAGGACTACAACTGGGTTCGGATCTCGGATAGCGGCTTTTAAAAGACCCTTCGCATCTTCGGAGCTCCATGGAGCGACTACTTTCAGGCCTGGAATGCTTCCGTACCAACTGGAATAATCCTGCGAGTGTTGAGCAGCAACGCCAGCTGCAAATCCATTGGGGCCTCTAAACGTAATATTGCATGGCTGTATGCCGCCGGACATGTAGTGCGTTTTGGCTGCCGAGTTGATGATTTGGTCGATTGCTTGCATGGCAAAGTTGAAAGTCATGAATTCGCACTATTCCGGTCAGGCTCGCATAGAGATCGTCAGAATGGTCCTACCACTGGATGTAAGCCAGCCAACGCTGCTCCGACGGTGAGACCACAAAAGCCGGACTCAGTAATAGGACTATCGATCACCCTCTTGTCGCCAAATCTATCAAGAAGACCCTTGGTAACCTTATATCTGCATAGTTGTAAGCTCCATTGTCGAGATAGCCTGGTGTGACTGACGCTCCATTGTATTGCGCAACCTACGGGGCTGTCAGCTTCGCCTGCACAATGGGGTTGAAATGACTGACCTCTTCTCCGAGCACAAATACTCTGTTGTTAGACTCCAATTCCTCCGCTAAGGCCTCATTGAGGGCATCTCTGACCGCAACCTCCTTAACGCCGCTGGGGGTAGCATAGGTTCGTATTCGAGGGATTGAGGGCGCGGCGACTGCTGGAAGGAAGGAGGAACGGAGCGATGGAGGGAGAGATGGTTTGCTCAATAGCCGCGAAGCCGGTCGGAACAGGCGGCGAGAGGCCATCGAGGGGGGATGCTGAGAAGGGATGGGTTTCCAAACAGGAGGAATTAACGACAATTGACCTGGGGTGGTGGTGTTTTTTGGGCGGGAGAGCTCGGAGAAAATCACTACGGGAATGTCAAGCTAAGCTCCGATCCCATCCCGCACCGCGATGAGAAATGCTTGGCAACAGCTTCGGAGGGTTTCCTCTCGAGGATTGCTGCGCGAATGTCGAGCAGTCGAGTATGAAGAGCTCGATAACATTATGATGTCTACTGATACTCTCTAGTGGACGAAGCTTAGCAACCTCCCTCCATCACCCTGCCTTAATCCTCCTGAAGCCTGCATTTCGTTACAGTTGTATTGAGGGTGGGAACATTGGTCGGTCACAGTTGCGCAATCAGCGTCAACAGGTAGCGCGGTGCGATGTTCACCATCAATCATGAACAAGTCTTATAGTGAGAAAACCAGGCCGTCAGCCAAGCATCAGAGTTAAGAGACAAAGCTGAAAGACTGAAATGGAGAACTCACCGCAATATGGCATCCTCTCAACTACGACTTGCAGAGCAAGTTAACGTCGTGGCGCAATTCCCTGAGACCTAGGCAATTCGTGCGCGATACTCAAACGTCGGGCTTTCGGGGGACTCGTTAGCCGCTGGATAACTTTGACCACTACAGACAGCGACCTCGATATATGACCCGTCAGGTTTTCAAATACTGGTACCAGAAGGCAGGGAACTCAAGTCCTCCAGGCACAGTGTTAATCGGAGCCTCGTTGCAAAGTCAAATCTGAGCTTCTCAAGAGACAGTCACGAAAGTGTTCGCTCATGCCTTGATATCGATAATCAATGTGCAGCCTGGTTTCTGTTGACCTCCTTCACACGATTTAGTGGCTAGACAGATGCTTGTGGTGGGTTTGAAAAGAACGATCGAAGGCCTGCCAGGTAAACACGATGCATTGAGCATTGATCAAGCTGCCGTAGCACAGGGATTGATTTAGTTAGACAAGGGCTGCGTGGCATGCTGGATTGATCAGAGCTCTGTGACCAAGATCAACGACCGGTTGCTCAAAGGGGATTGTTCCGGCATCGAACACTTGGTTAATCTGTCGTCCATTTAGCGCTCTGCATCTCTTTGGAGGTAGATATTAAGAGGTGGGTTCTGCTTGGCAAGGCTGTTGCTTAAGTACTCGACTCCTTGACTTAGGGGTAAGACCTGACTTGAAATTTAATACAGCCTGATTGTCTCGCGGTTTTTGGCCGAACCTTTCTAGTATTACGAAGGAACAACAAGTCCCGTCCGCAAGAGCCTTGACCCAGCGCAGGAATGAGGTTGTAAATTAAAGCATTGGGCTTGATGACATGAGTAGACTTTTGTGTCTCGATGACAACGCTGTGTCTTGATAGTTTAGTAGAAAGGAGCCGTCGAAATCTTGTAGAAGTGGGTTGGTTCTGGCTTTCAACTGATCGAAGGAGCTTTGGCAAAATGTCACGAAGAGATGTGAAGCCACCTGGGCAACACAAAAGCAAGGCGTGGCAAATGTGACGCGATACAACACGTTGGCTATCAGGACCTATGGTTCGCCTTCAAAGGGTGTTCCTCAGCGGGTTCCCGACAACTTTACTTGTCGTTCAAATAGATACCTAGCGACAAGGCCGGCTCCCCACTTTCCATCTATTTAGCGCTTGGGGGGTAGTCTCTGATCCCTTCACTTCTGGAGATGCGAGATCTTCTCTAAGCCGTGGTTTCGCACGGAGAGAAAAGATCTGTTAGAATTGATGACGGAGACCATTTCTAAAGCCCGCCTCTCTATCAACCCTTTCCTGGTGTTCCCAGGCCCATCCTTTTGACCAGACCCATGGGCCAATATTGTCAAGGATCATACGGAAACAACGGTCCGACGCCTACACTGCAGATGATCGCCAATACTATTAAAGTTTGAATGTGGCCAACCTTTTCTACTCTTCAAATCTTTACCGATTTGGACGTGCTTGACTACGGAAAGATACTCACCAAGCTCTATCCTGACGGCGGAATGGCGAAAATGGCATTTCGCGTTCCAATCAGGTCCGCATAAACCACTCAACGTCGTACCACCATGCCAAAAGCCGGATGGTGCTCGAAATCTTCTCTTCTGATAAAAATAGACCTGTAGGAATTTTCTTCAATATCTTTCCGATGCTCCTCGCGCAGTTCTCTCTCGCAGTCGCTGTCGATCTGACATGATGGACTGTTTTCATCTCAGCTTCTTGACGCTCTTGGCTATTTTTGTCGCTTTCATCAACGCTCAGACTTGTACAGTTACAATTTCCCATCCTCAGGCGACGTACACAGCGCCGAGGACGTCAACTCTGTACGTCACTGATACTACCGAGACTGGCACCATCACAACTACAACTACGCAAGTCTTGGTATCGACAAGGACCATCGTCACCGTGACTCTAAGTAGCAGCATCTGTCCCGGCAACGCTACATTGCCGTCGACTACATTTTACACCCCCTACTCTTCACCGACATCGGCCGCCATCGCTCGTCACCGGAGAGCGCCGTCTATCCAACGCCGGCAAGAGAGCAGCAGCTGTAGCACCACGTCGACTTCAAACTACTTTCCACCAGCAAAAACCGTCACTGCCACGAGGACCGTCACTGTTTTCGGGGCAACAGCAACAACAACCAAAGTAACTTCTCGGTTTAGTGAAGCCCTGGCCGCTGCATCTACGACAACGACAATCATCCCATCTTCATGCGGTACGGTGACGCAGGCAGACATCTGTGCCCCTAGTGTACAAGCCTCTTCGTTGGATAGTCATGGCCTGAGCTATCTCGGAGAACTCTCTTCTAGTCCTGGTACGACATTCGTTACAACCGCAGTCACCGACCCTGGTCCCTGCTGCCAGCTGTGCGTTGACTCCACCCTTTGCTCTGCAAGCGCTTTCAATGTCCAGACTGGAGAGTGTCACCTAGAGTTCCTGGTTCAATACACGACAAGTGGACCGCCGTGGGGCCCGCAGAAGTGCGGAGAGGGTCTGTATGCTGTCGAAGGAACGAACCTTCAGGCCGGAGAAAGATGGTATGTGCAAGGTGTCTGTGGAAAGATAACGGTCATTCCACCGGAGGTATGAGGCATGAAGATCGCACTCGGCCATGTACAAAAATAGGAAAATGGAAATGGTAATGAGCTACGAGGACTATTCAAACTGCTTTTAGATATGGTTGTACGCTCGATTCTTTGATCTCTCGATATTGAAGTCTGATCGTTTGATTCTGTAGCCGCTCTTAGGACTCCTTGTTTCTGCCAAGACCGCTAAGCCCTGTGACGTGCAGCCATTCGCGGTCTTGCGTCAGAGTAACCGCCTTGTCAACAACTCATCTGTTGAAGACCGATGGTGCTCAACCCCTCTCAGATCTCTCTAAATGATCTAGAAACGCCTGAAACTGTATTCAATACCAAGTACGATGACCGGAAGATTCTTGATCGCGCTACTGGTGGCTTCCGCTCTCGCTGAACAGCCTGAAGCGCCGGAACCCTATGAAGCCCCACTGCGTGATTTGACCTGGGGACAGCTGAATTTTCTCCACACGACGGACACGCATGGTTGGCATGCAGGACATCTCCAAGAGTAAGTTCTATAACTGCGGCTTTTTTGGACAATGGTGACATGCTCTAGGCCGTCCTATTCCGCGGACTGGGGTGATTACATTTCCTTTGCTACTCGGATGCGCGAGAACGCCGAAGCAAGTGGGAATGATCTTCTCCTGATCGATACTGGAGACCGAGTCGAAGGAAATGGGCTTTACGATGCTTCCGACCCGAAGGGTCAATATACCTTCGCCATATTCAAGGAACAGCATATCGACGTCATTTGCTCCGGCAACCACGAGCTTTATAAACGGAAGTCTGCCGAGAATGAGTACAATATCACCGTACCAAACTTTAGGAATAATTATCTGGCCTCGAACTTGGATATTCTAGATCCTCGAGAGGGTAGACTTGTACCTCTGGCTCCGAGATTTAAGAAGTTTACAACTCCGAAACAAGGTATTCGAATAATGGCCATGGGTTTCTTGTTCAATTTCATTGGAAATGCAGACAACACCGTCGTACAGCCAGTCGAAGACACGGTTAAAGAAAAGTGGTTTCATGATGCCATCAGGGACCAAGACGTGGATCTTTTCCTTGTCATCGGACATGTGCCAGTCCGATCCCCCGAATTCACGACAGTATTCAAAGCCATTCGAGAGGTTCAATGGGATACTCCAATCCAATTCTTCGGTGGGCATACACATATCAGAGACTACAAGAAGTATGATGGGAAATCGTACGCGCTCGAGAGCGGTCGTTTCATGGAGACTGTTGGCTTCCAATCAATTAGTGGTTTGTCCAAGAGCAAGAGTAGTATGATCCAGTCTAGTCCTAAATTTTCCCGTAAATACATTGACAACAACCTGTTCTCGTTCCATCATCACACGGGCTTGAATTCTACCAGCTTTCCCACCGATCACGGCCGCGGAGTTTCGGACGCGATCAAAGTTGCGAGAAAAGACCTGGAATTAGACAGCGTCTTCGGATGTGCACCGAAAGACCTTTGGATGTTTCGTGCCAAGTACCCTGGACCAGAGAACATTTACACGTGGCTGGAGAAAGAGGTACTGCCTGACGTGGTCGAGGATCCGGCGCGGACAGATCAACCACGCTTGGTCGTCATCAACACTGGTGGCATTCGGTTCGACATTTTCAAAGGGCCCTTTACTCGAGACTCGACGTATATCGTCTCCCCATTTACAAGCGGCTTCCGATACATCAGGGAAGTGCCTTATGACAAGGCCCAGAGACTGTTGGAGGTCTTGAACAAAGCTGGGCAAATCTTACAGAACCAGGCTTTGGATCCGCATGAACTAGCGCCACCTGAGGTGAGATATCGAATGTCGTCAGGTTCGATCGGACCAAAATTTGAAGCAAATGGTCAAATCCATCTAGGCTCCGAAAAACCTCTCAATCCTGGATACACAACGAAGGACGATGCCGGCACAGATGGTGATGACACTATCCATTCATCAATTTCATTTTATGACGTTCCAAATTGCATCCAGGCAGAGGTAAATCCTTCAAAGTCCAATGCAGATCCAGAGACTGTTGATGTGGTTTACATCGAGTTCATTGAACCGTGGATTCTCTTAGCGTTCAAATTTCTCGGTCTTGAGTTTGCAGCCAATGAGACTGCACCTTACATGGAAGGTGCATCCTTAACGGGGCTGCTAGCTAACTGGATAAAGAGCAACTGGCAACAGAATTGCTGATGTAACTCACTTTCTGGCCACATCAATGTTCCTCAAATCCATCTGCTATCTGCGATGGGCTCTGACAGCTCGTTGCATCTGATCCGAACTGCATCATGCCCCTATCAGGTTGCGACTACTACAGGGCGAAGATGATGTAGGCCACTCCGCAAGGTCTATGTGAAACATTACGCCATTATCTACGCAAGCTGTATCTCAAGCCATTATTTGATCCATGCGCAGAATGCGAGCCAGAGCTTTGCTTTGACTTTGGAGATTACCCCGTATGGTTTGCCATCCAATCTCAACACCTTTGCAGCGCTGGATTTGACAGTCTCCAGGCCCTGATTTGAAAATCTTCATGTCGTTGTCATGCACCTAGTTGGGCTTTGACGCATCTTCCGCACAACGTAAGATCTGGCATGTCCCGATGTTTTCGCGTTGCTAAATTCGAAAACAGCAGCAAAATTATTAATGTTCAGCCGCACATCCTCTCCGAGCTAAGCATACTTTAGTGCGGGTCCTGTGGTCCAGACTCATCTGTCAGAATGACGGTGTGGATCCATTGATTGACTGCGGGTGCTCCCGTCGCGTGGGCACGAATGAGGAGCGACAGAGAAGCCTCGAAGCAGCTTGAAGATAGTTTCTGTAAGCGGAGGTTGGGATCGAGTTTGCGAGCGGAAGAAATATCCGATGCCATGCGAATGGGACTCCAACTTCGTCTTTGCCAGGTCGTCGCCAAGAAGCTGAAGCACACCGACCTTTAGTATAGTCATCGCATGCAGTAGCATCTGACGGGATCTTCCTCGCCATGCAAGTTTTCCTGAGCTGAAGTCTCGGTCGGCAATGATACATTAGGATGATGAGGCTTTTCACACTTGTCAGGCAGCACATGTAGGTGGGTGTTTGGCTGGGCCAACACGTCTCAATACCTACGACTTCAATAGGCTTCCATATTGGTAAATGAAGAAGCCCGATTGGTCGAGGCACCTCCTCGCCAGACTTGCCCCATTGGGAGAGGTTCGACCTTCTCGAGGTCTCGCGTCGTCTGCTGCAATTCATGTATCCAGTTTTTTTCTGACGGCCGAATGGAGACTGTCAGTTGATGCTAAGCTGACAAACTGTCTGGCAGGCCAACAAACCGGGATGCCCAAACATGACGAGCCGCCTCCAGGCGGTCGGTCCCCATCTATGATATCAATGCACACCATTGAGCCCTCCCCGGTCGAGGAGACTCCCACTTCGGAAAAAGCCACGAGCTACTTCCCTCCACCACGCACGTCCACATTTCCGTCAAGCTCCTCCACGATACCAAAGGTCCTCTCAGCTGCTCAGAAATATTCCACGTATCCATTCCTTGCCTTCGCTGGCCTTCACATCACCAATACCTCAATCATCCCTCTGGTAACTAGAGACCTGCACGCGGCTGACAATTACCTCCTTCTAACCCGCCCTTACTATCAATCTGAAGTCCTTGAAAAAGCCACGCTCTTCGCTCCTATAGCAATTCATGTATTCAGTGGGATCGCGTTGCGGATATATAGGAGGAGACAGAATGCCAAGCGACATGGTGCTTCGACGCACAAGGAGAGGAAGAAGATCCCGTGGCCGGCACTAAGCACCCAGAGCAAGCTGGGTTATGCACTTTATCCGTTGCTGGCTGGGCATATATTTGTCAATAGGATCCTACCCCTGAATATAGAAAGTGACAGCTCCGGTGTTGGGTTGAGATATGTGGCGCATGGATTTGCAAAGCATCCTGTGGTCGCGAACGCGGGTTATGTAGTATTTGTAGCTGTTGGTGTATGGCATATCATTGGAGGGGCCGCGAAGTGGTTCAAAGTCGGGCCCGAGTACATCATAGAAGGTGGAGACTACGGAATGCGGAAACGACGCAAGAGACGACGCATAATCAACGGTGTGACCGCGGTAGCATACTTGATCTGGATCGCTGGCGGGCTAGGAATTGTGGGCAGAGGTGGTGCTGGCAGCGGCTGGGAGGCGAAAAATTGGAATGAGCTTTACAGGCGGACTCCTTTAGTAGGTAAATGGCTTGCATAGAGGTTAAGATCCGTTAAACTACTCTAAACTCTGCTTGGTACGTTTCATTGTCCAATTTTCAATTCAATTTACCTATTGTTGGTCTCACTACTCTCGGGACCTATCTTATCAAACCAGCCATCACAATTGAAAGTCAGACTTGTTTCGAGCCCTGATTCTCTTTGTACCTTTAATCAAGAATATCCTTTCCGTCCTTGTCTTTGTGGAAATGCATAGGCTGGTCTTGCATGAGGTAATTCATCAACAAGGTGAAGTGACCGTCCGGCTTCATCAGTTGGGCCACTGGGCTCACAAAGTTGTCCGCTAGCTTCCTCATACAACCAAACCACCCATACTCGAACACCCAGTCGGTTTTGTCCATCCAATTTGAGACATCGAATGTGAATTGATACACTTCATGTTTATCGCGGGAGATTGATGCAATTTCCGACACAATGACTTTCTGCCCCGGGTGCTGTTGATGCATGTGCTGGATAAAGTCAATTGCGTCTTGCGCCTTGGTGCCATAGTAATGGAGACCAAGAAAGTCGGGCGGGCTATCCTTGACGAGATCCATGAAACGATTGATCCAATTTTGACCATTCTGGTCATTTGAGCAGGAGGGGCTGACGAGCTTTTTGTGATGCTGCTGTCGCAGAGGAACCATCTTTTGGTGCCAGTCTTGCGCAGCTTTCTCGGGGGTAATGCCAGCACGCTCCGGCTCGTTGAAGAAATGGACGATCTCCCATTGTGAGTCCACGACCCACTGCCACTCGTTACCCTGAAGTTGGGGTTCGAGATGGATCATGGGACGGTATGGAGCTCGACCCTTGAGCTCTGGAGGGACCCATGTATTCCAGTTGCTGCATGAGGACATGGGGCCCTTCCAGTCCACATTGTCCATCGCCCATGGGACACCGGGGTTGCCTGGACCTGAGGAATTGGTCCAGTCCCAGAGGAGACAGCGCTTTTTGACGACCATTTTAGTGTTTGAAAGGGGAAGCGAGGAATGATTCCGATGTATGCTATAGGAAGGTTTGACGATAAGGAGTCAAGATTCGACTTGAGGCGTTCTAACAAACGATATGGCATCTGGGTATAGGGACGCGCATTTTATAGAAGGGCATGGCCGTCGCCCTATACGAGCGCTGCCTGATCCTCCTCGAGCAGCTCCATGAATATTCACTTGCTCGCCAGAAAGCATTCATGCTTTTTGACGAATGGTCGGCGCATCCTGTCGAAGCCGTGGTGTGTTGCACGACCGAATCAGCCCGTGATGACATGCACCCCAGGAATAGCTGAGACTGGACGTAAAAGGCAGGTCACGTGGCTGTCCGGGAGGCTGACTGGGGCTTAGCTCTGCCTGGCCTACAAATCCTGCAGCTCAATGCATCCGCCACCAAATCCTTCACCAATTTCGCTTCCCATCTCTTCTCGCCCTGTTCATCAGCAGTTCTGACACCCACTAGCCCGATCCGATAACCGCTGAAGTCGATCCCGCCCGCGGTTACTGGCGGTATTCTATCTTCTCAGACATGAAGTGCACCTCCGAATTGCCGCCATGCAGATGCGTGACCAATCCTTCCAGACCGTCATCAACGCCACTGTTTGAAAGCTGAACCGCCCTGGATCATGGGAAGTCTCTTATAGTATATCCTTCCGCTTTTCGTCGCGTAAGGCTTTCGCAAAAGGATGCTCCCTCTTGCAATGCTTACATCATGTAAGCTGCATGCCAGATCGATGAACCGGGAACATGCGCAATCGGTAGTAATCATCTACTATAGGCCGACTAGCTCATGCAGAATGGAACTTCTGTTTCTGTCAATTTGCGCGTCGTGTGATTGATAGAAGCGAGGATAAACCGTAAAGGCTGAGGATCTCGTACAGCAATCCTTCACAGGCTGCAGGATCATGGCCAATGGGTGACAATAATAGCCCTTGCTAAATGCACTGCCTTTGCCTAATACTCTGTGCAACGGTTGCTGTCGAGATATTGCCTTGAGGTAGGTAATATAAATGTGTGTAATACTTCTGTCTTTTCCATCGTCTTTCGTTTTCAAGAATTCTTAACATCTCAAAACTTATTAGCACCTATTACTTATCGTTAAAGACATTTCTCCTATCGACGAGCCAATATGACGCACCAGATCAATATTCACAACTACTCTAATCATGATCAGGAGTTCGAATGTCACAGTGGAGCCAAATGGATCCAGAAGAACATTGTCGTTCATGCTCGTACCGCTGTGAGCATTCCTGCAGTTGATGGTGCTTCCGGCGCCATCATCGCTCTTCATGAAGGCCACGAGGGCGAACAGGTCGAGTTTACGAAATCGGGTTTCCAGGGAAACGACTTTATCGATCTCAGCAACATCGTCGGAGCCGGCGGAAACATGATTGTGCAGCAAGTCGGCCTTCCTGACACGAGGAAAGGAGACCCAAGATTCATGCAAGACTTTAACAACGCATGGAACAAGGCAAGCAACGCGACCAAGGACAGTTTGAAGGACTGCGTTCACCTCGATGCCCAAGGCCATGTCAAGCGTATTGATGCCATCAAGAACTACCCCAAACTTGATGCCTTTGTAAGATCTTTCGCCAATGGAATGACCTATATTGGCGTCGGTGCCTGGGGAGGGAGTCCCGGTAATCCCAACGACAACAAACAGTCCTCAGCCGGGAAAGGGTCCAGAGATCTTCTGGTTGTCTACAATGATGGAGACGCAACACCAAGGGCGGAGCCAAAACAAGCAGCCAGTGCTCCTGTTAAGAAGATGGTGACTCATGGCATTTCTCCGTCTGATGACACCTCCGACCATTTTGTGGAGCATTCGATCGATGATGCTGCAGCCATCAATGTGGAAGATGGACCAGAACCGGCTGCAGATACCGAGCCCAAGACGCTCGAATCCGTCATCCAACACACGAGAGGCCCTGAAATCAAGGCTGCAGCACAAGCTCCCATCGCCGCAGCCGCCCCCGCGCCTCAGGGTACAGGTGTCACCGTTTTTAACCACTCGCCGCGTGCGCAACAGTTTGCATTTTACAACAACTACTGGAACGGAAATGGCACTGGTGGTGCAAACTTTGATCATCCGGCTCCTATAGTTACTGTTCCTGCCAAGAGCAGCAGTTTTGTGTCTCTGAAGCCGGAGTTTAAAGGCCGCGTGCAGCGTGGTACCCTGCTTCCAGCTACCTGGGTTGAGTTCCAATTGCGTGCCGATAATGACCACAAAGCTCACGGCGATATCTCCCTTGAGCAGGGATGTGATGGCGCGGCCATGATCAAAGCCACTGATGGATCAGGTCGACAAAATGGATTCACTCAAGATATTCTAAAGGATGCGCCGAAGGCTGCGATCATGAATAAGAGCAATGGAGAGAAAGCTCTTGCGAGTACGATGGGAAATTGGATGGCGGGCCCCAACAAGGCGGCATCGGACTATGAGCAGAAGGTCGTTGGGCAAAAGCATGCCTATATCCTCGGCGGGACTGGCACGGATGATGTCGCGAGCGCGAATGGAAGATTCGATGTAGATTTCTACTAGTATGGGAAATTCGGCAACTTGGTGAGAGATACTGATATGTAGGGCTACCTTGCTGGCACCGAAAATGTACAACAATTGGTCTATGAGTTAATAGTTCCTTTGATAAAAGTTTCCACATAGGCCTGTTGCTCTGGGTACCGCAACATAATAGGAACTATACCCGTGAGCACCATTTGGAACTTCAACTGGACCCTCTCGTAGCGCCCGGTTAGAGCATGGACACTCAAGATGAGATTAAGTGCGGACTTGACTAAACCACTGTTGACAAAACCATTTCATTCTCAAAATCTCTATTTTTTTTTAAAAAAAACGACTACATCTTTTCCTCGCTCCCTCTCCTATCGGCTCCTCTTAATCGAGCATGTGAGAACTGGTGAAAGGAGGTGGTGCCCGAAGATCAACCGGCTTTGTAGCCTATTTGGGGTTGTTGAGTGTCTTCTGCGAAGCTGGTGGACCACTAAGGGCCACTTTCGTCGGTTTTTGATAATGGTCGGATCCATATCATTCGTGAATTATCCCACGAAAGGCTTAACTAGACGCTCTACTTCTTCATTAGTCTTGCATCGTGAAGCAAATGCTAGGTAAGAGGTTCCGGTACCTACAACTTTCCGGGAAACGAATGAATCATTTAAACCTACACGGCAAGGCGAAGCGGAGATGTCTTAATTTCTAACCTTCAAACAATTCAAAGCTCACAGCCGAATATTTGGCATCTGATCGGCCCAAGTATTCAACGTTGTCCATGGTAATGTCGCCCTCTAACCTTGTCTTCGTTCTCGTACCTGGCTCTTTTTCCCCGCCAACGTTCTATCACAAAGTCACTGCAATCCTTACGTCAAAACGGTATGCTGTTTTTGAAAGTCCGCTCCTCTCAGCAAAACCTCGGCCAGAGGGTCCAGCAACTTTGCAAGATGATGCCAGCTTTATCCATAGCACGATCCAAACGATCATAGGTCAGGGTAAGAACGTGGTCCTTGCAATGAACTCCTACGGCGCGAGACCTGGCACTGAAGCGAGCAAAGGCCTTTCTCGAACAGAGCAAGACGCTCAAGGCAAATGCCGAGGAGCTCTCATCGGCCTCGTGTATCTCAGCGGTTCGCTTGTCCCTGTTGGCCTGAGCGGGCGTGAGCACAGAGGCGATCAAATGATAGAGGAGTTCAAGAACAAGCCGGGAAGAGACTACCTGCCCTTAATTGAAGGGTCCGCACAGTTCATATTCAACGACCTGCCGAAGGAGGATCAGGATCATTATTTCTCACAACTGACGAACCAGTCCTCAGTTTCGTTTGATGGGAAGTTCACGTATCCGGGCTACAGATACATTCCGAGCACATACGTTTATTGTGAGAGGGATATGGTTATCAGCCCAAAAAGGCAACAGGAGATAATCGACAGGATGAATCAGGAGGGGACCAACGTCAAGAAAGTCATCTTGGATTCCGGTCATTGCCCGATGCTGAGCCAGCCCGAGGCGATAGCGAAGATACTCGTAGAGGCGGCTGGGGAGATGCGGGAGAATCCAACTCCTGCTTTGTGAATAACTGCTGCGTGTCTATTCGCGGCTGGGTAGCAGAAGTTGTGGCGCATCTGATTGTTGGTAGCGGTGCCCGCCTGGCGCGGTAGGGGACGTCGAAAATGCAGTACTGCCAGCGTGGAGAGATACTCTGATCGACACAGTGATAACCACGCCTTATGTCTTCAATGACCGGGCACGGATGATTGCGGATCAGGATAAGATGACCAATAATTTCATTCCGTCTCTGAAGCGGTTGGCACCGCAGTCCGGAGTGTACCTGAGTGAGTCGAACTTCAGACAGCCAGACTGGCAGAATGATTTTTACGGTGTCAATTATGCTCGATTATTGTTGATTAAGGAAAAATATGATCCAGAGCATTTCTTTTATGCGGTAGGTGCCGTTGGCTCAGAGTATTGGAGCGTCAGTTCAGTTGGACGGCGGATGTGTAGAGTGTGAGACGATTGAAATTGCTTTCTGATGACCAATTAAAATGCTGTGGCTTGAGAATAGACTGTAAGCTATGTCTCCAATTTTAAAGGCAATCTTTTCATAACATACGTCATCTGCAGGGTGATGGACCATGCCTTAAGTCTGGAGGGAGCGTCTTTCGGGATATTTATATCCTGGATATTCTCGCTGTTATTTGTGTAGTATCTTGTAAGATATTTAGAAAAGTGACGACATGAGGATATAGGTAGAGTTATATATAACGTACTGCTAATTCTGTGGGGGCTGCCTCCCGCTTCCTCACCCTCGCTGTTCCTTGGTGAGACCTGGCATACATGTATAGTACAAGGAATTGTTGAGGTCCGTGGGTATGCATGAACTCTGGATGGAGATCCTTACTATGCTTTCCATTCAAAAATCCTGCTAAAACTGCTTCCTGGTAGATATATACTGAGATAACAAAACGAGCTGTGTCGAATTTTTGAGCATCTAGCAGTGTAAGAAGGCAGATACGCAAGTAAGATTGAATTGCCTAAATACGAAAGCGGTAAGTCTTGTGGTAACCGCACTGCATCACACATATTTCATGTTCAGAACAAACAGATGGAAGACAACATCGTGCTGTGTTCTTCATTTAAAGTCATGATAACGTTCTTTCAGAGCTTTCCTGTCAAAAATTGAGCTTCTCCATCTCCAAAACTCCAATCTGCTCTGCTGTTCTCAATGCAAGAAATGATCAGATCTGATCCCTTCAAGTCACAGTTTGTCTCTAATTCCTCTGCCAGTTTCGCAAATGTTCCCTGCTTTGTAGCAGCATCTCGGCCTTGTTGTAGTATCTGAATGATTACCAGCTTCTTTGTTCGATTGTAACCAAGGTAAGTATCCTCACATATCAACTCGTACGGTTCATGCTGACTGATTATCTAGCGAAGTTCATTACTATTCGGGATCGTTCCAAGTGCGGTGAGGTTTTGTAACTTACCTGGTATCTGTCTCGGGGTGGCGCGTGAAAGTTGTCGAAGAGAACACGTTGGATGACATCTGCGAGTGCCTGCAATTCTTCACTCGAACGTTGGCCTTGAATGACATCTATTCTCACTAGAGGCATGGCCTTTTAATGCTGTTGAGAAGCTGATGATATGTTTCGAGAGTAGAGGGATGTTAAATGTGGATCAGAAACCACTCGGTAGAATAGGACTTTGGTCTTTGTTATATATCGTCATCTCCTCGGCTTAGACTTAGCTATCTACACTCTAATGTAGTATGATTTTTATGGGATCAAACTTTTTGGGCTGGCTTGAAACAAAGCATTGCCGGCGGCAAAAGCGGTACTCATCCCGCTCACTGCCGCTAGAGCCACTTCGGTTCCTCTTTCGGTCGGGCAACAATCATCACCAGTCGTATTGTCGCCCCATCTTGAAGAGTTAAGAACCATCATATTTCCTCGGAGTGTCAGGATCATGTGTATCAATAGTGCAATCTCTCAAATACCCTCTATCATTAATTTACATCAGAAGACACAGCAGTAACAGCCTCCAGCATGTCTACCCTACAAAGAGACTATTCCTGGATCACTTTCCCATTAATCGTCGCAGCTCCTATGAGACTTATCACTCTTGCTCCTCTTGCCGTCGAAGTGTCAAAAGCGGGCGGTTTAGGTTTTCTCGGAGGTGGAGATGATCTCGGCACTCTTGAGACGCATCTTGACCATGCTGCAAATCTGATCCAAGATGACTGGAGGCTGAAGGGTATGTATAAAGATACAGGAGTACTGCCGGTGGGGTTTGGAGTCTTGAATTGGGGCGCAGATCTTGATCTCGCCGTCACAGCTGTTAAAAAATGGACTCCTGCTGCGGTGTGGCTTTTTGCGCCACGTGAAGTGCGGGACCTCGCTGAATGGACGGAGAAGCTCAGGCTGCATGGGAAACGCAAGACGAAGATTTGGATTCAGACGGGAACCGTCTCCGATGCAATGGAAATCGCGAGGACCTGTAAGCCTGACGTTTTGGTCATTCAGGGCAACGATGCTGGAGGACATGGTCTCGAACTCGGCGCCAGCATTTTCACATTACTACCAGAGGTTAGGGATAACCTACAAAAACAAGAATATGGGAACATATCTCTTTTTGCAGCAGGCGGTGTTGGTGATGGCCGTGGTGTTGCTGCGTCACTTATTCTTGGGGCAGAAGGAGTCGTACTAGGTACACGGCTGCTAGCTACTACAGAGGCGAACATTGCAAGAGGTTATCAAAAGGCAATACTGGAAGCAAAAGATGGCGGTGTCAACACTGTGCGGACTAAGATTTATGATCAGCTGAGAGGTATTAGTGGATGGCCAAAACTTTACGGTGGTAGAGGTGTTGTTAATTGGAGTTTCTTCGATCACAATGCTGGACTCTCCATGGAAGAGAATAAAAAACTTTACGAAGAATGTACTAACAGAGAAGACGAGGGGTTTGGTCCTCAAGGAAGGCTCACCACTTACGCTGGGACAGTGGTCGGATTGGTTGAATGTGTCAAAGGCGCTGGAGATGTTGTACGAGAGATACGAAAAGAAACCTTGAAACATTTGAAGGAAACTTACCTTCTGCTACAGTCCCGTGAAGCAAAGCTCTGAGATTCACGCGACCTTGAGTACTCAGTCGCATGGAGGGGTCTAAGAGGAAGCTAAAATCTAGACCTTGAACAACGGATTAGAGACTTGCCTGAGAGATCACATGAAAGTGACATCTCTCCTGAATGAAACTATATATTTAGTATCATAGGGTTGTGAAGACCCGTTAGTCTTGGTTATGCTATCTAAAGGTTATTTTAATGATTGTGCCCCTCAACACTCTCATTAAGACAAACGGCTTTCGGCTTTTTAGCAGTGAAGAGTAGAATCTTCATTAAATTCTAGCTCATTGCTCTTTGTAACTTATCTCAGACTGCTTTATGGTCCAATACTTTCATGTACATACAGGCTTTGCTGGTGTTTGAAGGTAGCAGCTCTCTCACCAGTGGCTTTAAGCTACGACTGATCGAAGTCCTGAATCATGACAAATGATGGAGATGATAATGCAAGATTTTCTTGTTATATCACAATGAGTAGTCTGCGATCGGATTTATGTGCAGGTGGGGCTCCGAGCTAGGGACAGGATTTCGCGTTACCGCTGTTGCCGACTTTGCCGCAACAGCCGTTTATCATGCCCTCCAACGCGGACAGCGTTCTGCATCTGGAACAAAACTGAGAGTCATTACTCGGTTTTTCGAAAAGCACTGCATATAAAGGAGCAAAAGACTTCAATATTTAGCGGTAATAGATGGCACGATCATCCTCGGCATTTACGGCCTTTCTACATCTCAATTATATTCAATGTCCCTGCTTGGCTTTGTCTACCTCCAGCTATATTTCCCAGCGAATATCACTTTGGATTCTCAAAGCTCATCAGATCGATATCCATTCTTTTTTATTAAGACTGCCTCTGCACCATGTTGCCTCCACAAACGATCTGTACCATCAAAGCAACCTTGCCAGCCGTTCGTGATCACGGCATAGAAGTCACAAGAGTATTCTATCGCAATTTATTGACAGAACATTCAGATCTCAAAGAGATATTCAACCAAGGAAACCAGGTGACCGGTCATCAAGCACAAGCTCTCGCTGCTGCAGTCTACGCTTACGCTGAGAATATTGAAACACCCAAGGTCCTCGAGCCAACAATCAAGCACATCACGCAAAAGCACGCCTCACTGTTCATCCAGCCTGAGCATTATGATATTGTTGGCAAATATCTTCTTGATGCATTCGGCCTGGTTTTACGAGAAGCCTTCACCAGCCAGGTGCGAGATGCGTGGGCAGCAGCATACAGCGAGCTGGCGAAGACTATGATCAATGCTGAAGCCGAGCTGTACTACCAAGGAGGAGACTGGACGGACTGGAGAGACTTTATCATCAAGGAAAAGACACCGGAGTCTTTGCAAATCACATCTCTGATTCTTAGCCCCGCCGATGGACGCCCTCTACCAGCCTATCTGCCGGGACAATACATATCCATTCGTGTTTTCGTTCCGAGTCTCAACTATAGCCAACCTAGGCAATATTCGTTAAGCGACAGCTACGTTGCTGAGCATTACCGCATCAGTGTCAAGAAAGAAACTGGAGTTAGCTCGAACGACGTCGCGCACCCTGGTCTCGTTTCTAATGCTCTCCATGGCCTGAAAGTGGGAGAAAAGGTGCAGCTTTCACGACCTTTTGGCAATTTCGCGCTAGACATAAGCAAGGACACTTCGAATCCGCTGGTGCTGATTTCGGCAGGTGTTGGCCTGACACCCATGATGTCCATGCTTAATACGGCTGTGGTAAGCGATCCCGGAAGGCCCATCACCTGGATACATGGATACCACGATATACAAACTAGCGCATTTAAAGACCATATTGACAGAATCGCGGAGTCTAATGACGCTGTCCACGTCATAAGATTTTGCAGTAAGCCTCGAGAACGAGAATTACTTGGCGTTGATTACGAACGGGTCGGTAGAGTAGATCTTGACAGCTGTGATGGTGAGAAGGACTTATTTTTGGGTGATGGTTCCACGAGATACTATGTATGCGGCCCGAACTCGTTCATGTCGAAGATACAGAAACAACTCAAGGACCGTGGCGTCGAGCCCAAAAGAATAGACATGGAACGGTTTGGAACAGGGAACGTACAGCTAGCCTAGCAACAAGTCTCTGGCCTGGGTTTGGTGTGGCATTGAACATACCACTACACAGAAATAAAGTAACCATAGATTACCGTTACTAGTATATTTCCCGGATTGATCTCAGTCAATACCATTGAGCGACGGTCGACTCCGAAGCAGCCAGCAATCTCACATACGTCCCGATCTCGCGAGCCTCAACTGATATCTAGGGAAATGCATCGCACAGGAAGCTATCAATGTCAAAATTTTGAAGATATGGAATGCTGGCAACAGCCTCATCAAGCCATAAGAAGTCCGTTGTGCTGCTGGATGGCTGTTGTTGTTGTGGGTCCATGAACACGGTATTTTCGAGATTTCTGGTTTCGGGTGTCTCGACAGGGTGCCGTCGTAGGACGTTGCCAAGTTTGGTGAAATCGGATTCTTTGCGTCTTTGATGTAATGAGATAATCAATGAGGCCGTTCGCACTGCCTCTTGTAAGGTTGGTGTTTTATATGTTATGGCAACGTTCTCAAGAGTTTGCATCGCGTCTTCAAGCTGAGCAAGAGAGGTAGGCGTGTCTATAGCGAGTAGACTACAAACTACTTGGAACGGAACATTAGCTATATGATGCCATGGACTGCAAGCGTTAAGCATCGTCTGCGCTGAGCTAACAGCCCGTTTTGTCAAGGCCAGTATCTGATCTATCACTCTCTTAGAGCGCACGATATTCGCCGCTCGCAGTCGACGGTAAAAACACAACACGAGGTTACATTGCGCAAGGATTGATGGTGGCTCAGAATGGGTTCGCTCGAGAACTCTAGCTAATGCAAGCGCGAGTTCGTCAGTATCTGTTGGTTTGCCTGGATCAAGCATTTCAGAGTACGGCAGAAGGCCCAGAAGTTCGATCGTGTAGTCACCAGGTCTTTGGCAAGGTAAAATCGTTGTCGCATTCTGGAGGATCACTCTAGAGCAGCCTATGTCGAAGGATATCCAAATGTTAAGATGCTGCGCTACTCCATACAATCTTCGGCGCAGTTCATCATTCACACTGCTTGAGGCAGGGTGTAGGATAGATTCTGCCGCAGGCTCACAGTGTAAGCCCGCAGCTTCTACAATATGCATCAGCAGAGAACTTGCCATCCATGCTTTGTGAGGCGAGCTCGTCATTCGCAGATAAGCGACGCGAAGGACCCAGGCGGTAACGGTGGAAAATTCCGGCACCTCAAATATTGTGCGCTCTAGATTAGTTCTTGCCGCTTCGGCGAGGCTAAGCTCCACCTCTGTCGATTGACATCGGGAAAACAAGCATCCAAGAGCTGCAACCCCGCAGAGCACAGCATCGTATCCATCTTTAACATGTGGTGAAGCCCACCTATGCTTAATGTGGCGATCCACGTCTTGGCGATCAATGAACCCGTAGCAAGGGTCAACCTTCTCGAAGTAAACCATAGCCAGTGTCTCCATCTCAAAGTTCGAGAGCAGGTTCGTAACAGAAGTTTCCGATGCGATGGCATGACCAGTCTCACGTGCTCCAAAGAAGACATTCCAGGCAAAAAGATGCATGCGAGGTGCATTAATGGGATCAAGAGAGAGCGCTAATTCCCTTACAAAAGCTGCTCCGGAATTTACCTCCATGGAAAACGGCTGATCGCGAGGATCTTTATTTCTCCCTATCTCTTCCAAGAGTATTTCTGACTGAGGTGGATCAAAGGTATGAGTCAGTGGCGCAGTGCTTCGCTTAGGATAAGGGGGCGAGCGCCCGCGCTTTGATCTGCTGTAATAGCATTCATATTCTAGATCATTGCAAGTCTGGCAAGGTTGGCCGCCACCACACTTCCGTTTGCGTTGCCTGCATGGCATACAAGCTAACTTGGACCGTTTGCGCTTTGAGATCGTGGGACTCGACATTTGAATGCATCGGCAATTATGTCATAGGAGATATTGTGGCTTTCACGATACGGTTGATGTCAATCATGTGTAGGTAGGGGAAAGCAATAGCTAGATGCAGCTAGTCGTACCTTTGGATACACTTGTGGTGGTAGATGAGCACGATGAGGTGGGAAACTCCAGCCAAGACAAAATCTCTGTCGGCCTTAGGCATGACGTCACCCATTTCCAGGAGTCCAGACGAGGCTCGGTGTCAGAAGTCGTGGCCCATCTGATTGTTAGCCCTAGCGCCCGCCCGGCGTACGTGGGATGCGCCATGACTTCTGACACCGAGCCTCGAGACTAAGCACTTCGGATACTGGGGCTGCAGTAGCAGGAGGCGAAGCAAAGGAACAGCCTCGTTTGCAGACAGAGACAGCATTGAACAAATTGCTAAATTGGTTCAGCTTGCAAAGGATCGCATCCGGCCGATTGCACCAGTGTCGCACTTTTTAGTGGGCGTTGCCCCACAATAGCAACTTCGGCTTATCTAAGGCAGTCCTCAAGGCGATTGCCGCTCTCTATCTTGAGTCCGCAGCACGAGGAAAACCCTTCAATAGTGATGATCTATGAGGCTGTTTATAATCTATTTAAGGACATCTTCCGTGCGGCTGGCTAAGGTTTTCAGGCGTTGCGAAGCCGGAATTCCGCACAGCCTATAACTACAACAGATATCTTCGTCGGCTCTCCTTATAGAAAAGTCCATCACATCATGGCATGGCAAGATGACTATACAGTGGAATCTAAATATAAGTTCATTCATGAGTTCCTAGGGGTATTGTTGCAACTATCCTATGTATAAGGTAGAAAGCAGGGTTGGTTCCGATTGGCCTACAATCTCGATTAGCCTACAATCTCGCCTACTCACTTGCTATGAAAACGTCAACAAGTCTCTTACTGCTTGCCTCGATATACTATGTTTTAGGGCAAGAAACATTCACTTATTGGGTTCATCGGTCATGCTTAGCTCGAGCGCGCAATGTTTTCCCAAGAGGTATGAAGGCAGCTGAACGGATGGCAAATAGTGCGTTGTGGATGCTTGACAACAAGAACAACTTTTACAATGCATTCCTTTTTGAGAAGGTCTTCAACCTCTATCTAACTCACAGTGCGGGAGAAGCTATCGTTGACCGCCTTGAGGACATTCTGACCACTTTCGTCGTAATGCAGGACGAAACACCACCAGGTGGCGGGGTTGAGCCGATGGGGAAATTTCGGTATTACTGTGACGAAGATAATCTTGACGATCCGGCCTCACGGTGGGAACTTCGTCCGGATCCTCCAGTTTTGGAACGACATGCGGGATACATCTTGCAAAATGAACGACCAAGGTGGCCTCAGAAAAAATGGGGCCAGTCTCAAGAGTGGTGGGATCCAGTAAACAGAGTTATGATGGGTAACACGCTCGGCTGCCGAAGTTCTCGGGAAAATGAGAATAATCCTACCTTCAGCCGAACATACGATCCGACACCTATTTGGGCCTCTTTGCCCGGATATCCTAAAAAGCAAATTTTGGCCACTGTGACTATATGTGATGCCGCGCTTAACTCCAACGAACATCCATGTGTCGAAGATATTCCTTCTATTTTTGACTTCGGTCGACTTCTTGACCCGATGTCACATCTCAGTAGTTTCACAAGCTCTGTTATTCTCCATGAGTATTGCCATTTCCCGCCGTGGAAGCTTGAGAACATTAGATCTCCAAATCCGGGTCCTTGGTCACAGGATAAAAAAGCCTTTGACTGGGCTGATGTACTTGACATTCAAAGTCCCTTCGATTCGATTCGGAAAGTCAATAGTATCGTGTATTATGCTCTTTTAGCCGTACTTAGAGATCCCCACTGGCGCTTGCCTATTGATGATGAAGAATCGTTCCGCAGCGGAAAGTTGGACAAGAAAGCGTAATGCCGGTAGTCATTTTTACGTTAACGACCTAATGAATCTTATCGAAAGAGACACCCATTGACAAACGATAGGAATCACATTGTAAAGACCGTTGTGAGATATTGTAGCAGGTTATGTGATAGAGTATAGACAGATGGTTCTATAGATTCATGGCACTCATGATGCTGGTGTACTGTACATACAGGCCGCTGTTCAGGGCACACCCATGAGCCGCACCAAATGCGCTCCTGTGGCGGTTCCCGCAACCATATCTATCTACTTCGTTACTCTTGTGATAAGTAATCGCTGGCTGCTTGCGTTTGCTGTTCGTCAGTACCTCTTACTCTCGGATTATGGCGATATCAACAGAAGTGATGGAATGTGGCGGGGAGGATTGGAGCGTTGGAGATTTGAGAGCAGGTTGAGGGCAAAGTCCTAGGGGGGACAGCATACCGTAGTCACTTGTCTTGCGCTTGTAATCCGTGGAAGTGTAGTCGCTTGGGACACGCTTGTAGTCCGGTGAAGCATAGTCGCTTGCTTCACGCTTATAGTCTGTGGGAGCGTAGTCGGGGCTATAGTCTTGGCCGAGCAAAGTAGTATCAGCTTATGCTTCGAAGAAGAATTTGTTTTAGGCAATACCATAATCGGCTGCTATACGTTTGTAGTCGGAAGGCCTGTAATCGGATCTTGTACCTTTGTTGTGCGTATCAGCTTCTCCTCAAGTGTTGGAGAATTCTGTGTCGGGTAACTTACTGAGAGGGGCCGCAGCAACGGAGCTTACTAGGACTGAGAGAATAACTTTGGTGTAGTACATGGTTTAGAAAGGTAAAAATGGCCAATAATGGGGGTTGTTTGAGAAGTAGAATCAGTCGAATGAAAAAAGGATTGCGTTTGGACAAGGAGCCGTGATCACGCTTGTTCCTGCACTGATATTTAAACTTCTGTGTCGGCTGTGCAAAACTACTGCCCTTCGCTCCCACTGCTCGCGCTCGGATCCGCTATCGCAGCTTCCCAATCAGGCAATTTCATGATGGTGGTGGACATGGCCGCTGTGACCATGCTCGAAAGGGTAGCGGTGACATCACTGAATGTGAGTCCAGGACACTCCGAAGTTGCAACGATCTCGAAAGGATTGCTTCATAGTATGATGGGATGACGTGAACGCTTTGCTTTTAGTACCCAGTGATCGGTCCGGAGGAGCGTTTGCGCCAAGGCATTCTGGGACGACGTAATACTTTCCTCAGATGTGTATCCGATCCCTTCGGTAGCACGGAGAAAGGGTTGGCATAGAATGACAACGTGGCGCAGTTGTTGCACTTTGATAGTGTCGAAAGCTTTTCCGTGCCGGATAAGGCGAGACCTACGCTTGCGCAAGAGCGGGATGTGGTGCATTAGTTGGTCCATCCCGCCGTCGGCGGAGAACGGCCTGGTCTATCTAGCTTCAATGTCATTACGATGCAACATCATTCGACTAAAGGCCGTGCAAGGCGAGAGACCGCCACGGCACGTCGGTGGCTTGCATCTGTTAGGAAAGTTGAAGCTGATGTCCACTTGATGCCCACTTGATGCCTATCTTATCGATCCACCGATGATGCTTGGTATTTGCTTAGCATAGCATGCTCACGAGGAGGCGATGTGTTGATCCCAATGTCTTCAATACTTCGGCTTAAGCCATTTGACGACCTTCCTCCTCTTTTAAGACTGTTTGACTCTGGGACACGGAATTGCACGTAAGAATTTCATACTGTTTTACTTTCTCGCCTGCTGTAATGTATCAAAATAAACCTCTCCAATCTGATTATGTTCTTCTTGGCTCCAAAGCTGACCACATCGCCCGAAATGAGTACTCTGATGGCTGGGAGGAGAAGTCGAGGATAAGAGCTTGGAACTCCTTTTCTGTTGTCGTTATAGCTCTGATTTGTCTCGCCATTGGTATTACTGGCGGTTTACTGCTAAATGATTGGGAATGGAATGACCGCAGCTTGCAAGCTTCATTAGTGTCGACGAACATTTCCCATTGTCGACAAAGCTCGGTGAGGCACGAATGGCGCAGTATGAGCATGAAGGAGAAGCACGACTACATCGATGCCGTCAATTGCTTGCGCAGAAAACCGTCGAGGCTAGGCCTGAATCAGTCTCTATACGATGACTTCCCTTACACGCACGCTAGAATAGGCGCATATTGTGAGCAGTCATACGATCTGATCATGTCACATTTACAAAAGGCTAACCGGTGACAACTCTCAGCCCATCATTCAGCAGCCTTCCTAGCATGGCACCGATACTTTCTCCACGTTTACGAGCGGGCCTTAAAGGAGGAATGCCAATATGAAGGGCACCTGACGTGAGTTGAGGGAGCCCCAAGCCTTATAGCAGCAATTCTGACAGCCGCTTAGCTTCTGGGATTGGGCGATGGACTGGGAAGATCTCGCGCAGGCACCGGTCTGGTCCTCTACACACGGCTTCGGCGGCACTGGCAACCCCAACGCCAGCAACAAGATCCTAGAGGGTTATTGCGTGACGACCGGGCCGTTTGCCAACCTATCGGTGACGTACATCAAGGAGGATTTCCAGCCTCACTGCCTTTCGCGCGGTTTCCTCCACACCGCAGCGCTCCGTAAGACCGGCACGCGCTACCGTCCAGCGGCGCTAGATAACATTCTCCAAAGTCCAGACTACGACGCTTTCAACTTAGGGCTGGAAGAAGGACCGCACAACGCAATTCCGAACAGCATCCAAGGCGATTTCTCGATGTTTACTGCTCCGGCAGGTATGTGTAACTCCCACCTCTGACACTCATTGCGGGACTTATGTTTATGACTCATCACTAGACCCTGTCTTTTTCCTCCACCATACGCAGCTTGATCGGCTCTGGTGGACGTGGCAAGGCTTCAATGACTCCAGTCACAAGTGGGAATACATGGGCCTTGCTGCACATGAATCGGAAAAGAATGCTGCGTTGGATGATTTATTGCCCATGAAGGGGCTAGCACCAGACATCAGAGTATCGGAGATCATGGACACGGAGTCGGGCTTTCTTTGCTATCGATACTAAGCTTCTCTGCCTGTTCCGCGACCGGCTTCAGATCGCCTCGCTGTCGAGATCCTTGACGACGGGGACACTGTAGATAAGTCAAGATCGACCAAGCGGAATAGGAGGTTAGAAGGAAGGTTGTCTTCAACCTTTTTCTGGACAGCCTGTGGGCGTGTGACCAAGAGGATTGGAGGTAAGCAATTTTAAGCATACTATGCGTTTGATATTTAGCGCTATATCCGAATACATGTTTGGGCTAGATTGTTTAAATGACATTCTAGCCTATTAAGAGAGTAAATAATACTAAGGATCATGTTGATTTCGTAGTCCATAATAATGCGTCTGTGCCCAAGCATCGACTCCGGCTCGATAGCCATCGGGATTAGCTCTATAGCATCGCTTCGATGATTCCTTCCGCATCATCCTCGTACGGCGATGTCCAGATATTGATGATTTTGAGCCCCACAGACTCAATCAGGTCTACCCATTGACGTTGATCCCTCTGCATCCCACTCAAGATCGCCATCATATTAATGTCGTTGGTCGCGAACCACGAGGAGCACCCGCGATCCGGCAACACTCCTTCATTGAGTAAGATTTTAGAGTATCCGGGCTTCATGGCACCCATCATCTGGCGCAGTATGACGCGGCATTCTTCGTCTGGCCAGTCATGCAAACAAAAGTGCATATAGTAGATTCTAGCTCCTAGCAATCTCGAATCAGTAGCCATTCTCCGCCGAGTTGGCCTTCTAAAACCTACCTATGACCGGCTGCTTGGTGAAGAAATCGTACTCCATAGCCGTGATACCGTTATTGAGACCCTTGCCTTCTAGCCCTGTGATCGTAGTCCTGAGGTCCTGCAATACTAGGTATCCCGCGACCCTTGGGTGTTTCTGAATAAGTGTCTCGAGATCGTGCCCGTTGCCGCCGCCAATATCAACCAGTAGCACCTCACCTTGCTGAAATCCAAATCCATCTATCACTCGCTCCTCCACGTCGTACCAATCTGCCCAAAATTTGCGACCGCCGCGGATAGCCCCCATGAAGGCATTGAAAGCTTTCATACCCGTAGGCGACTGGTGGATCTTTTCAAAATACTTCAGGTTCGTCTGATGGACCCACTGGAAAGGACTATCACCGCTATCGGTTGGGCAGCGGTAGCCTTTCGCCTTGAAAAAATCTGCTAGTTGACCGGTAGCACCATAATCGTACGTGGTAATCATTGCCCCCTCCCACGATGGCTCCGTCATCGCTAGGGTGTAGGGTGTGGGAAGGTACGATCGAACGCCATCTTCCTGGGCGAACGAGATGCTACAGAGGACGCGCATCACACGAACTGTGCGTCGATTCCGTTAGCCAGGTTGTCCGGTCGAGCATGTCGGTTACTACCACTAGAAAGAATCGAGGCGAGGAGGTACTGTGTTCTTACTGATTAATAATTCCTCCCCTCCGGTCTGGTTGGCTAGCTCCGTGGATGTGAGCGGACCCTGTGCTGCGGTCAAGAGGTGGAAAATGCGGAGGTCGACGCCAACTTTCAAGCATACACGCTGGGCTAGTAGCTTTTAATATCCATTATTAGTCTGAGGGCTGTGTCAGTATTCGTAAAGCAATCAAAGTACTTACCACGTTGGCAAAGCGCATGATGACCTCCTCCGGCTTTTCTAACGCCGTGACGACTTCTCGGGCCGCCTTCAACGCTGCTTTACGAGCCTCGTCGGAATCAGCGCCGGCGTCGATCGCTATCGCTCTCAACTGGAGAGTTTTGACCAGAGAACTGATTTCTTGACTTTTGGTAGACATAGTATAGGCGACTGACAATCTGATTGACTGGCTGACTGATGTAGATCATAGATTAGTAGCTCGGACCTATAATTTCTTCTCGAAGAAGAGAACAAGGGAGAAAGAGGGAGAGAGATCAAGAAAGGAATTCTGCATAGCATGAATAGCTGTAAGACAATTACAGTAGCTAGGTCAGCCACCGATACAGAGCATGGTGCTTATCTTTTCCTCCATTCTGATTCCTACTTCCACGCCGCTTCTCTTCCCACACTGAATGTTCCCTGTACAGGTGTATTTGGCGCTAGTAACAGCGTAACCAAAAGAAACGCATTACGTAGCATCAGCATTCCAGCATTCATGATTGTCCCACTTTCTGTCGTTGTCGTATGACTCTAAACCTTGCGCAAGTACCACCAAAAAGAGCTTCGTCCTCTTTAGTTTCGTCCTCCGTAGAACAATAATAGATTAAGATAATTGTAAGGCTTTTCAGTTTATGTGGTGAATGTTATTTCCAAAATTTTGCTTTTCTTTCTACTTTATTCTTTTCCCACGCACTCTTGCCTAGGAGCAAAAATTACGCTACGTATCTTATTACGATGAGATTACTATGAGGATAGGTATCCGATGCTAAGTTCGTGGACTCAGAGAAGGTTTGCGAGAATGGCTTCTCGTTGTTTAATTTCAACACTCAAAATATGATAGCGATCTCCGAAGGGAAACCAAATATAGATTTTGACATCTGTGACTAGAGATGAGCTTTCACCAGCTTACTTATAACCTAAAACTTGCTAGCCGTAGTCTGAACAGATGCACATGCCGAAGAAATATGTATCTAATGCGCGGACCTACGTAATTGAGAGTCGATGTACATCGCTTTTGGCCGTCCAAGTCCGCATCCGCTTCCCGAAAATCCAAAACCCACCCGCCAAAACAAGCCACAAGATCAGGATACACATGTTGGTCATGAACACCGGCAAATAACCTGAGCTCATAACCCATGGAGCGATAAACTCGGATATGCCGTATCCGTATACGTGCTTGACAATGATAATGGAGACGAAGATATAACCGGCGGCAGCCTTGTATGAATCTACGGCGTATGTTGCAGAAATGGAGGGCAGAGCAGCCACTGTGATACCTGCGATCCCGAACCCGACAATGACGACTGCCTGTGGGTGAAATCAATTCGTTAGTCATCAGGCTCTATTAGGGAAAGAATCTGGTAAGGTATTTCTCACTCTCCAGTCCCATTGATTTTGCAGACCAAACGCTGTAACAAAATTCCCGATAATCATTAGAGCGGCGTACGGAGCTATGGCCAGCAGCCTCATCTCCGGCTCTCTAACGCCATTATTCCTCGCCGTCAGCTTGGCACTGACCCAATCACTAAAGGGACCGGCAGTGAGAAGACCAACCAGGGCGCCAATCAAAGAGGCAAAATTAGTATAACCGATCGATGCGGGATCGAAATTGTAGGGGGGTACGGCGAAAACACGTGCTTGGACGAACGTGATCATAAGATAGCAATTGCTCGCAAAAGTAACGACGAGAGCGGCCCAGAGCGTGATGGGAAAGAGCAAAAGCTTGAAGGGAAAATAAAAGCCCATTACGAGTTTGAGCCATGGTTTCGTGTTCCACACTAGGACACTGAATTGGTGTCTTTTAGGTTTGCCGTTGCCTACGTGGATATCGGTGTTGTTCTCTTCCACTGCAAGCTCCGCTTTGGAACTTGTTTCCGACGTTTGGCTGGCCATTGTCTCCTCAGCGGCTACGTTGTGCTGGGAGTTCGTATCCTGAGCGCTTGGTCGATGGTACATTGTTTCCGGAAAAGCACCAAGCACAATGACGAAAGCAAAAATGTTGATGGCTGCATTCATCCACCAGAAGCTACGCCATCCATACCTTTGCGCCATAACCCCCTGTAGTGTAGGTCCTAACTGCATTCAATTAGCGCTCTCATTGAGCCTGTCAGGGAACCAATGTTTGAGACTCACTATAGTCGAGCCGTATAGAATGGCAAAGTAAAGGGTGTTGTAGAAGCCACGTTCATGCAGAAACATAACATCTGCTACTATAAGGGGACCCATAGATTCGCCAGGAGAACCTCCTATCCCGGACAAGATGGCAGCTCCATAGAAGCTGTTGTACGATGTAGCCTTCGCGCGCCAGATGCAGCTGCCTATTAGAATGGCAGTAGACGCTAGATAAGCGAATCGACGACCATATATGTACGCAATGGTAATCCTATATAGTTAGAACCATGATTCTAAGTACAGCCTCGAAGACAAAATAGAGCACATACCAGATGAAGTTGCTGAATCCCAAAATTAAGATCGTCACACCAGTGAACTTCACTACACCGTTGAGGTCGGATCCAAACTCCTCCGCCAGAAGCGGAAAAATAGGCGCGATGGCCAATGGACCCAAAATCTGAGTGAAGGAGGTCAACATGCTAGAGCCCACAGCGCAAAATTTCCACCAGGGACTCCAATTGAGAGGGTCGCCTGGGTCGCTGCAGGGCTGGGGGACAAGAACTGTTCTGTTGCTTTGACTCTTGACAAAGTGATGCTGGCCCACGTCGGTCATTATTTCGGTGCCAGGTACGATGACAGTATGGATCTCGCATTCGAGCTCGCTGAGAGCCTACAGACATCATTGTAGCTGATCAGTAAAGATATCATGCTTACACAGATATGAATCTGTGTATGGCGCTGAAGTAACATTGAAAAGATGGAGGCTCTGCGTACTCACTACTCTGGAATGATTCATTTCCATTTTGATAGAGACGCTTGAAGAGCGCCTGATCTTGCTGTCCCTCTTGAAACTTGTGGCTGAATCGAAGAATCTCTAAGAAAATTATCGTTTGATTCAGAGTAACCATAATCGAAAGGAAGGCAAAGACCCTCTAGATATCTTCCACGTGGAACGATGTGGAGCATAAATTGTCAGGCCTTGGTTGCTTACTACAAGGCGCCATACGGCAAACAGTGTACTAGGTAGTATGATGGTTTAAGCGGCTGATGGCCCGCTTTTTAGTGTTCTTTTGGGCCGCCCAGATCCAAGTTCATGTAAGTACCACCCTTAGGCCCTAGTAAACGGGGCAGTTGTCTCTCAGAATTGTCTACAAAGGGCGTAGCTGGGGTTTCAACGCCTTCTTTAGTGGGGAAATTTGAAGCAGTCCTCATTCAGCTTGTTCAAAAATAGAAAACCGCGTGAATTTTGTTGCTAGATGAATTCGAGGCGGTGATCGACTGCCCATTCCTGCGTATCGGATCATACTGGCCGAAACACAGGAGGGCAAATTTTGATTCAATAGTACAGAGTGAGCAGAATGTTCTTACCCTCTCATGGGCGCCGCTGACGGTCAGGCGGACCATTAGTCTATAGATAAGGCCAGGCAAGCTACCTTTAGATGTGTGGCAGCAGGTTTTCGTTATGACGACGAGTGTTCATTGGGATCGGCGAAGCAAGGACGAATGGGAGCGTCACTTCGCCTACGATTCAAAGTAGCTTATTTGCAGGGGTCGCGAGTTAGTGACTGGTTGCTGTGCGGCTCCGGTGTGACAGTACTTTCAGGATTGTGACAGGTTAGTGAGTAGTGTGGCCAAATTGACCGGGAAGTAAGGAAAACAAATGCCGATTGTTATCAATGATGAAGTTTAAAGACGGGAGCACAACATCGGTCCGTTCCGTTACGATCGGAGACAGTATTCGCCCATATGGTGTGGTAATACACTTCACAGTGAAACGTTGTACGGTGTTTCTTATTTCTTTTTTCTCGGAGCTAGTGCTGGAAGGGGTGGGTGGGTCACCTTGCTAGCGCTGCATTAGCCAAATATTCTGTTTGAGGATTGCCATGCACCTTGTCATGGCTTAATTGGCCTAGGACTAGATTTTGCTTCTTTTGACCTCAGCTCCGCAAACAAAGGTTGTGACGTTGGAGTTTCCAGCGCACTACGCTGCCCGAGATTGTATCAGAGATCGTCTCCTCAGATGTAGGCAACCCTGCTCTTGATCTTTAGTAGTATTTGGCTAGAGCCGCTTTTGTGAGGCATCTTTACGTTGAACTTGACCGTGCGCAATCGTCTCTGCATGAGGCTTTTGACTAGGATGACCCAATGTACTTGAATAACCACCCAGTGAGCTTTAGAAGTGCATGAGAGAAGCGGCTTTTGAGGTGAGAGCAGGAAGACTTGCGTCACCAATGATCTCTACCTAACGGACTGATACATGAGTAGTATTAACGAAAATCTCAAGCTGATGCCCTAGAGCGTAAAGAGTAAGACTGCTCTCGGACATGAGGAGGATCAGATAATAGCGAGATAGTTGATAAGGTAGAATAGAGAAGTAGAAGTAAAAGGTTGTATGACTTGATGCGTCATCTATAATAACTCTGCTGCTCGACTACGAGCAATAAACAAGGATCAAAGCACATGTTGACTTCCTCTCTGTGTGTGCTTTGCGTCAAGGGCTTCTAGTTATAATGCTACGTATCTTCTCCTGTCAAGGAATTGGAGAGTAGGGCGTATGAACTGCGTCTTCTTTGTCTCTTCCACTTCCCTGCGACTTACTATGGCGTTTCTAGCCCGCTTTATTCCTTCTATGGTTTCGTCGCTTGTTTCTCATGTAAATTATCACCCAATAGTACAAGAGCTGGCGGAGTGGGTCTCTTCCTCCTCCGAACGTGTTGCTGATTTCGACGCTGCCATCCGAACCGCTACCTCTCAGAACATCCGCGAGATTTCTTCGATTAAGTCCTTCCAGGATTACCTTGATTTCCTCTCCTCCACGCTTTCGTGGTTACCATCAGAAAATGTCACCGGGACTGTCATCTTTGACCATTTCGGCGTCTTTTACTTCATCCTGTCGCAGCCTTCAATTGCCTCCTATCTCTCGCCAATAACACCATCACGACGCTATAATGCTCCACCTACTTTCCTATCTGCTTGGATTGTGCGCTATGGCCAAAGTATTGGTACTTGGATGGACACACCCGCCTCAATATCGTCCACCACGCTGGCTGCTTTCCGCGAGTGTCCCGCATTCCATGTCGAGGACTACCTCGAGCCACGCGGCGGCTGGCGTTCTTTTAACGACTTTTTCGCCCGTCAATTCAAGCCTGGCATGCGTCCGGTAGCGTACGTAGCCGACAATAGTTGTATAGTGGCGCCCACCGACTTTATGTACCTTGGTAAGCTGCCTATCACCGCCGAAGGCACCGTGGTACTAAAGGGCTTGACGTGGCGTGTTCGCGAGCTGGTTGCCGACAGCCCGTACGCGGAGCGTTTTTGCGGTGGTGTCTGGCTGCATGGCTATCTGGGTACAAATGACTACCACCGGATCCATACCCCCGTCGGCGGCCGTGTCGTCGAAGCGCGGAGAGTGCTTGGGCTACACCACACCGAGATCGTGTCCAAAGAAGTCGAGAATGATTCCAAGTTGGCCATAGAAAGTGTAAGACACGAGGAGCAGAATGAAATGCCGATACGAAGGCTAGAGAAACGACGAATTTTTGACTGTCCAAATGAGATTGGATACCAGATTTTTCAGTCGAGAGGACTGGTAATGCTGGAAACTGAGATCGGTATGGTTGCCGTAGTACCGGTAGGAATGGCGGTTGTGTCTAGCGTGATGCTGACGGCCGAGGTTGGCGTAGAGTTGAGAAAGGGTGAAGAGTTAGGCTATTTTCAATTCGGGGGCAGTGATATGGTGCTTTTATTCGAGGCTGCGACGCAAATGAACATAACCGCAGTCGTAGGAAAACACTACAATATGGGATCAGAGATTGGCCAAATAATTTGAGACTTTCGAACATTTTAAAAGTAATAAAAACACATCGCTAAAATCGATCACTGAATGAATTGCATCAGAAATGCACTTGATTTGTCCAATATCCGTTGAAGAATATCTTGAGCTATGTCGCCAATATTTTCATCATGTACCGAGACATAAACAATGAGCCGCATCCTCGAGATTGACGTATTTTCACGCATTCCTATTCATGTGCGTTCAATTTGCCTCTCCACTGGGCCCCAAACCGTTGGAGTAGAAAAACGGCAAATGCATTGCTGACTGAGACGACTGCGAAAATGGTGAAGAGCCAACCATTTCCTACGGCCGAGATGATTGGCTGTGCAATTACCGATCCGGCAGCTGCGCAAATGTTTTCTCCTAGTCCATCGAGTGCTGTCAGCGACGCGCTTCTTTCTGGCAAGAGCTCAACCAGTATGGTAAAAACGAGACCGAAAAGGGCGCCGCCAGAGAGACCGCACAAGAATAACCCTATCATCTACATGATATTTAGCTCCCGGTCGATTATTGCATATGCTAAGTGCTTACCGGAACGACCCAGAAAGTACCCCGACTTACACTCCATCCCCACCAAAGTAATGCCCCCGGAAACAACACAACGGCAACCCAGGCATTCTCCCCAAGCCTATCCTCTGGTGTGTGAATAAGCTCGTTTTGTTCATTCCTATGTGTTGCTGCCACGGCTCTTCGGTTCATAACATAATCTGACCAAGCACCACCAACTAGGTTCCCTACCACAAGGCCGATCGAGAATGGTAAATAAGCGATCCCGATGATGAGAGCTGAGTATTGATAAGGCGGTGCTGCGAAGGCTTCTTGAACGCTGATTTCTAAGCCTTTGAGCACGAGATAGGTGATACTCGCTAGACTGATGGTCAATGAGACAGCTGGATTTCGCAGGTAATATACAACCTTTAACGGCGATATAAATATTGAGACGAATTTGCGAAGAAAGCTGGTCTGCCACTTCTCTTTGGAGGAACTCTCGTTGTTGGTCGAGAGGATTAGAGTGTTTGGCAGCAATAAGACAATTAGCCCAAGGATCATGGCAGTATATACCGTCATGAACCACTGAGTTGATCTCCAGCCCCAGCGTTGCGTCAACAGGCCCCCAAAGACCGGTCCTAGCGTTGGGCCACAGAGAATGCCTACAAAAAGAACGCTCATGCCATGGCCTCGATTCTTTGTCGCCCACACATCAGAGACAACAGCTGCACCGAGAGGTGTCACTGCAGAGCTGGCTGCTGCTGCAAGAATGCGCATCACGATAAGCATGGTCGTTGAAGATGCGATAGCGCAGAGAGCTGTAAGGACGACGGCAAGTGAAAGTGATGTGATATAGACATCGCGGCGGCCGAAACGTTCCGAAGCGCTTGACCAGTAGATAGGAACGACGGCCGTAGAGACGATGGGCAGCGCGACGGCTAGATTCGCTACAGCGTTTACGGTATTGAAGTGGACTGAGATCGCTGCGAGAGACGCTACTCGTCGGGCCAAGTCAGCATATCAATGAGACATTGTCACGAAGCATGGATATATAGTTACGATAGAGGATGTTTGTCGTTAAGGAATCCACCATTGCTGCAGCTGATAATAGGATCGTGATGAGCCATCTTGAGCGCGGGCTGTAGGCTTTGGGCTCCGCCAGTCTTGGGAGAAGGCAAAATCGGTCGAGTAGCCTGAGGGGCGGGAGTGCGTACGCCTCTGCTCTGCTGTCCTTCGAAGCAACTGCCCCGGCCGCCGGGCTCAAGCCAACAACGGCGTCAGTGCACTTTTCAATGGCCACCATATCTCTAAATTGATTGAGTGCGGGCTGAAAGGCATAACAGTCTAATTCGCGATGGACGCCGAAAGAGTAGCCAGAAGCCGGTCTCGGTTGATTCTGAATGTTTCCTATGGGATATTACGGGGGAGCAATCCACGTAAGGATTCGGCAGCTTCGCAGGCCTGCGATTAACTCCGGTGTGCGCATGTACTGGCATCGTTGCAGCGACTCGGAGTGACTGCAAGGCTATTGAATTCGGCTTGTCTTCTCTCCACAGACTCGCCAGTGGGTCGCTGGCTCACTAATACAGTCATTTCATTGAAGTGGAGTGTCGTTGAGAAAAAACAAAGCGACATGCATGCACCTAAGTTTGAGAGAAGAAATGGTGACGTATCACACCTATTGAAATACGATTCCAATGGAAAATGGATGAAAAGTGGTTGTGTTGTCTCCTCGGATTTCCATCGGCTCTACCGATGGGTTCGAGGCCCGTGCCGTTACAAACCAAGCGGGAGTCTGCACCGGATATGGAGCTAGAGCCGGGAACCGAAGATGTCCCCTGCATGCTTATCACTTGCCGTGGATATCTGTGTCGCGATTTTCATGAAAGCGATAAGTGTACATGCGCATGGCGTAGAGTGATGTATGTGTCCTTGTGCTGGAAAAAGAAATGGTAGACGTATCTTCGCGGTTCGGTTCTTTTTTCCACTCAAATAACTAGGAAGACCCTTGTCATGATCTTACCGCTAGCTTGGTATTGTGGGACGCTTGCAGCCACTTTCGAAATTCGCGCTGCCTACATGCCTCGCCGCTACATCGGCGTCTGGCCAATCTTGACATGACGTATGCCATGGGCAATTCGTCACTTACGAGAGGATGGGCTTGGGATGTTATCGTTGCTCTTAAGCATTACCCTGGCTTAGCCTCTTTCATGTCCCGTCGTCGTTACGCCTCATGGTCGTAATGTCTCCGGTGAACGGTCTGTACGGGAGGAAAGACCTAGCAGAGTCTCATGGTGGTGTATGGCAGACAAGGAAGACAACCTCCTCAGAAAAGTTTCAGGCATATCATACGAGACGTTAAGCTCATACATATGGTCATTCACGGCTCAATCACGTTACGAAGGATGAAGAACTCCATTTACGCGTGCGCCACCTGGCGCACCAACGGATGACAAGCTTTAGCACCTTTCATTATCTCCTGATGCATCTGTCTAGGGTTTTCAACATTTAACATGCCTCGATAGCTCTAAATCATCACGTACACGCCGCCATGAACCGTCGTTAATGGCACACCTACGACATAAGTGATAGCGCGATGAATGATCCCCGAATTTCACAATAAGTGGTGAGCCCGGGCTCTATGAGATCAAGTTCATCTGGCCCCCACCACACTAAACGTTGACCAAAAGGAATACTGGATGGCCTACAAAGTAAGGGGTTGAAGTCGGTTTTCCCGGAAAGGGGCATGTTGAGAATTAAATACATGCCTCAATACGCTTACCGGTTGAAGTTTCAAAATCATCTCTGAGAAGTTTGGAATAAGACCGATAGCGCTTGGGAATATACGGTTAAAAATCGACTGATCCAGCATGCTAGAGCATGAAATTGCCTCCATCATATCGCCGCAGTCTTACGTGAACCGGACTTAGAAAGTTGTTTGAGCTTTGAGCTGCTACTATGTCTACCTTCAGCGACTCATCCGCCGTCACCCTGTACCCAGGAGCCATACCTCCTCCTAAAGGGATAATCGCAAATCCAGCAAACGCGGTGAACGAGCGTGTGGTCCTATGGGTTACGTGCACTACCGTAATTCTAATTGTCCCTACAATACTACTACTGCTGCGACTGTACATCAAGTTGTTTCTGATCAAGACTTCTATGACGGTCGAGTGTAAGTCTGAGAGATGCACACCTTGATATAGATTAATATTAACAGTGACCTAGATATTCTTGTCATAGGCTGGGTTCGTGATTCAGAGGTTGAACACAGGTGTGATCACTGACGCTTTTCCTAGATATGCTTCGTTGGCTTGGAGGGGCTAGCATATGCCATTCAATTCCAAGGCCATATCGGCATGCACGCGTGGGACCTGTACCCAGCACCGTTCTCAAGATTTGCAGAGGTTCACATGAAGTCTTTCTGAGCAGTCATTCCTAATGCTGACGGGTAGGAAAGCTGATTAACGTCCAACAAATCCTTTACATGCCGGCAATTCTTTTCGTCAAAATTGCGATCCTACTCCAGTTACTCCAGATCTTCACTACGACCAAGTACAACGCCAAATGGTATACAATAGTCACAATGATTGTGCTTAACATCATGTTCTTCACAATCTTCTTTTTCCTCACCACCTTTCAATGCGTGCCACGCAAGGCGATCTGGGATCGTCAGATTAAAGGGAGGTGTACCAACAACTTCGTACAGCAGATCTTCAGCGGTACCGTCAATGTCGTCGACGACTTTATCATCTTGATGTTGCCAATTATTTGGGTTTGGAAACTTCAATTGCGGCTTGCGCGGAAGATCGGTCTCACACTCCTCTTCGCCATCGGACTCTTGTAAGTTCGCAGGGTCGTTCCTCCAATATTCAAATACAGCGACTAACATAGCTCCAGCGCCTGCACATCAAGTGTAATGCGTCTTGCATTCAGTATTATTGCATCACGAAGCTCCGATGCAACCTATACCCTGTTCCCTGTCTCATTATGGGCGTGAGCTTCCTCACCTCTAACATCGTTTGGCCTGCACTAACTCGTGCTGTTGGTAGTTCGGCCGAAATCGGCTCAGCGATCGTGGTTTGCTGCCTCCCCGTGGTACCGCGGCTATTCCGACGCAACAATGTTAGCAATTACAAACAGTATACCAATTTCACCGGGGGGTCATTGGGATCTAGGCACCACAAGCAGTACCCCGCGATGAAAGACGTCGAATTGCAGACTGGTGATGCGCACTCGATCACGCGTCTAAGAGATGATTTAGAGCACAATCCGGGAGCTGTGGAGGTGGAGGTGGAGGCTGGTATGGAACGCGCGTATCTGGGTAGTAGGGGCATATTGAGGACGACGACGGTGCAGCAGACGTGCGCCTGAGCCAGAGAGGTGACTCTCTTAAGCCATAAGATAGCTGCGTATGTGCTACACTTTGTAGTGCATGGTTCGCATTTGTGTTTCAAACAGATGAAAGCTCTCAAGCATGACGGTCCCGGCAAATTCACTTTGTAAAGGACATGATTTACACGATGTGGCAGGGAGACTCTGATAGGATAGGGTTGAAATGATATCGCGCAGTTGCTCCGAACGTGTATGGGTTAGCGTGATGTTGCTTTTAGTAAGCCCTTAGAGTAAAGGTAAAAGTCAAGTCATCAACTGTCGGGAGGGGTGGCTGTGAGAACGGACCAAGATAAGAAAGAAGTAAAGGATACGGTGCATCACAGCTGCCAAGCGAAAGCTTGGATTCAAGCACCCGACTCTATCAACATCATCTCATGATTGTGTATCGGATTGACATTATTCGTAACGTTCGAAATTACCTTCCTTGGCTCGTCACCTTGGAGCTTTTCACTACTAGCGTCGGGTAGCATGGTGGAGCCATTGAAGCAGTGGACCGCCGCGTGCCGGGCGAAACAATCTACTGATAGTTGACAAGGCTGAGCAGTGTCTGCCAGACCACTAACCCACTTATTCTTAAGCATACGCTTATTGTAACCTTTTGTCCTTTATGCATCTACTAATCTATCAGAAGTTCAGGATCTGTACCAACGGGATTTTGGCGTAGTCGGGTGGCAGGGTTCCCCGGCAGTATTTGCCAAATCTCCGAAGACCCAGCCATGTCCAGCATGATAATAAAACTGGACCTTTTCTAATCGCTTTTAATGATATTGATTTGCTGCATAGGCTGTCTTGATAAGGCTTTCAAGGCTGGTTCTTCGGATTCAAGATTATTTAAGTAATTGAAGGCTATTGAATATAATTTTAATACTTATAATCTGTCATTTTTACTCGATAATCACAAGTTGTGTAAAGCCTTCAATCCGTTATAACCTAGAGGTGCCCAAATACCTTGACTAAAATTGGGATAAGCTCAAAATCACAATTTACATCTCCTCATCTACGCCCCTCTTTCGCCTTCCCACGCGATGGGCTTATTCTGCGCAAACCACGACTTCTCCGCCTCGCTGCCCTCCGGTGGTGCCGCAAACCCTTGAGCTCTCCATAGATCCACCGGAGTCTCGATAGTGTGCAAATCCCATTCCAAGTCGCCGCGGTCTGTAAGATGAGGCTTTAAAGTCTAACGTACCACTTAGTAACGAACAATGGCTACATCTCTACTAGTCTACTCCAATCCGGGCTTCTCTCACCTTGCTTATCGTATCCATCCATGCTGCCCTCACCTTCCTCCCCTCCTCTGTCGCGGGATCCGCCACCGTCCGCTCCGCAATGTGCTCCACCACGATCTTGACAAAGTTCGTCCGCTGTTCGCCTCCGATCCAGAAATCCTGCGGCTCCGTCGGGATGAACAATAACTCGACATAGAACTTCGGAAGCCCCGCACGAGCCTGATAAAGTGCTGTCAGGTCCCGTGCCAGCGCGGCTTTCTGATCCGTAGTGAAAGCGCTCGGATGGTAGAAGATTCGCCAGAGAGGCATATTTTTACAGCTTTGCTACTTTGGAGAAGATGAAAATAGAGGAAAAGAGGTCTCAGATGTTTGATTCACTCGAGAGCGTGAGCGAGCTTGAGCAAGGACTTTCCTATGATTTCCGGGCTTCTACTCCCCTTGTGTCTTTTGTATGTTTGACCCCGCTCTCACGTTACACGGTCTGCTCTCCCGTCACAGCAATATCCGAGTATCCGTTCTGTATGCTCCTAGGTGCCAGCTTCATGATTGCCCACCGCACTTGAGTGAACATCATTAACAGCAGGCTTGAGTCTGCATCATCAATTAGAGATTTTTGAGCAGGCTACTGTGAGAACGCAGCCTCTTTACTTTTCTCAATTGGTCTTGGATAAGTCTAATTTTATTGTAAGTCGATAGGATTAGAGATATTTACAGTTTCTATATGATCACTCGTACTGGACTAGACCAAAGTTTCTTAGGAGCATTCTGCTATTTTCTTCGTTCGGACAGTTTTGGAATTAGCAAATGAGCTTAGGTGCGTTCGAGGCAGCGAATATTCATCTGTCAAACATAAAACAGTCTATTTATCTTGACCTCTTGGCCGGTCTTTTGGTGCAGTGGACTGTTCAATATCATCACAGGAAGAAGGTGGGAATTTAGGACAGCTCTAGCTCAATATCACGTCAGGAACAGCGGGAAGGAAAAGGAAAAGCTTGCTGGACGAGATGAGCGACGAACCGTTTTCTGGCACATATTTATATGCCTTCAAGTATGCGACCTAGATAATAGTCTCCATGGGAAAGTTACTAGTATTGCATTCCTGAAGCAAATACCAAAAGACAGATTGAAAGAGGTGTGCTGTCATGATCATCATTTGTTGAAAATCAAATAATCGGATGAAAAAGCTGTGACGAGCTAAAACAAATCTCTAAATTGAAAACTAATTACTTGTTGCACAATCCCATTACTCGATGACTGTTTTCGTCAAATCAATCAATATACCAACCGGTTCCGGCTCTGTAGATGCTCTAGAGCGCTGATATCATCGTAGCAAGCCGGCTGTTCCTCTGTTACAAAATTGCGGATCGGCCCGGCAGATTGGTCTTCGCCCGGTCGCTGGAAAAACGCTAGCGAATATCGGTCCGGAAGCATGCAGTCCGTTTCCTTATTCCCATCGGCTTGAAACTGCATAGGTACGGAAACTCGGTGTAATCCAGCTTTGAGCACACCGTTTGTCCAGCGTTGCAAGATGTCTGACACATTGACAATCAGATCCGAGGGATCCTCGCTCGTCACTGGGATAAATGTCCCTGGGCTTGTGCGATCCTCAAACTCTAGTCCGCCCTCGCTGTCCTGTACCAGAAGGGTAAGGGTGCCGAAGTCGGTGTGTGGCCATATACGTCTTAGGCTTTTGCCACATAAATCGCGCTTTGAGATGCTTGGATAGTGGTTTAGACGCAGTTCGCTAGGGTCTGGTAGGATGCGTGAGACTAAGGAGCCTGTAGGGAGACTAAGACCGAGCTCGATAGCCTCAAGAAGAATATTCGCGGTCTTTTGGAAAGTAGTATAGTATGTTTCGACGTGTTGTCGGAAGGTGGGCAGAGCTTCCTCGGCAATCCATTGATTTGGAAACTTAACGTCATGAAGGGGTCCAATGTTCAGCGATTCCTGTACGAATAGTTTGAAAAGCACGTCAAAGATTTTCGGAGATGGTTTAACATACAAGTGCGTCTTTGGCGTCTACCAGCCCTTCATTTCCCGGGTGAAGCTTCGAGGACTTTTCATAACTGCCGTCATTGAAGCCTCTTACTGGTCGCTGTCCGCCCGTATGAGTGCAAGACAGTTTCACCTCTTTTGATAGATTAAAAAACTGCTTATTCTATGGTCATTCGATATCTAAGTCAGATTTATTGTGATCTCAAGATCTTATCGTAAGGTATGGCAGCAAGCTTACCCAGCTGAACATTTCGGTAACTTCCTGGCTAGGAATTCCATGGTTCCTTAGTTTGACAAATCCATCCTTGCTTAAGCACGAGACCAAGTCTCTGGCAAACTTAATGCGATCATCTGCTAAGCCTTCAATATATTGAGACGCATCTAACGTAGCTAGGGACATGATGAATTGTGAGAATCAAGGCTGCATTAAACCATGAAAGAGAAAGAGAATAGAAGCTAAAGAGATCAAAGCTTAAAAGGACATTGCCGAAGTTTATAGGCAATCTTACTCACCTAATACCAATAGCCCAAGTCTGATGACAGCTGGACTTGCAAGTTTTTCTGCTTGATGAGAAATCAGCAAAATGACAAGACACATTGGGTATCCTGACCCATGTGTGCGCCCCGCATGCAAAGCCACACCACCTTCTTTGTCGGGTGCATTGCATACCGTGCTTCTTCGAACACCATGCGGCCCGTACATGAGCCCTCCTTTACACACAGACACTTGGACATCTGTTGCTGGAGTACTAACCTTATCCTTGTCAGCCAGCTGGCACAGCTCCTCCTATACTGAGGTCTTGAAGCCATGACCTCCACATCGACTGCATGCAAGACCCTGAAGGGTCATGCCTACCACAACTAAGTCTGTCACCTGAGTCTGTTCCGCCTGCCAAGTGGTTAACACTCATGATAGTGTGTGACTCCACGCGGCTCTTTCTGCTCTTCGCAGACTCGCCATCTACTGATAGTGATAGTATCCTTGGCTCAAAGCTGCAATAACGTGAGTATAGACCGTGCATTCTAGGTCTTCAGAATCTTCTTCATGTTGGTAGCCGTATATTTGCGCTTTTTTGGTCGTTCCCGCTGTTGTAAGATGCCCGAAAAGAGTACTTTGACGGTAAGAATTAGCTCTATAAGAAGTGCAGAAAAGTCCTTATGCAAAGCCACTTTCAGCTATTGACGGCGAGAAACTCGAAAGAGTGAGAAGACAAACTAGCCAAACTTTGGAAGAGTCCCAAATAGCAGAAACTTTTGAAGTTCAAAGACAAACAGACGCTAAGCAACCGGAGGGCTAGTTTGCAGAGCTTACGAACGGCCCCCGGAAAGCTGCGAACGATAGACTACGATAGACTTGGTACTTCAGAACGTTAAAAGGGATTCTGTTTTCGCAATCCCTGATTGACATAATTGGACCAATAGTCTCGTATATTCTTTCAGTGTCTGATATCACAGACATGCAGAGTTTCTCAATAGGCTTTCGAAGTGAACTGAGCCTAGTATATCTACCCCCTGGGCCTTCCTGGTCCCTATGGCTCTACGCTAGCTAGATAAGACGAAGTCAGTACACATGAAGTTGAGCAACTCCCTTCACTATAGCCACGTACGACCAAAAGGACCCCTTCTGGAATCGTAGCCTAATACAACAATCTTTGAACCCTAGGTAACTATAGTGTGTGAAGACTCTCGTAGAAGAACTTAAAGAATATTAGGAGATAGTTCATTTTTCAAACTCCTGGATAGTGATTTCTGTAAGTCTTGGGCAGTATTTTCTGTTCATCTGCGCCTATTATACTCGTTTCAGCTCAAAGAGCTTTTTGACGGCCAAACCGCTACGGCCCAAACTAATCTTGCCTCCTCTAAATGAGGTCCCAGATTGCTGTGGCATATTTTCTCCATCGTCGCGTTCGCGGTTTCGTTTTGCAATGGCCTCTTGCTTCCCTTTGCTAATCTTCCATGACCTCAGGAACAAAGTACAGATTGAAGCTCCGATAAACATGAGGCCCGTGAATATTTGAGCATCTAGATAGATGTCGCCAGTTGAACGTCGTAACCTCAACCCGATTGGCTCAGCAACTGCATGGATCGATGTTGTTAGAGAAGCCATGTGCACAATCAAAGTAGAGCAGTTTAAATACTTACATGTAGTAGGTATAACCATTAAGAAAAGAATGATACCGAGAGTACTGGGGAGCTCCGAAAGTCCCACCACATCTGCCGCAACCGGAGCAATTGTTGCCCAGAAGGAACCACAGACCAGCCCCGCGAGTATAGCGAAGAAACACAAGACTCCAAAACTTTTTGCAAAGATCCAGATAAGGAGGCAAATCGTACCACAGAACCCTGTCGTTAGAGTCGTGATGTTGATCCTCCCCAGGATGTCACTGAAAAGGCCCAAAAGCGGCCGACCAATGCATTGGCTCAAATTGAGAAGAGCAACCACGATAGACCCTTGATGAGCGCTGAGACCGATGCGACGAGCGTAGTTTGGCAAAGAGTAGAGCAGTACGGTATAGCCTAGCTCACTCATACAACCCCAGCCAACCAGAAACCAGATCTCTACGCATTTCAGGAGTCGATAGTTGAAAGCAGCCTGGTTGGGTTGCTGTGTCTGGTTCCGGTCGCTGATCAAGATGACAGAGACGAGGTTCGCAACAAATTCACATATGGCAAGAATACGAAATGTCAAAGGCGGCCCCGCTCGTTCAAGTAGCGAACTTGAGGCTAAGCTGTAGACAAGGCCTCCAAACCCGGCTCCGGCGGCAGTAATGCCATTAGCAAGGCTTCGTTTGTTGGAGAACCATTGAGGTATAATATTGGAAGACCCAACATAGAGGAATCCCAAGCCCCAGCCAAAACAGACACCTTGACTGAGATACAACTGCCAAACTTGGGTCGCAAATGAGGCGCCAACGAGGGAAGCTGTTAAAATGACAAGACCGATCGAGAGTGTGGGACGGGTCCCCCATATGCGAGAGCTCATGTTGATGATAGGCGTGATAATAAGAGACATGGATGTGGAAAGACCACCAATTAAAGCATAGTCGAGGGGGGTAGCGTTAGGATAGAGGTTCGCCGAAAGGAAGTAGTCGAGGAAAACACCATATGCCTAGTCAAGCCTTATTAGCCAAAAGATTAAAGTTGATTCAAAGTGGAATCTTTTGTAAGTACTTCAGAGATCATGGAGAAGATCACTCACAAAATTGAGACCCCACGTGTGAGCATTCACTAAGAAGACGCATGCGACGCACATCCACCCATAGCCACCATCTGGAGGCACGTACTCTCGGTCCCTGGCGTGAGCCGAGGGTTGTCGGTCGTGATTTGTTACAGAGTCGAGGCTGTTTCTGGGAGACGAGAGCTCCAAATTCATAGTGGTCTCTGCTCTGGCCAGACGAGCCCGGGTTCCGCGTGGTGCCATGGCTCCTTTCTCTCTAAGGTGGTACCACTTTGATTTATTGGACTTTGCGGCTGAAAGGACAGAAAGCTTCAGGAGTAGATTAGAGGGATTAAGAGAGTCAGGTTTGATACATGAATGTAAAAGATTCGCTTCACAACTGTGCCTCACACCGCGGTTAGAGACTTCGTAACCACAGTCCGGGGCCAAATCCACGGATATTCACGATCACGTCCGTCCATAGTCACGTGAAAATATCGAAAGAGAACCAATCACGTAGACCTAAAGCGCCAAGAATGCGAACCATATAGTGACGTACAGATATGACACACAGCATGTGAGTTACTTGGACAGTATGCCACGGCACAGATCACAGCGCAGTTCACCGAGTCTTGACCACGCTACCCCACAAGGCAGACATTCATGCTGTGGAGCCGTAGTTGCTTACCCTTGTGAAAGGATCCCACAACGGAGCGGACCCATTGTTTTTTGCCTTTTGTCGAGCATCATCATCACAACAGATGGCGGTAAGAGATAAAATGTATTTTAATAGCGCACTGTTGCATTGCTGGAAAAAATGTAGCGAGGGAGCAGACTTGTACCCGTACATCGTTGCACACGACTTGGCCAATCGATATTGTTCCATCGTTAGAAGAGCCAGAGGCATAGGCTAGGGCTGCCGAACCAGCTATGGCCATTACGTAGCTCAGCGGAAAATGAGCGGCATTTCGATGTAGAAAGCTAAAATAATGTTTATGCCGCAAGCTGGAATCCTTCCAATTGGCGCGGATCACGCCATTGTGCTAATATAGCCTGTACCCGCACGCCGAGATCGGTCTTACATTAGAACACATCGCTTGACACTCAAGGTTTTTTTTTATATATTTCGAGGCATTTCAATCCTCACGCTGGGGGTAATTAACTAGAGAATGGTGTGGATTGTTTCTTATGTTATAAGCTGGTATGTTGAGAGGAAGTAGTTTCCATCCTGAAGGAGGGATTTGGGAGACCTTTCCCAGAGAAGAAAAAGAAGTGAATACGCACTGAGCAGAGCCCCAGCAAGCTAAAATGTTGGATAAAGCAGGCTTGCAGTAGGTGCTGTCTTGTCGATGCGTAGTCTAAAGAGCAATGTCAACCTCGGAGTAACCAGTTCTTAAAACTAAGACTGTTCTCTGTATCATGAATTACGGATCCAATTTGTTCGTAACCTCTGAGGTGAGAAAAATACGACGTCGTACAAACTACCCTATTATTATTTTTCGCCCCTTAGCAGACCTGAACGTACAAAGCAGGGGCCCCTTGGCAGGAGCAACCATGGCATATGCAAGTGGTCTCAGCATAAAACTCACCGACAGGTCGCTGACAGAGAAATCACACGCTCACCCTGCGCGTACGTCCGGCCACGGAAATTGACCCTTCGGGCACCGATGTCGTTCGGATATGGTGAGGTCTGCCAGAGATAGGAATCAAATGGTTTTCCACGGTGAGAAGACTTCTAGTAGTTGTTACTGATGACGAAGATCAAGTGGTTCTTCTGGCAATCAAAAAAGGCGGCTCTAAGGGGACGGTGTTGAGCTGTCGCTTCCACAAATGTCACACGCACCCTGCATAGCCTATCTCCCTGCACCTACAGATGTGGACACCCACAGCGTCTTGGAAATGCGGGAATTATGGCGTGATGCAAGGGCAAAGATGGTGATGGTGATGGTGGAATCCGTCCGTGGGGCTCGTAAAGACGGCTTGAACGGCTGCGCTTGTGCGACCCGAGCCATCGGCATTTGCTAGTGGAGTCGAAGCGGCCCGCGGCCCTTTTTCCGTGCTTCCGAAAATATTTGCAGCAGAATTCTACCACTACCTAAATGGAGGATAGATCATTTGGCACGAGAACACCGCTCACTGATGTAAACCATGGACGCAATGTCAATGTGTTAGAAATTGTCATAGCAGGTCTTGCATATTGCATGCCGAAGAAGACACAATATTGAACCAATAATTCTAGGTCTTTCCTCCACGTCCCATAAGGATGCAAGTGACATGGCTCACGCTGAGAAGGCGTTATTCGGCACGCCCATCTACCCCCCCGGGAAATCTGCGATCAATTCTGAGCCATTATACGATGGGATACATGTGTCGCCAATAAGACATTACTCCATACATCCGTCTACCCCGCTTAGAAGAACCCTTGATCAGTTTTGCGAGACTGCAGGTGCGGTTGGTACGTCGCTGTGAAGTCTGCCTGCCTGCTATCCTTCTTATTCCGGCGACTGCCTGGTGAAAAGAACCGCTATGCTTCAGCAAGACATTCAAGGCTTTCGAAAACTTGGATCTCAATCTGGAACAGAATGACAACCACAATGAGTTACAGCCGGCTGGAGGAACCCTTCAAGATTCCCCCATGGGTCGTGCCTGACATCCCTTCCCTCCTCCAAGTGAATAGGGGCGAAGTCCCTTTTGGCTCATCTGCCAGCTCAAAGATCTCTCTTCCTGCTGGCGCTCTCTTTGCACGAATCACAAGCGCTACAAACACTCCTCTTCAAACATACTCTTCTGTCCAAGTTGGTCGTGATATCCACATAGACCTTAACTCCGATCTCGTACTTATCAACCATGGCTGCAGACCGTCTCTGGAATTCGACATGGCTAGATTCGAAATTCGCGTCGCTAAAGACCGTCCGCTGCACGAGGGCGACGAGCTGACTTTCTTTTATCCGAGCACGGAATGGAGGATGGCGCAGCCATTTGACTGTCGATGTAATGCACCAAAAGGAATCTGTCTAAAAAGAATTGGAGGGGCTGAAAATTTGAGTGATACCATTTTGGGTCGGTACTGGCTTAACAAGCATATCGAAGAGCTGTTAGCAGACCGGAGCATGGGAAGGTGTTGATTAAAAATGGCAGGGGAATGGCGCTTCATTATTTGATCGACTGATCTAGAAAGGAGTAGTATGCAAAAGACACAAGATAACAGTACCGTGTAAGGGTGCATTAAAAGTGCGCCGAAAATGGAATAAACCCTCTATTGTCTTGAGCTGGCTTGCGAACATATGAGCTTTGAGCCGGTGCACGAGTTCAAAACATCATTGTGTCAAATTGAATGACCCGCAATTTAGAATTCATGACTGCTTGGCTGGGTAGTACCTTTCAAGAGCCAAACATTGCCTTGCCGTCACGCTGATTTAACATAGTAGGTAGGTCCATCGTATTGAAAGTTTGCTGCACAGTCCTGTCATAAGGATAAGACGTCACATTTCCTAGGGTCTAGGCTCCAAGTCCAGGGGAGCGAGCGCAGACTCAAAATCCCCAACACACCGGTAGCCCCCTTTCATTTTTAACTTCGCAAGTAAGGAAAATTTCACGTCTCGAACTTATATAACCAACTCAAGCAAATAGGAATATTCACAGGAATTGTAATTAAAAAGCTTTCTCTGGTCGCGGCCAGAGTGCATAAGACACAGCTTCGTTGTTTCCGCTATGATCAACATATGACGCAAAGGTTCCGCAACCTGCAAAAGGCACACTGGGAATAATCAATCCTCTTCGATTCAGTACTGACAGAGTAGAAGTCCTACCCACGAGAATATACGCGTTTCGATTCAAGCGCACATTTAGTCTCATCGCGCGTCCGTAAGTATACGACAACGTTATTACCTCCTCTTCTCCTCGACCACCAAGGCAGGAACTCATTTTCGCTCTTATACCCAAATGAAGAAAGACTGACGTTGTAAGACTCATGGCCCACCATTTCAAATTCAGGTCGAGATTCCTTTAACCACCTTATTGTGCGACCAGAAGCCATTTTTATCTAAGGGTTGACTTCCGCAGAGCGTGAAGCAGCAACGTGAATGACGCTACGGAAAGGGATCATTGCGGCTCAGAGTGCTGCTATCCGGATACTAAGCAGCGTTTGGTGGATACTTTCTCGGCCAGACGTGTATTTCTTCTTAGAACTGATCATTTAATTGCCATTGACTTGAAAAAGTCCGTTACCGCTAACATGGATACAGATTCCGGACAATATTACTGCGATCGAAATCGAACAAGCACAAAATGGGATTTCCATGAAATGCGAGGATAACATATATCTTACAAGACCCAAATAATTGGAAAGGGGCAAACGACGGCCATAGAAGCTTTTACAGTTGGGATTGGCTTCATGCACTCGGTCAAGATCAGTGTAAACGTCCTCAACCAAAGATAGAGCAGTCCACCATGGCGCTCACAAGCCTACCTAACGAGCTTCTTGACAGCATTGTCGAATCCACTCGACCACAGGGCTTCGAGAGCATGGCCTTAACCTGTAAGAGAATCTACAGGCGATGCACAGCATTCATCAAGCGCCACAACGAGCTATGCTTCCGCTTTCGAGATTTTAGATACTACGCCCTAAACTATATTTACTACGTGGACCCGCGCAGCAGCTTGGTGACCGCTTCCGATCTTCTTACTCTCATCGCCGTCGAACCCATTGTCGCGCGGTACATTCGGACTGCGAACGTCGAAAATGACAGCCAGTCCTTTATGTATGCACTCGTTCGTAGGGAACCACCGAAGTCTGTGCTGAGCATCGACGATGGTAGAGCCATTGTTGACCTGTCTGCCAAATCCACCTATCTGCGGCAGGCCAGTATCGACTGGAAGGAGAACTATGCTATATTCGAAGCAGACCTTAAAGAGAAACGATACTCGGAGCATAGTACTGCCTTGCTTCTGACGCTGCTGCCTGACACGGAAAAGCTGATTATGCCAGAATTATGGCAGTTAAATGCCACAATGAACAAGCTGCTCGCTGTCCTCATTGATAAGTCTAAGCAGTCGCCTCTCCCCTCTCCTAAACCTGGTCTTGCCGAGGTCAGTAGGCTCGAGCGCTCAATCTCAGCAGACGCAAGGGACCAATTTGACTTCAGCTGGATCAGCCTACTTCTGGCCTTATCGCGCCAGCGATATTTTCACGGCTCTAGCTGCTTAGCATAAGGTGATGACCTGCGAGCCCTTGCATTTATTGGCTCGTATTACAACACGGAAACACCGCAAGCGGCTAACCTACTCGGCGGCTGCGTCGACGATGTCGGCATCGCAAACATTCTCAAGCACACTCCACGCCTAATGACGCTAAGGTATTGGCACTTTACAAAGGACAACTCCCCTGTTCAGGACTGGGATCTTTGCAAGTTTGTCAATGCAATCGCGCGCGAAGCCAGAAGCCATCTCGTCGAGCTTTGTGTTGCCATCTGCGAGCTACGCGGCTCCATTGTCCCAGGTAAGGCATCCATGCGTGGGTTACAGAAGCTGAAAAAGCTCGAATACCCTCTTGAGCTTATCATGTGCAACATTGCCGCCACTGGCGTCGCGACTCACATCGTTGGCTCGTTAAAGTGCCTTCTTAGTGGCTCGACAGATCCTTTTGTCAGCGACCTAATACCCGCTTAAAGAAATCTACTCTCTAAAGGGCAAGATTCCACACCAAGCTGAAAGCTTGCGAGTTGCATATCAATCCTCATCAAGTCATTATCAATGTATATATATCGGCTTCTAGGTATTGACCTCGCTGATTGAACAGATCGAGCACAGCTTTACGAAGGGGGAGTAGACCAACTTACTTCATAACAGTAAGATCCGAGGATTTATCTTTGCAGGTGCTTATCATGGTACTAGTTCCCAATATGTGGGAGCGCCATGGCCCAAGTTGGCGATCGGAATGGCATTACCTCCTGGGAGCTGACAAGATCCCCAGTAGCAAGTTCTATGACATTCTCTACGCTAACCTCTTGTCGGGGCAGCAAACTATCGAGCTCCAACCCGAAAACGCTAAAGGGTGATTCTTCCCAATGAGACCGCCATTGGAAAAGGTCGAAGGAGAGACTTGAATAGTACGCAAAATTTTGCAGAGGCGCAAACCAGATATCCATCAACGGATGAGACGGAGGGAGAGACTAGTGTCTGCTATGTACATTTGCACAATGAAGAGAAACCCCATAACCTTCGATTTCAGAGGATATTTGCTTCCATACTTTTTTCCAATGGGGCGCCATCTTATGTGAAATGACTGTGATACTTTTCTTAATGTGTGGGGAACCCACCATATGCTTGGAATGGTGGGCTGGCGTTCACAAAAGAGGCGAAAAAAGGCTGAGTCTCGTTCGCGGAATTGTGTCATCACTATACCTGCCTCGACAGGTTCATCTTCGGTACGTGCTCTCGGATGGTTAACAGCCGCAACGTAATTTTTTAATTCAAGCAACAGAAATTCATGAAGCTTGAAAATCGCTGTCCACTGTAGATCGGAGAAGGACCGCACATTATCACGATGTTGTTGAATAAGTGATTGGCACTTCGATTTCACCAATACAAAATCTTCATATCCGTCTAGAAAGCAATGTTTTCTGGCTCTCTTCTTAATTGGCAGGTGATTTATTCGATAATCAAGATGGAGAGCGTGTACCTCTCACTATTTGAGCGAGTGCATTTCGAGTCATCGATATTGGGTATACCTTACAGAACAGCCTTTTATCTATAAATAAAGCGTAATCAGCCGCTTTTGGAAATTTGAATCAAAGGTTAAATATATATTTGATGAACAAATCGCTATACGTTTTGAGGATCAATTCCTGAACACTTCTGGCTTCCATTGTTCTTCAAGATAGTCAATCCCAATCCTTGATACGATTAGAGGTGAGTATTTACTGTTGACTTACATGGGATTCTGAGTCAACGCAATGATAAGCTTGGTCGGCGAAGTTGAAAATTAGGGGATCAGTTAAAGCAATCAAGAAAGGGTTTTCTGTTTCATACTTTGTTGCAATCGTCTCACCTACATATTTACCTTGAACTTTCCTGGTGGTTGTCTTGCATTTCTCTGGTTGCATTGCATCTCCCTCATCCTTTGCAAGCGCGCAGTGAGATGGAATGTCGTTTAAGGGTGGATCAATGCCCAGCTTAAGGTCAGGTCATCGTACACCACATTACATCATATTACAGTAGCTATTAGTAATTCGAATTTTGCCCATCTGAGAACTGAGGTAAGTTTCAGCATTCATATTCAATAAGCTTTTTAAGCGTTTACTCTCCTCCTTTGTTGTCTGCGAGAATGATACAACTTTAACCCAATAGGAGGTCAGGCGCTATCCTCCCATATAGTAATACTTGCATTAACCAACCCCGCTGAAGTTAGAGAATGCCGTTGACCACCTGATCCACGCCATGGGACCATACGGGTATAAGTCCGATCCTGCCTGATTCGCGTTGCTCGGTTATGTCGACGTTACAATCAGTCCCAGTTAGTTAGTTTCCAGCAAAGTCAGCGTCATCCAGCCCAGCCTAATCTTCTTCAACTACCAGTGTTCGCATGAATCTACCCCATTTATAAGGTAACGCGAGTGCTAACCTGCTCTCAGCGGCCAGATATAACCTTCGTATCGGTCACTGCCTCGCATTTCTTCCCACAGCCAACCACGTCGCAGCTAGGCATCAGCCATCACTTATATTGGCGCTTATATCAGCTCGACAGCACATTCTCTTTAAATAAGCCCGTGACAATGCACTGATGGGATCTTCAGCTCCCATGACCGTCAGCCAGGCTCGCATGCGACGCAAACTCCGGCAGCGAAGTTGTCAGGATTGGTCAGGTGCCAAACTTGCCAAAGACTCCGTCAGCGATACAATCAGGATTGATTAGATACCAAGCCTGCCAAGGACTCCGGCAGCGATGTTGTCAGGATTACTTAGGTGCCAAGCCTGCCAAGGACTCCCTGATAGCAACCGCAGGCTCACCGTAAGAAGTCCTTCTCTCCTTTCTCTCCTCCAGCGTTGAATGTCTGTATAGCTACATATTGTGTTAAGCTAGTTACTATCAATTCCTATGCTTTATCTGTATAATATATCCATTTTGATCCTACTGCCGCTGATCTACTGGCTGAAATCTCACAGATGTGGTGGAGGGACTGGCTGTGTCCGGACCGGAATCGCCGTCCGATTTCTCGAGGCGAATGAAACCAATGACTTTGCAGTAAATCTCGTGTCAGCCACTCTGTACGCTGGCACCAACAACTCGCAAGCTTACATACAGTCTGCGGTAAAGTCGCCAAGGAGTTTTCGAGAGAAGATGTATATAAGAGCAGCAACTGTTCACGATTCTTATCTTCTTTATTAAATCAACTCGTCAGTTCAAACTCTTGTATCAATCTGTGAAGAAATTCTCTTTGCTAGACTACTTAACCCACAAATTCTTCAACAAAATGCATATCACCAATCTCATAACTGCCCTAGGCCTCGCTACAGCAGCGTCTGCTATTGATATCCGGTTCAATGTCGGAAGTCAATGTAATGGTGCTTGGGTGCAGTGCACACGCATTGGCCCTAATGTAAGCATCCGCCCTCGGAAGACTTCCTATTTCGTTTCAGAAGAGATCAGCTTTATCTAATAAGAAGCTCGCAGAAATGCTGCGGTGTTCCTCCTACCCGTGCTTATGGTTCTGTCAAGTTCAACTTCATCCCTCCAGAGTGGAATCTCGAGCTTCGAGGCTACAGCGGCGGAAGGTGTAGCATACGTACCAGTACCGAAGTTATAGGCAACGCTAAGGACTGGTGCTTGAAAAACAGAGCCTTCACAGGTGGTGGCTACGGTTTCAGAAATAAGAAGCGAGATGACGAGATTTCTAGCGGGGAATGCCAAATTCCAGATATTCTGGGCCTTCCGGACGGGACAGAGTACTCGTTGAAGGACTTGGAAGAGGATCAGATCAACACGATTTTGGAAAGTTTCGGGAACATCACCACTGCTGCTGATATTCCTGGTGGAGTTGAGCGTCTCGCACGATTGGATTGAGAGTTCAGACTCTCAAATGGTGGGATCGACTGAAATCGAAGGTGGTCTTGATATCATGAAAAGAATATCCATCGAGACTGGAAGGTGGTCGTTCCAAAGCTTTTTGAGTATGAGTTATCAGGATGTATGTGAGTGTCAAGGGACCGAGAAGAGAAATGTAGTGTTCAAGATGCTTGTGGCGTGTGCGCACGCGTCACATAGTGTTGTCCTGTCCTTATATTTGCTATATCTGAGGGCGCCAAGATAGCCCAAACATGTTGCACCTCCTATATTGTTATGGGCGCCCTGTCAGGTTAGGCCTCCATGAAATTTATTTATATTTTATTCAGACTTGTGTTATGTAGGTACTTCTGGGTTACCGAAAGGTATTTGCATGGGTTGGTTCTCAAGGGATAACTTAGGGTTAAATTAAGAAAGGGATATTTATAAAGAAATCATAAGGATAGTTTAATATTTTTATAATTAATTAGGTATCTAGTTATTTAAATTAAATATATTTTTGTCCCAAAAAAAAAGGCGAAGTTAATTTCTATATATTTTAAATTAATTAATAATAATTAATATAATTTTACGGAAATTTTTTTTAATTATTTTAAATTTCATTTAAAAGTAATTAGTTGCACTTTTAAAAATGGTTTTAATTATTATAGGTTAAATTATGTAATTATTCTTAAATATTTTTTTTTATAAATAATAATTAATATGTTTTACTTAATGGCCTCTTAGGGTTAGGGTTAGGGTTAGGGTTAGGGTTAGGGTTAGGGTTAGGGTTAGGGTTAAGGGTTAGGGTTAGGGTTAGGGTTAGGGTTAGGGTTAGGGTTAGGGTTAGGGTTAGGGTTAGGGTTAGGGTTAGG